>NDXB01013752.1:4326-40663 GCA_002631895.1 Agapornis roseicollis
TGGGGGGGGGGGGAGGATGTCAAAAACATTGTAGAGCACAAGAATTACAAAAGAGTCTTAGCCTGTGGAATTCTGTGCCAAGACATGATGCTAGACGATAAAATATTACTTAAGTGTGAAGGTGGGGGACTTGGTTATGAAATGCCAAACGGTTTTCCACAGCTCTGCTCCCTCAATATGGCTTTTATTCTACCCTGAGAAATGAGGCCTTCAGTGCCCGTCCTGCCTGCGAAACAACTCTCTTCTTTGCTACCTGATTCCAAGTGCTGTCACAGGAGCATTTGGAATTCAGAATGGTATTTTGGGTGGTGGTTGCCTGGAATTACCCACTCTCAGCACCTTTCCTCATGCCAAAGGATGGTGTTGATAAGGACAGTGGCACAGTGCTTTGAACAGGCTTTGAAATACTGTTTTTCCTCCTTTTCCTTTGGTGTGCTTCACAGAATAGTTTGCATCCATTTGATATGCAGGAAAGCTGCCAGCAATTTTCTGTCTGCAGAGCCACTGCAGCGAGAAGAGCTTCAGTTCAGCAGTGGGACCTGTGTTGGGACTGACAAAGCCTGCCGCTCCTCCCTGCCAGGTGATCAGGCTTAGTCTTCTCTTTCCCAGTGGAGCCTTGTCAATCAGCAAGCCAGTTACTACTAGGTTTGATGGATGCTGATGGTGGTAAGGACGCTTTCGTGTAGGTTGGGTACTTGAATGAACCTGTTCAGCCTGGTTGTTGGTAGGATCTTTAGTCTGAAGGAGAAAGGCTTTAGACTCTTATCTCTTGAGCTGTGCAGCCTCTCTCCTGGCTTCTTGGTGTTTACAATAATTACATTAACAAAATAGATTATCATCTGCTTGCTGTCATCAGGTGTGCAAAATGGTTGTTGGAGGGTTCAAGACTGCAAGATTTGCTCTCTTGTAGCCAGAAAATAAATTAGTGAAAACATTGCTCCAGTAATCCCCAGCCCTGACCTCTTTAATGGATCCTTAAAACTAAATGCATATAAATAATTATCCAGGTTTTGTAAACAGCGTGAGGTAGAAAGATACAACCCACTATGGAATCACCAACTTTGACAGCAACTCTTTAAAAAAAGTGTCTGTGAAACAACTTACTGTAACTCTTATAAGTTTGCAAAATGACCTCAATCTTCATAACTGCTTGTTAAAGGGTTTTCTAAAAAGAGCAGCAACACCTGGAGATTCATTTATCACTGTCTCTGCCTACTGGCGATCCCACCTACACACTGAAGAATGACTACTAACATAATATTTATGCAATAAACCAGCTGAAATGTGTAAAAAGAAAAGCCTTCTGTAGGTATGGTAGAGATTAAAGAAGTATTTGAAGTCATTGGTTATTTTCTGCTGCTTGATAAACAGGGAGGATTCTTTTGGTTTCATGGCATAGCTCTCTAGAAAAGAAGAAGACTTTCTGGTATCCATTCTGACACAGGAAGGCCACCTAAGAACAAAAAAGTTTTCCTGTTATGAAATAACTTCTTCACACACACACACACACACCCATTTTCATGCTTGTAAACTATGCTGTCATCTTCTGCAACTCAGATCTATTGAGCAGGGCTGTCTGAAAAATGTCTTGAAGCCATTTTTTCGTCTTGAACTCTTTAATGATGTCCAAAAGCTTCTGCCTTGCAAGACCAGCCTGATAATACCAAGAGATGTTAAACTTCTGTAACTGAAAAATGCTGTGAAAGTTTCACCTAAGACCCAGGTGTGTAGAGTGTTCAGTAATATTGGTGCAAAACTTAGAGAGGAATCAAAGCTAAAGGCAGAGCTGGAACCCTGAAGGTGCATTGGTAAGCACATGCTCAGCCTAAACCCTACAGAGTTGAGTGGAATGACGTATTAACTTGAGAAAATCCAGCAGCTTTGGTTGTGAGCATCAATTGGGCCTGTAAGCCAGTTCTGACTTTGTGTTTACAGAAAAAAGGGCTCTCTCTGTAGGCTTCTCTCTCTCTCCTCTGCAGTGGTCCTGTGTGTTGAAATTCAGGAATGGCCATGAAAGCCAATTTTTATCTTAGATCTCCAGGTCATCAACCCATGGAGTTCTTAAACAATGAAAGTCCATTAGTGGTAGTACAAATATACAGTAGCTATGTTGGTCAGTATAAATGAAGAGGACTATCATTTCAGATCATGTTGGTCAGTCTAAATTATGTTGTTCAGTCTAAATAAAAAGGACCATCTCTTCAGATCTAGGAAGCTTGGCACCACTGGACTAGCACTTTAAAACCATGTATGATAATTCTTTTGGGTCATATGTTCATGTACAATGTAAGTAAAAGGATTGTACAAAGGAGGAGCAATTTGTATACAGATGGTCAGCAAAAAATAGTACTCTCAGAGCACAGGGAAGGTAACCACTAAAGATGAGCTGAGAGACACAGTGCCCATGCCCTTGTGTTAGTGAATGACCACATGGCGGATATGAAGGTATGTTGTAGTCAGCAAGAGTGCTTACTGGATGGGATGATCTGTCTTCTGTGTGTATCTTCTCCCTGTCCACCAGCTTTGTTCAAAACAAAGCAACAAGAACAAAACAACTAAAAACACAATAATGAGCCAAACAAAAGAAGGCAACATAACAAAACAACCCAAAACTGAAACCCAATTCAGAACCACTCAGGGCACACAGAAGTAACATGTTGGAGCTTTCTGATACCTCTCCATCAAGGCTTTGACCACAGATAGTTTGCCCTTTAGTTGTGATACTTCAGCAAAGAATGTCACCAAGTCATCAGTTTGTACGAGTAAGTACCTGGGAAATACTTCTTCAGGAAAAAGCCTGGCAGGTTGTGGTAGATCACAAGTGTGAACTTGATTTGGGAATGCTGTTAAAAATAAATAAATAAATAAAATTGCCAGCCTGGGACATACAACAGGAATGTAGCTGACAAGACACATGAAGTAATCCTACTTCACTCAATGCTGATAAGGCATCAGCTGGAGCGCTAGATCTGATTTTGGGCTGTGCTTTTCTAATAGGATGTGAGCTCATTGGAGATAATCCAGAGTGAACAAGGGGACGGTCAAAAGTCTGGAAAATCTAATGGTAAGGAGAAATTGAATGAATTGTTTGGTGGTTCTTGGTTTTGTTTTTGTTTTTTTTTTTTTTTTTTTGAAGAATGGAGGATTTCAGAGGGAGAAAGCTTTAATAAGGGTCCTCAAATATATGAAAAGCTCTGGCAAAGAAAGGACTAATCAGAAGATAATTGTATCTAGTCTAATCCTAACTGGCTCTAATTGCAGTATGTNATTATTGATTTCTTTTTTTTTTTCTTTTTTTTTTTCTTGAAGAATGGAGGATTTCAGAGGGAGAAAGCTTTAATAAGGGTCCTCAAATATATGAAAAGCTCTGGCAAAGAAAGGACTAATCAGAAGATAATTGTATCTAGTCTAATCCTAACTGGCTCTAATTGCAGTATGTCAGACAATAGGGTGGATATTCAGGAATAATTTGTAGTGATAAAGATAATAATTGCCTGGAGAAGTAGGAGAGTTTCTGTGTATGGAAATCTTTTAGAAATTGCAGGTAAATATCTGTGAAGAATGATGTAGGAGCAGATGATTTTGCCTTGAGGAACCAAAAAGAACAAGTTTATTAGATTATTTTTATTTTTTTTCTATTTTTTTTTAATGGAGAAAGGAAACAACAGAGAAGATAACAAGACTGCCAAAGGCTTATGATGCTTTTTGAATTTTAAGATGCAATTCTTAATATACAATTCTATATACATGGTGCCATGTATATGGATAACTTCCTCATCATGTAACATGATAGTGATCCACGTAGACCTATCTCACTGGTATACCCAACTGTCTGTATGAGTTGTTAAAAGAGGAGTACCACAGGGCAGTACCTGCACAGCGCAGGTGTCATAGCAGCCTTCCATTATCTGAAGGAGGAGTACAAGAATGCTGGGGAGAGACTCTTCATAAGGGACTGTAGTGATAGGACAAGGAGAAATGGGTTTTAACTTTAATAAGGGAAGTTCAGGTTAGATATAAGGAGGAAGTTCTTTACTGTAAGGGTGGTGAGGCACTGGAATGGGTTGCCCAGGGAAGTTGTAAATGCTCCATCCCTGACGGTGTTCAAGGCCAGGTGGGACAGAGCCTTGTGTGACATGGTTTAGTGTGAGGTGTCCCTGCCCATGGCAGGGGAGTTGGAACTAGATGATTTTAAGGTCTTTTCCAACCCAAACTATTCTATGATTCTATGTGGTATGGGTTAATCTTGGAATGTTGTAGCACAGCCAATTTTGTCTAGAGCATATCTCCATGTGGTATAACTCACAGGATTTTCTTTTTCCTTGTAAGAATATAGATAAGAATTTAGTTGGAACTGGTAGAGAACAGATTGGCTAGATAAAGGCTATATGCTATGCATAAGATGTTACTTGCTAAAGCTGCTTGGAGCTTGCGGTGAGTGTTAGAAGCCATCAATTTGAGCCTTAGTGTCAGCAAACAAGGGAAAAAGCAGAATCTGAAACTAAGCAAGCTTCTTAGTTGGCATTTAGCTGAGAATTGGAAAATTATCTTCACCTTTTTTTTTTTGTTGTTGTTGTTTTAAGGGGGAGCGGCAAGAATGGGAGAAAGAAGGTGATGAAAAGTTTTAATTAAAACACATGGAGACTTGGCTTTTCTGGAAATGTTCATGTTTCTCAAAAAAAAAAAGGCTAGAAATTTGAGAATTTTGGTTTTCAGATAATAACAGTAAGTTGACTGCACATAGAAAATCTTATGTCAGGACTGTTGTGAGTCCTTGGGGAATATGAGGGCAGATATCTCATATCCCATGTGTCCTATTACATGTTGGACTTGAGGTTTCTGGCCAAATGTTTCTCTCCTATGATAAACTACTATATCTTACCAGGAAGTGAAACCATCAGGTGTTAAAAGAGAGGGAGCCTGGCGGGACAGTCAATTTAATACAACAAAATGCATACCGCTACTGGGAAATATAACCTTTGGGCTATATGTTGAAGGTTTTTTGAAAGATGTTATTTCCTGTAAGGAAAACAATGCTTTGTTTGAGAAGAAAATGCACAGATGGTGTGGATAGTTTGCAGGGCAAAAGGCTGTTCCTGCATAGAATCATAGAATAGTTAGGGTTGGAAAGGACCTTAAGATCATCTAGTTCCAACCCCCCTGCCATAAGCAGGGACACCTCACACTAAACCATGCCACCCAAGGCTTCATCCAACCTGGCCTTGAACACTGCCAGGGATGGAGCACTCACAACTTCCTTGGGCAACCCATCTCTGACAACTCTAGTTTTCTTTGGGAGAAAGTAAAATGTGCATAGTACTGCACAACAGTTGTCAACTTTTATCCATTTTGAAGAGCATACAGAGATGAGAGAGAACTGTCTGATTTTTCCTTTTATGTTTTTGTTTAAAAATCATTCTGTACCACATGCTATGGACAGCAGAAAATGACAGGGTTTTTTCTTTAGATCTCTAATTTGCTGTGCTGAAGAGATGCATTTGCCTACTCTAAGAGAAATGTTAGATGGGCCACACTATTACATGGGATCCTGTGGTGGGTTGATGCTGCTCAGCAGCTCAGTAGCCACCCAACCTCTTTCTCACCCCTCTCTCTCCTCTGTGATGGGGAGAAAAAAGAAAGAAGGTAAAAAGTTTGTACATCAAGTTAATGACAGCTTACTAAAGAAAGCAAAACCTCAGTGTGAAAGCAAAGGAAAAAGGAATTTTTTACTGCTTCCCATCAGCAGGCAGGTGTTCAGTCTTCTCTTCCTGGGAAGCAGGACCTTAGCACAAGTAACAGTTGCTTGAGAAGGCAAGTGCCATAATTATGAACAGCCCATGTCCTTCTCCTTTTCTTTAAATTTTTATTGCTGAACCTGATGTAGGGACCATTCCTTTGGTCAGCTGACGTCAGCTCTCCTGGCTATATGCCCTCCCAAGTTTCGCCAACCTCCAGTTTACTTGCTTTGTGGGGATGAAAGAAAGACTTGATGAAGTGTAAGCACGGTTTAGCAACCAAAACATTGGTGCATTATCAACACTTTTAGCCACAGATGCAAAGGCATGGAACAACACGGGCTACTTCGGAAGAAGTTAACTCCATCCTAGCCAGACCCAGTACAAAGAAGAATACTGGTCCCATGCCTACACAGCTCTTTGCAGTGTTTGTACCTGTGTTTTAGTTATTTGATATCATGCTTCTACCTTTTTGCTGTGGGTGGAGGGGCCTTGTGTGCTAAAAATCTAACCTAACAGTTGCATGTACAAAACACATTTGCAGGAAGCTGTAAATGTGATGAAATGACACAGACAAAAAAGCCAAACCCAGCAAAATCAAAACAACCTGCTGCAGACTTGCCCTTTAAATAAACAATTGGGAAATGCCAGATACTGAAACACTCTTAATTTCTTCAGAGTTTATCATAACTTTTTAATGAAGTGATTTGATATTGTTAAAAAAATCCAATGAAACTCTTCATCTTGCTATTCCCACCATGCAAAAGGAAAAGGGAGTTTTAATTTCAGTTTTCTCTAGCAACACTGCTGGCTTTTCAAATTGCTTGAGATCTGAACATGATGAAAGACAATTATCCAAAAGGAAGCAAAAGCATTCCAGGAAAGGTAATGCATTTATGTTTCCACTCCTGTGGGAGGATGGAGGTGCATTCAGACTTAAACACCAGCAATGTCATAATGCTAGTCTCTATAATTAAGTTGTTAGGGTGCTAAATGTAAGGAATTACTGTTTTGACCTCTTTGAATCAACTTGACTACTAGGCTGAGATTAATCAATTTATCATATTGTGCCAAAACCCAGCAGAAATGGCCATCTTTTGTCCAGGAGGCAGGTTTAGGTAAAACAACAGAGGATTTCAAATGCTATTTTCTTTCAATTCTTCTAATTTTTCAATGAAGGTATAGCATATAATTTAGCTTTTGTCTATAGTTTTTGAAAATCAAATACATTTCAATAAAATCTGAGACCTATACATATTATGGGGGTTAAGGCTGTCCGATGCTTAAGGAGCCAATGTGGGACTGAAGAACTCCAGGTTTTGTTCTTTGCTCTACCACAACCTTCACCAGTGAGCTTTGTCACAGAATTTAATTTTCCTGTGCCTCTGTGCTCCATCTGTAGTCGGGATAACAGCTCTTTGTTGCCTCACAGTCATCACTACCTGTATGTTTTATGGGATGCTGACTAGCCAATCCCACTTGTTCCCCTGAAATTGCCTCATTCCATATAGATGTCTAAACACTGGAAAGATTTGAAGACCGTAATTGCCTGTGTGACAAAATGGGATCCTTCTTTTAGAGCAATTTTAGTTTGATAATTGGCCTTCTTTTTATTGCATGATTTACAATTTGCAGCAATAACAATGTGTATTCTCAGGCCATTATTTTTGATGGGAGTATAAATGGGGATATAATTTTTATCTCATAATGAAATGATGACAGATATACATAAACATACAGTAACACATTAAAAATTCCCACAGAATTGTAAGTCAAGCGTCATCTAGAAGAAACCAGGAGACTGAGCTACCATGTTATTACAGGCAGACCTGGTAATGACACAGACAATTAAGGCTGACTAACTTTTTCATTATGTGACTTTTGTTGCAATTGCTGATAACATTGCCAAAGTTTAAACCACTTGGGCTTGGATTTTCCATGCTAGCTATTTGGCAGATTTGATTGTTGTTATTTTTGAGGAGCTCTTGGTGAAAAATGGTTCAACCATTTCTAAGAATGATGTAAGGAGGAAAATATACGTTTTTTTTTTCACTGAGTCCTTTGCTGTTGAGCAAAGGCTGAATCTTAACTTGGGACGCTGGACTGATCTGAGATGTATTAAAAGATGTAGTGTTGCAAAGTTAAGTGTTGAGAATTTACAGCATGTTTGAGTAAGGGCTGTCAGCGTAGTGCTGCAGCAGGACCATGGTGTTCATTCAGGAATAATTTCTAATCACATGATTGCATGCCTACTCTTCTAGTGGGTTTCCATCACATTTAGGGCAGAGATGGACCAGAGCATGAGATGTTTAGAGGTACATGCAATTGAATACTGCACTGGAGGAGTCAGTACGTCAGTAAGAGTTAAGCTTTAAACATTGACAGCTTTATGAAAATCTGGGAAAAAATAGATTCTGAGCAGGGAATGCAAAATTAGAGGGCAACTGTGAGATATAATAATGTCTCAGCTCTGGTCTATATGATAAGGGGAAGGCAGCTTTTCCTTTCTCAAAAGAAAGATGTTTTATGATAATGAATTAATGAGAATTTCTTTGTTGCTTGGGGTTTCCCCTCTCCTTGCCCTGAAAGCGCTTAGATACTCTAATGACAAATATGACAGAGAAGCCTGTGAACCCATTCATGAATGCTGGTTTTAGTGTTGTTGTAAGCGGCTGTGTTTTAAGTATTTTGTATTAAGGAGGCAGAGGTCCTGGGGAAAATCACCTGTCATCATGTTGTTGCAGAATGAATACATGAAAGGAAGGCTTGCATGAATTTGCACAAGCAACCATAAGCCTGATGCTCTCAATCCTACTAATTTTTGCACCCTGATTTTTTATTTTTTATTTTTTTAATGCATTTTGTCCTTCATGGTAGGGGGGTTATGTGTAGTTTTCAACATGAAGCTGTACATTAATAAAAGTAAAATAAAATAAAAACCTAAAATGTTCTCTTCGAGTTTAGAATTATTAAAATATTATTAATAAAGCCTCAAGTGGCTTTTCAGACTGCAAGTAATCCAACTGTGGTTAAACTCCACTTTTATTGCACTTGATGGGGGATGAGGAGGTGGAGGACAGACTTTTGGGGTGTTTCTACTGATTCCAGATATTTCATATAGCAGCTTTGTGTTACATTATAACATGTATTAAATGTACGGCTAGATATAATGTGCTCACTGGTGGATTCCTATCTGTGCAAGATATGATGAAAAGGGAGAATTAGAAGTGGAAGTAAGGCAATATTGGCTGATACGGTAGGTAGTTTGGACAGTTTGGTAGCATCACTGTTGTCAATGTTTTGTTAACTTTTACAAATGGGTGAAGAGCAGAGGGCAGCTAAGGAAAAATACAATGAAGTAACCATTGCAGACATTAGTGAGAATCCCTTAGAAAAGCACAGCAATGTGAGAAAGCCAAAAAATTACTGCTTTGAAAACTTACCAAGAACAAAGATGGAATCAGGTCTCCTGGACTAATGGCAGGCAGAGTCCCTCTGCATGCTGCATGAGGGTGCTGAGAAATCCGTGATGAAGTTTTCACAGCCTCCTAGTAGCTTGCTCTATGAAAAAGAAAGGGTCTGTTGGAGAAACAGCTTCTTTTTCTATTTCCTTTTGAAGTTAGCTGAATTTGACTGTAGCAGGCTAAATCCTTCTGCTGGAATGAAACCTGTAATGGTGGCAATGATATGACTGCCCTTGAACACTATTGGTTTTGAGGCAGTTTGCCACTGAACTGGGCTCCAAGAGAAATGAGGAAGTGCTTGCAGAAAAGTGAGAGGCAGAAAAAGAGAGAAAATATGTGAAAAATGGAACAGTTATTAGTCATTGTGAGGAATCAACATAAAAAAGATAATAGGAGGAAAAGGAATGTGCCAGACAGATCTTCAAAGAGTACCATGCATTGTAGAAGATTAGCTTCTGGAGGTAAGTGAAGTAGATCATCTCATTTTATTTACTTTGATGTCTTTCATTCATGTAGAAAAATGTTGATTTTTCTCTTCCCCTTTTAATTGAACCACCTCTGCAAAAAATACAGGATTGAGTTACAAAAATAAGGTCTATTGTAGTCAAACAAGTTTTGTAAACACAAACATTACTCAGAAGCTTACAAAATCTGGAACTGTGAAAGATTCATACATTCTAAGTCAAGAATTTTGCAGTATCTCTTTTGCCTTCGGAATGCAAACTGCATATCCTCTGTGGAATTTTACTGTGATTATCCTGGAGACAGAAGACTAGCTTTGGTCACTGTCTCAAGTGATGACAAACATTTTTTTTAAGCAATCACCTGCAGTGTCTGCACTGCAATAGCTGCAGGTAGTATAGATAGTTTTAATGAGCATCAGCTTCAGCAGTCAGCCCTGAGCATGGGTTACTTGGAACCTTGGATCTTTTTCAGTAGCCCCAGCTGTTCCTTTATTGTTCCTCTATTTTGGGTGGCGTGAGTGAATGAGGCTTATGTCATTGTTTATTAGGCACCCAGCACTCATCAATATCAAGTCATTTAGTTTCCCCTATACTTCAGAGGTCAGCAGCTTTTTCTGCACTCAGGGGGATTGACCAGTAGCTCATGATTTGTATATTAACTTGAGTTGTCCCTGTTCTTGTTCCACAGAAATCAGTGGCCAATTTCCATTGGACTTTTGTTCACTCAGATGCTCACACAAAAACGTTTGTTTGGTTTGCTTTTGTGTTGCATATACGGGCTACAGCAAAGAAAGCCTGAGAGCTGCTGCAGCTCCTTATGGAGTGTGAGAAGTTGCTTATGGAGTTACTTCTCAGAATTATCAGAGGTGCCAAAACTCTTTAAGTTTCAGTCAAGCGTGTGTGTGCTTAGGAGTTCAAAGGAGGAAACTGAGGACATGTAGGAAATGTTTCATAAGCTGTCTCAAAAATTTTGAGGTTGAAATAGGGGCTAAAGGAGTGAGGGAGGTTTAATTAAAACTTGAACTCATTTTTTTATCAGAATTTTAAATGCCATTTAAGCAAGTGTAATGTTAAAAAAAAAAAAACAAACCCAAAATGTCATCTGGTCATGACAGTTGTAATCAGGTTATTATACTGAATAAGAATTCACTGGAGTAGTTATAGTTAAAAAGAAAGTTCAAGAGCTGGGAGCACAGCTATGTAGAAAGATGGAAGAAGGCACCTTATGTGAAGATGAAGATAGAAAAGGCAGGGAAATTACAAATTTGTCCATCCACAGTGATGATCTCATACTTTAATAATACATGTAATGTGTCTAACAATAGGATGAATGTGGTATCAGTCAACAGGATTGGGAGAGTTGCCATACTTGGTGCCAACGCATCTTTGCACATAGCTTATTTGGTAGGAACATGGGGAATGAAACATTCTGGATCCAATTCACCCCAACTATAAATCTGGTTGACATTAAGTGATTTACAGCATGGGTGTGCTTGATTCAGTATAGCTACTGGAAGGAAATTATTTGTTTATTTTAGACTGTTATATTTTAAGTGCTACAGAAATGTGACAACCTGATCCTGGCAGCGGGAGGAAAGCCGTGGATCTCTACTCACATAAGTCAAATGCCTGATCTGATTTTAGTGGGTAATAACTCGGATTTAATTTCTTAGTAGAAGAAAATCCTTAGTAGCCTAGGTTTGTTCATTGGTTTGCTGAGAGGAAAGTTGTTGTTTTGTTTTTCTTTTTTCTCCAAAGGAAATGCTGTCTGTTTTCCTTCTCTAACTTGCTCTCCTACATCTTCAAGCAGTTCTGTAATTTCAACCATCTGTTGTTCTGCCACTGCATCAACAGACAAGGGGAGGAAGTGACTTCAGATTTTCAGCTGTATGTGATTTTTTATTAGTATGTCTGTGTAAGCAGCTATTAAAAGCAAGAAAGAGCATGTAAATATAGAAAGTTGCTAATTCAGTTTAACTATGTCACGAAAAGAGATGAGTTTCCCCCCAGCCACAAGACTACTTAGAAGTTATATTTATTTTTAGAGGGAAGGAAGTATAAGTTGCTCATGTTTGCTTCCAAAAACATTAATATCCTATATCCAAAGGATGGGTCTAAAGATGTTAATTTCTACCCACAAAGGTGCTAGGAACTTGCACAACAGAAACTCTAACTGATGTTAGAATATTTCAGATATACTACTTAGTGTCCAAGATTATTTTGTTATTATTACTGCAATATGCATTCTCCTTTTATGATTTCCATGTACACATAAAGTACACAAGTAGAATTCCATGCTGCCAAGAGGGGAAAATAAATGGAATCAAACAGGTGCATGAGCTCTATGAATAGTCAGGGTGTGCAGTAGTGCCTTTTGATTTCCTTGGCTGCAAGCTCTCCTAGTATTTGGTTAGTGCACAGTTCAAGTAACCAAGACACTTGTTTCATCCCTTAAGTCTCATCTGAAGTTTCTAGCTTTTAATTTGTACCTAACTCTTGAAAATGCTTTTATCCACCTAGTTGGCTCACTGGAGTAATTCATTGATTGGCTGGTGTCTTTTATGTACAGCAGTGGCAACAGTTCACAGAATCAGTGTTAAATAGAGTAAGGCCTCTTTATCTCATTCAGACTTTTAGCTGGAAATCCAGCAGTCCTTCCTGATGCTGCATGCTCACTCTTCCCACTGACTCTATTGTAAGTTACAGGTAGATAGTTTGGGGGACTAGTATTAGGGAACAAATTTAGTAGTTTGGAGTGATGTGTAAATCTAGATTTTATTGTGTTTGAGAAAGTCAAAAGGTTTACCTACCAGGCCTATAGACCAGCCTACTCGTTGTCATCTCTGTTCTTCAGAGGAAAATGCAAGTTAAACAATTTCAACTGGGATTATTTTTAGCGCTCCCTATTAGACTTGTGAATTCACTGGCTTTGCTTATAGAACAAGTGGAAGACGGATGAGGGCAGGAAGGGCAGAAGATCATACTGTTTCAAGGTACCTTACAAAAATTTTTGGAGTTTGCTAAACCATATACCTCACTAAATCTTTGGAGGTGAAGTAAGGTGAACCTCAGAGACCAATTACTTGCATACACAATTAAGGTAAAGTGTTTGCGTCCAAAAATAAAGGGTGTCATCTGTGGTGACTAGCACAATATACCAATATGCATGCAGAGTCAGTTTTGGACATGAGCAACCAGAATAGCCACTGAAGGCCTCAAAGCCTGGGACATCCCTTCAGGCTGAGTTAAGAAACTGTAAGTCATCTAATGTGGGAATGAAAAAAAGGTAGCTTAGTCTCTGCCTAGAGCCCCAGCAGGTAAATGGTTCTGTATAAATGTCTAGATCAATTAAATTGCTTAACAGTAACTATTGTGGCATCACTGCTTTTGTTAGACTAGAGTGAGTTGTTACAGTAATGAGCATAGCATACAGTTTTAAGTCCTGACATTGTAAATTACCTCTGGTAGCACCCTCAGGCTTGATCCAAAGTGGGGCTTTGATGCTGCAACATTGGGTGTTATATTGCCAAGCTTTTATGTGGCTGGTCCAAGGTAAGCAGGCACCTCTGTCAAGTGCCTTGGCCCCATATAAGTATGTGGGAAGAGCAAGGCACATCAGGATCAAGTAGTCAGCTTTCTATTAGGAAATGCTGAGGATACTGTGGGATCTTTACCAGCACGTAGCTACCTGTTACACCCTTTATTCTGAAAACAGAGCTTGTCTCTTCTTTTCTGAAACATGGCAGAAGTGTAGGTGGAGGTGGCCTTTTGAACAGGAGCCTAGTGATTAAAGCACTCCCCCAGGTTGTGGGAAATCTTGCTCAGTTATTGCCTTTGCCTGAGGGAACTCAAACTCACCTCCCAGAGAGTTTCCTAAATAATGTGTCTATCTGCCCTCTGCAGTGCAGATACTGACCCTGCTGTGGAATTAAAGCGAACTAAAGGTGATCTAGGCTGGAAACTAAGAGTAAGAGTGCTTCCAAGAAGCACAGTAACTTCCCTCTTCAAGGGCCATTTCATTCAAAACATCTTTGCCGTGCATAGTGTAGGAAGCTGTCTTCAAGATTTCCTTTTTTGTGTAAGAGGAAAGTAAGGGCTTTCAATTCTGGCCAGTGAAACAATTTGAGTGAGAGAAAAGAACAGGGTATACTTCAGGGACTGGCAGGTTTGCATGACAGATGAATAATGTGCATTTGAACTCTCTATGGCTAGCTGTAGCATGGTGGTGGCAGAGTGGCCTGCCAAATAAGCTAAGAATGATATGGCACTAGAAAGAAAACAGTAGCTGCTACTGCATGTTACATGGTACCAAGTGTGTAGGGGTGCTCTACAGACTCCTAACAGATCAAAACAATGAGGAGAGAAGAGCAGAAGAATGATGAATCTTTGGACTTTTGCCTTGCTTAAGTGGGAGTTAGTCAGTGCTGTTGAGGCTGGGGTGCTTTGTGGCACACGCATACATAGAACTTCAAGTGTCTTGACAACTTGAAGTTCATATATGGAGCCATGTGTAGAGGAAAGGTATCAACTGAACTTGTGTTATGGATCCACAGCCTTGGATTTGGTGGAATTTAGGTATTTTGGTCCTTTTTTGGATCTATGCTCCTGTCCTGTATCAGATCATTATAATTACTTCTAGGACTGTGTAAACAAAATGATTATGCCATGAGTAAATTTGTACCATAATATTCGGGCCACACAAAGTGGTGTAAACTAACATTTGCTTATGACACATTTCTACACACACTCTGGAGTCCTCATAGGAGCAAGTGTTGACAGAAGTAAATGTGAACACAGCAAGGGTTACTAGATGGTCTTGTCTTTGAGCAATTTTAGCAGCATGGTTATGCTTGTGATTCAGTTGGTTCAGGAACTTTCAATTCAAAGTCCACTGAAAATTGTACGCACTGGTGCCATGAATTTAGCATTCTGTTCTAGTCACCTGGCTGTGTTAAGGCAGTGCCACTTCTTTCAAAGCAGTATCTGAAAGCAGCCAAAGTGAAGGCAATGACATCTTAAAAGAGGATTGGCTAGCCACTGGATTTAGTGTTCAAGCATACTATAGACAAAACTAAGCAGCAAAGAATATTTCATACATTTAGCCCTGTCCGTATGCCATTATATGATAACATGTCATCAGGTATTTCCCAGTACAGTGGGATATTGGAAAGAATAGAGATTTAGATCATATTCCAAATACCAGTGCTGTCTGGGAGAAATATTTCTTCATTTTCATCAACTAGAAATTTGCACTGGTTTTATCAGGTGAAGCCTTTAAAGGGCCTTTAAAACGCAGCTGGCTGAACAATCCTTTAGAAGAAGGGCTGAGCAAAAGTAAGAGTATTTTCTCTTTATAAAAATTTACATTTAGTCTGAACTGGGGCAAAATAATAAATAGTCATAAATTCTCAAGGAACAAAAGGTCCAAAATTTTGAACAAAATTTGTGAACAAAAGTTCAAAATTTTATGTTACTGGTAGGATTTTTTTTTTTTTTTTATTCTGAAATGGTGTCAGGAAGTTATAGCACATTCGTCTTTCTGGGATCCAGCTGACCAAATGTCAGATCTTATGATGTAGACATCCCCATCTGAATATGTCCCTCTAGGATCCATTTTAGTCACTGTAGAAAAGAGACATTTCTGGAATGACATTCATTTCATGCTAAAGCAAACTGTTAAATAGGTCAGATGAATCAACACACTGGAAGTGTATTTGAAGTTACCTGAGATGAAGCCTACCTCCCATGTATTAACTCTGGTCCCACAGTCAGGGAGAAGTACCTCTGCTGTGGTGTAGCTGCTGTTATGGCTCCAATAGCTCAGTTAGAGGGAGGGACTATGTTTCCTTATTGGAAGTGTTATCTGACCAAAATTCCAGATCAGTTGCAGCTGAGATAGTGAAGTGTAAGGTCATCTTCTCTCAGCAAAACACTCCTAAATCCGGTCTATCCCTGTTCCCTTCTACCTAGCTTGCTATACTAGCTGTCAGGCTGTACACCATTAATGAGGGTCCTGTTTAAACTGTTGCTGTTGGCATTTCCTGCTGGGCCACACCATTTTTCCTGTGGTCTTGATGCTCATTATTTATTTATTTTTATTTTTCAGGGTAAGAATGAATAGCTGGATCAGACACCTTTGGCAGAAGTTTTCTGAGAAACTGTCATTCATGCTAGAGTTCATGAAACCTTTTTACAAATACTCAGCAATTATCCAAAGACTCATGAAGGGGAAAAATATAAGAGTAATGTGATCTCACAAGTCGTTGAGCTGTAGTCAGCATTCTGGACTTGATTTGATTTTTGTCCTTGCATTGATTGTGTTAAAGGCTGAAACTCCCTCTTTCTAGTGATTCTTATGATTTTGAATTAGCGAACAGCTGCCAGGAGCACGTGTGTGTGCTTGCAGGAGTCTTTGATAACTATAGTCAACAACTATACTTGAAATATAGCATAACTTCATCAACAAATAGCCTGCTAGTTCTGTTAGCTCTTTTTAACCCAAGAGTTGCTTTCAAAGGCTGGAACTTCTTTCATACAATACTATGTGTGAGCTTACAGGTAGCTAGCTGTGAATGCATGCTGAATAGTAACAGGCTTGATTATACTTAACAGCCTTGGAATGGTGGCTTTCAATTCACTTGAATTAAGACCTTAGATTAAAAATAAGTCTTTAAATTACCTGTACACTGATATTATACAGGCAATTGCAGCAATACTTCTTGCCCAGGCTATAGGACATATGTACCAGGAATACATATACTACATGTCCTGTAAAATTTAACAGTGAAGAGACTACCACCTCCTGGCATTGTAGACAAATAGACAAAAATCATCCAATCTGGGTGGCTCATGTTAACCAGGACTATATGTAGAGCTTAGACTTCTCTTGATGCAGTGGCATTATTATTAATGTTAATAAAACATGAATGCATTTTTATAGGATGCTTGTATGTGAAAGCCTTTGAACAGTTAAAAAAATACAACAAAACATACAGTTATTTTCCATTAAAAACTGCAACATATCCCAGTGAAATTGGAAATTGGCAGGAGAGCAAAAAAAACCTACTAAACATCTAACAAAGCACAAACGATAGAGCAATCACCCACAATATACTAGATTTCTGTGCATGCCAATGCCTCCTGGCCATACTGACATCAGAGGGAGATTTTTCATGACATCGATGGGAGTAGGATCAAGCTCAAAGTGAACTGTAGGAGAGGTATTGGTGAGGGAATATGGACAGCTGTGCTTGTGCAGATTAAACTGAAAGATGCATTTCTTGGAGCTGGCTGTAACTGGATTAATGATGTTGCTGTCTTTTAGAATTTAAACTTCCTTTTGCTGGATGAGATGGGAGCCCTTTGTGTTGACTTAGGCTGAAGACTGAGATCTGTATTTAAAATGTCTTGTGATGTAAAGGAGTTCTGTACCACTTCTTCATGGTTTTCCTGGATGTTTTACTCTTTGTATGCATTCTGGCAAACTCTTGTTATCTCAGTCAAAAGTGATCAAAATAGACTTTGCTTTTTAAGGGAGATCTTTTCAAATCGATGGAGTTGATAAAAATGTTGGTTTTCCAGAAGGGCTGGCACCCTTGGAGGTGTAACAAGGGTTTTTTTTGTTGTTGGATTGAAAGGTAGCTAAACCACTCAAAAAAAATTCTGCTGCTTTTTAGAAGTCTGAGGTTCTGCCTTCAGTTTGTAAAACCTCATTTATGTAAACCACAGTCGTTTGTGGTGAAACTACTCTAATAGAGTTTTCAGTATTGTAATACACTTTCTCTCCCAGTTTTTATGAGTAAGGATATAGTGTAAATTACCATGTTATCAGAAAACACCCCCACAAATAGCTTTCACTTCCAGCAATCATAAACTGCATAGTTTTTCCTGTTTTAGCAGACAGTACATTCACAACATTGCATATACTAGATCAGATCAAAGCAAAAAAACCCAACATTGCTGGTATGAAATGAAAAGAAGCAGATATCACAAAGCTTGCCTTTTCTCCATTCAGGAAGGAAGACTAAAGATTTCAAATGAATTGAAGAATAAAAGCACAATCATTAAGAAGGTGGCCTTTGGTGTGGTCACCTCTGTTGAGATTCAGTCTAACAGAACGTTGCTGTCTCTACTTGTTCTGTAATGGCTCCACCCTATTCATTTGTGTAGAAGAATGGATCAAAGTGAGCTTGAAGATAGACAAAGTTTATAAAAACAGAAAACTCATTTTCTCATACATTCTTTGGTGCCTGAGGCAGAGGTATTGATTGTAAGGCAACCGAAACAAGCTAAACTATTCTTGCCTTCTGTATGTTTGAACACACTTGTAATTGTGCAACAGGCAGTGAAACAACCCAGAGTGACGCACAAAGTGTAGTACAAATGAGAGACAAAAGGAGCTGTATTGTTTAAATAAGGCAAGGCTGTGAAACTGAGATTCAGATGGGATTTTATTTTTTAGATGCTTCACAAAAAGCAAAAAGAAAGAAAACCAATAACTTGCTGAGTGTTTTGGTTTTGTGTTTTGTTTTGTTTTGTTTTGTTTTTTCTTAACTGTCAGTTCATATGGAAACTCTATACAGTATAAATTGATGTGTGTTGGGTTATTTTGGTTTTATTGATTTATTTGTTTTTTATGTGAAGAGTCACTGCACTTCACACAGGTCCATTAACTTGTCTATTACAAAACTGGCTTGTGCTTCATCCAGGAGTAAGATGTTAAGGAGAAAATGAAGGGGATCTTTTGTTAATAGTGTGACACTTTTGCTCTGCCTAGGGTCAATGCAAGTCTCTTAGCCTTGACTCTGAGGGCTCAAAGAGGGACTCGGTGGTTTTAGTGACTCTGAAGCAATAGGTTCTCTGTGCTGGGTAATTGTATTTCCTGTAGGAGGGTGTAATTTAAGGTTGTTTGCAGAATCAGTTGCAGTTAATTTATAGTGCTGATCCATGATGTATGTATTGGCTAATCCTAATTGATTTTTACACTTTTGTCTCTGTTTGCCTGTACACCATCTTAACTGTAGCAGCATGTATCTACTGCTCATCTTGTGTCCATAGGACTGGTTTGCGGACAGCTTGTCAGACATATTTGGCGGTCCGCTAACCTCTTTTATGTGTCCAGGCATGCTCAGGTCTGCATGTTTCAGCTGTGTCAGCACTCTGTGTACTGGCTTGCTGCTTGTATGGTCATGAAGCTGGTTTTGAAGAGGGCTTTGAGGTTGCCCTCTGTGGGGTGCATAGTATACTTAGGGTGAACAGATCTGTCCAGAGATGAAAGTGCTTCTCCATGGATATCTTATTATGTTTGAGGGAGTGGAATAAATTCTGCTGGTGTGAGATCCCCTGATACTGATGTATCTGTATCCTTGCTAGGAATGATCCTTATCCCTGGCTGGTATACTTCTACTGCTGCTGTTTTACTGGTATGGACCAACAGTAAAGCATCTTGCACTGCTGTGGCAGCGTAGAGGAACCTCAGTGGGGAAATAAATGGTATTTACACCCAACTGAAGGCTTCTATTTCATCCTAATGCAGCAGAGAACAGACAGAGCCTAAGGAGGAACTAGGCTCCCAACTTGTGCAGAGAAGGGCTCATTACCAGGCCTCTCCAGCTCATTACCAAGCCTCTCCAGCCCCTCCCTGGAATTCACCTGGACATGTGCTTCTTCAGAAAGATAAATGGTGTTCACTTTCTAATGTGCTGACTCTGGGGTAAGGGGGAAAACAGTCAAATCTGATATGTTCCTTTTTATTTTAATTAAGTCATCTGTATTTGAAGGTGGTGACAACTCAGTTGCAGCCTCCTCTTGTTCAGCCCATGCTCTGGGAAAAGTTCCAGTCTGATTTTAGCTTTGCTCATAACAGAAAGCTTGTATTGGTTTCCTAGCCCTGTAATAAATTGTGAATTCTGTCATCAGCTCTAATGGTATAATGAAATTTCAACAGTTACACAATGTGCAATGTTCTTGTCTTCTAAGGTCCCCAGCTGAATGGCCAGCTACTGCTGGAGAGGGCGAGAGCACCATACAAAAAGGAAACTTTCATTTGGATGCGAGTGTCTTTGCTGTTATTGAGAATTCCCATTATGCCTCAAGGGGCTCTGCCCTTCTTTTGTCTTCTCTAGAAATGTGAGATTTGCCACGTCAATGCAGATCATTAAGATTTCAAGCCTGGTATCCTGCCTGTAGCTAAATTTAAGGCACTATGCTTCATAGACAGCTGAAGTGTCACTAGTTCCATCCCCCACATTTCTACCTCTGCTGTAGTTAACTTTACCAGTGCTCTGTCCTGTGCTCTCCCTGTCTCCCTGGTCACTGAATGTGCAGGGAATGCTGGTTCAAATGTTGCTGGATATAAGGGGAAGAATATGCAATATAGTTCCTTATGGCAGTGGACATGAAGATCAGCCCTTCCTGAGCTTTTTTGAGGGATTGCTTTATACCCTGGGATAAAGATCTTAAATTCTTCCTGAAGGTCCCATCTATAGAATGATTTCTTCCTTTCTTAAATCCATCAATAGGATGTCTTCACATCCATGATTATAGTGAATACCCTGACAGACCCTGGGGTGAGCTACCAATTGCATTTTACTTTGTGTTTCCTAGCCAGATCACTATATTAGTCTTATCCTTGAGTGGTTTAATACAACAGGCTGATCAGATTTGCTTCTTAGCCCTTTTGCTAGGGATTGACAGCACTAGGCACTGATCTGTCTTCTAGTTCTGTCACCTCTTGGAACTGTGAAAGACAATGTAAAGCTGGCTAGTGAAAATTATTTCTGATGTATGGATGTAGAGATATATTCCATCTCAGGAAATATGGAGAAGACAGTCACATCATTTACACTCTAATGATGTTCAGATGCTGGAGACTGGTAACTTCACCGCGTGTTCAAGTGGCTTACTCCTGTGTTGGGAGTCAAGACACAAAATTAGGTAGCTGCAATGAAAATATAAAGGCTTTCTCTCTTCTTACCCATATTCTGCAGCTAAGATCAAAACAATTCTTGTGATGACTTTTCTTAAAGTTGCCCCTGCATTTCATTACTGGCATTTAGTGAAATCCCTTTGGATTTGTGGAAATTATGTAGCCAACACTGCATTACTGCTAATTAGGACCCACCAGCAGGTAATATGGATCAATAAGGTATTCAAACTGTGGTGCAGTAGATGTTTGAAAACATGCTAGGCTTATTTCAGCCTTCAGAACTTCTTTCTGAGGTTATGAGCATTAGAGACAGGATTAAGTCAGGATGTACCATTGTAAGAACATCGTCAGGTGTAAGAAATATTTATTGCTATGAAGATTCATGAGTGTAATACAAGTATCTTTGATCCAACAAATTGAACCTCTTATTCCGATAGAGGAGAATCTCTTGTTCCAGTGAAGACAGCCATATGCTTTGATGATCTTTGTGTGTAGCCACTCTATGCCTTTCTCTGTTGATGTATAAGCTGTATGTAATATAGTAGTACCTAGAAACACTGAATAGCATTTTGGATAGCATTGTGCTGGATACTGCAAAAAAACATCAGAAGGTAATAAATGAAACCTTAAAGTATCTTTCTGCTGCTGATTGATAGATTGCTAGAGTTCTGGTTTGTCACCCTCCATTTTTTTACTTTCCATAGGAGACATTCTAGTAAGATACAGGTTTCTTTTAAAGAAACTTGATCTGTGGCATTTCTGATGGGTGGTGCAGCTCCTGTTGGATTCTGTCAGATTTGTGGGTACAAAACACCTTCCCCAGTTAAATCCTTGCTGACTAGGTCTCCTCCATTTCTTTCCTTGCCATCAGGAATGTGCTGTGCATTTTTTTTTTTATAACACTTGGCTGGAGGCTGGCAGCAAGAAACTTATGTTGGCAGAATCCATGTTCTCTGTGGGGGTGGCTCAGGCAGCACTGAATTAACTTGGAGACTTAAAAATGAAGAGTATTTATAATAATTTTTATTGATGGCAAATAACTAACCCTGCTTTTAGGGCAACTGATCAGTTTAGCTTTAAGAACAGGAAAATGAGCTTCTCTGAATGGCTCTTTGACTTTGGTTCTGTGAAGGCGTCCATTTGTCCATTCCACAATAATTCTTCAGCTTACACGGTGCCTTTTTCCTAGGAGTCAAGACTTAATCAAGACATTTGTTTGTTCCTTCTATACAGTTTTTAAGTCCTTGGTACATTGAGATAGGGGATAGAGTCATGGGGAAAAGACAGAAAGATTTTAGGTGTCTGTAGTTTTAAAGACTGTCAATAGCTTGCCCAAAAGAGACACTCCTATTAATGCCTTATTCCTATTAGAATGTTCTATTCCCTCCTATTAAATTGAAGGGCTAACATCAATGCCATACCTAGCCTGGGACTACATCCCACAGACTGGTGAGGACATATAGCTCCAAATCAGATATAGCATGCACTGTTGCTTATGCAGGCTAACAGATGAGCACATGGAAGGGAATTGAGGGGTACTGTGATTACAACAGAAAGTGGTTGTAATTGAGGGATGTAGGGCATACATCTTGAGGAAACTCAGCTTCATACATTGTGTTGCTCATAAAACAGCTCATTGACCTTATGCCTATTAGTTCTCTAATTCTCCACCCTTTTCTGTGAGGACTTGAAGAACAATAGGGAGAATGTCAACCTAGTGAATCACTGTTGACTATGTCCTCCACATTTTCCTTATTTGGGCAGCCATTTTTGCTCAGGTATGCTGAACATCCACAGAATGGCTAGGTACTAAGCCCTCAGACACTCAGACAGGTGTCTCAAGAAACATTGAGGAGATTTACTCCAAGGTTCATGAAATAAATTTTTAAATAAACCTAAAGAACTTAGATGTGGGGTTTGGGACCAAATTCCCTTAGGCTTCTTTACTCTCTAAAGGCAAGATATTCAAACAATCTTGACCAAATTAGGCTAATTAGTGTCCTTCATCTTACCCTACAGCATGTCTATTATACTTGTCTAATGAGTATACTGTTCAACCACATCAGGAATCTTTGTTAATTTACTGGGAATAAAGAATAAATCATCAGTATTTCTGCTAAGATGTTTGTGTTTACCATCAACGTGCTGAGTAGATGTGCCGATGTTAGCCTCATGTGAAATTATAGTTAGACATAATCTTGCACTTGGCCAGTTCATTAACCCATATCTTATAGCTCTTTGGGGCTGCATTTGGCACAGGGTTAGAGATTTCAGGATCTGCTGATATTTACTGAATGTGGTTGAGATAACACACCAAAGAGAGAGAAGCATAATTCATACTTCAGTTTACTTTTGGACTTGTAGCTTTGAGGTGCCCTTTGTGTACAACTGTTCTCTTGAGTACCATGAAGCTCCGTTTCTCACTGATGTATCTGGGACAAAATCCTGCATCAGGTGATGCAGCCTTGCCAGATAGCTCTCCCAGTTGAAGAACTGAGTAAGCTGGGATTCCTTTCTTTACTTGTTGATTTACCTAATGACCATAAAAGCCTTAAAGCCTACAGTTTTCTGAATTTGTCATTTTTATTCATGTATCCGATCCATGGAGCAGGAATACACAGTCAAGTGCCAAATCAGACGAAGCAGTTCTTGTTAGTGTGTGTGCTATAATACAAGCTTTCAAAAAAAAACCAACCAACCTGAAAAACCTCTCCAGTTCTACGGTCCATGTTTGTCTTTGTGCGAGTATATGAATGAATTACATTGTTGACATTCTACTCAGCTCTTTTTCACTGGATTATATTTGAAGGGCTTTTGGGAAGAGATACTTCTATTTTATTATTTGTGTTTTTCCCTTATTGTTCATCTAGTGCCAGCATCTCATCCAAATCCAACAAGAGGCTAATAAATGAATCCTGATTGTCCTGTGGCAAGAGCTCCAAGACGGGTGAAAGCCAAGTAAGTGTTTAATAGTGCTTTCAACACCATTTTCAATTGAGAAGTCAACTGAGAAGATTTATATGGTGGTTTGTAAGAAATGTTGATGGTTTGGGTTTACACCCAAATACATTGATTTCAGTTTGAGGGGAAAAGATGTGGAACACCTGACCTAGCTGCTCATCTGTGAATATGTGCCCAGGAGGGTATTATATGAAATACAGAGATGTTAGATGAAAAGATTGAGGGTGTAAAACTTCTCTGCTGCTTTGAAGTGCCATTTTCCAAGTCATTGGCAGCTGTGCCTTTCATTCTGTCTGGGCTTTAGACCAGCTTCTTCATGTTGGTTTATGTGACATAAATGAAAGGTTCAGATATTTGCCAGCCTTGGGTGGTCAGTCACATCTGTCACAGGTTTTACACTTGCCATCCTCAGGATTAATTTACTAATGTCAGTGGAGTTACTGTGCTGTGAGGTAACTGGGTATGATAGCTGATTCAGGTTTGAGGTATCCAAAAACAAGTAACAAAAAGCATCACTTTGTTTGATAACAAAAAGTATCACTTCAGTTTCAGGAATAACTCCTCTCTCCTCATCTCTTTCTTGCCCCATTCACCATTTCTTAATGAGAGGTCATTTTTCATGAGAGATCAGGTCTGTAAACCAGTTTATTTCTGGTGTAACCCCACTGAGTGCAATGCAGTTACACCAGGGAGAGACTTGGGGCATTTTTCCTGTAGTCAGTCACATGGGCCATGTCAAGGCAGCCTTCCCACGCAGAGTATTTGCACAATGCTTTCCTGGAATTTGAGGGTGAAACACATCTTGTCTGTTGTGCTTCAGGCGTTTCACCCGATAAGACAGAACCCTGCTAGCTCAATCACATTATCTGGACTAGAACAGCAGTGCCAGCCCTCCGGTTGTATCACTATGTGTTTGTCTTCATCTTGTACCTGTTGACCATCATCTATGACAAAGTACTGGTCTGGAAAGATTTTTGCTTGGCCCAGATGATTTTTTTTTTTTTTTAGCATCTGGTATTCTTTCTGAAAGAACATTTGGGGATGTGCCAGGAAAACTGATTTGGAGGTGTTTGGAAAGGATTGTGAAGAAAATTCCTAAAGTGCATCTACTGCTGATAACTTGTGATGACAATTAGCACTGTGATCAGATTTTACATGGTCTATTGGTCTGAATGCACCTAGGTAGTTTCTCCCCTATGTCACTTAAGGGTTCTTTTACTGCCCATTATTGTCACTGGGTTAAACGAGATTGCTGAAGGACTGCCATGTCCCCTGCTGTTGTCCTTATTGTGTGGGATGCTAGCACTGTTTTTTTACTTTTGGTAGAAGTGGAGGGTCTCATCCATCCCCTTCCATTCAATGAAACTTACCTTGAAAGTTCCTCAGAGTTTTTGCCTGTTTGCAGTTGAGGTCACATGGGAGCAAACCAATTGCTGGTTATCAGTTGCTGAAATCAGGGCTGATTTGCAACATAAACAAGGATAAAGGCTCTTCAACCTCCCAAGAAGTGGAGGACTCCTATTTTGTAATAGACTATTTATCCATAGCTTAAAAGCTGTTACTGATTTATAACATTTTTTTTTTTTTTTTTTTTTTTTTTTTTTTTTTTTTTTTTTTTTTTTTTTTTTTTTTTTTTTTTTTTTCATTGCACCTATCCCAAACTCTGGGAAGCCATACCCTGGGGGATTTCCTTTCCACTCTATTTTCTCCATAAGTATTTTAAGTATGTCTTCATTCCAGATAATCTTGTAAAGGGAATTTCGTTTTCCTGGTTCTTCCTCAAGCCAAATTCTGCCTTTCGTTCTCCTGTAATCAGATGCTGAAAAAAAAAAGATCCACACAGAGGCCACTGGGGAGCTGTTCCATTTGAGGCACAGTTGAGGGAAATCAGTGCCCAGAAAAGAAATACACGGGTCATGAGTCTAGAACACATACAATCCTCTTAATATGCTTCTGTTATCTTAGTTATTTGAAAGTGTGAGAAAGAAAGAAAATGCAAACTGCTGGTAAATACAGATGACAAATAATGAGGTGTTTATTTATCCAAGACTTGATTTATCTATTTACTTGCCTAATCCATGTGGAAGGTGTATGTTGTTGATGAATTCATTCAAAGCTTCCTCAGCTGTCTCACTTGGTTGTTATCAAGTGGATTGCTCGTGGTGATCAAAGTTTCTCCTCAGCAGTGTGTTAAGTCAGTGATTATTATTTTTTTTTTTTAGTATTTGTTTCCCCACTACACTGTAGGTAGTGAAAATAGTATAGATTACTGCATTTCATTGTTTTTAATTGTTCAGGTCCATGCGTCCTATTTGTCTGCGTAGCCCTCTTGATAACGTGTGTAGCTGATTTTGTCAGAGAACCCCTGTTCCTTATATAAGCCATTTCTTCTTGCTAATAGAGTATAATTTTTGCTTACATAATGTATGCAGTCACACAATTTACACTGGGCTTTATGCTTCGCTTCTTAGCATTCTCATCTCTGTTCTTCCCAGAGAAGCTATGAGTTTGTTTGTTTTTTGGTTAGTTAGGCTTAAAACTATGGAACTCATAAGATTCTCTGTTTATACAGACCTATCTTTGGTTTTGCTTTTGATTTTGGGGAAAAAACACAGCTGTAAGTACTCACTGCAAACTGCAAGAAAGCATAGGAATAGCCCTGCTATCCTGGGATGAGTACCTGCTCTTCAGTCCTTTACTTCTTTGAGGGGCTCCAAGGTCTCCAGGTGGGTCTTTAAATATATCATTCACTATGATGAGGTTTAAGCAGATTTGCTTGCTGTAATAGCTGGTCGATCTTTAAACAGTAGGAGAATTCCATTAAAAAATGTTATTCGATAAATTAAAGGTAGCAGGTGAACATATGAGTCTGAGCTGCAGTCTAGAGCTCTGAATGACATTGGTAATGAATATTAATAACTTCATTTGAAAAAAACCCACATTTAATTGCACTCATAATCAGTGGGGGAAGAAACAGCCCTACCTAATATTTATGAGTTAAAGACACGTGCTGGAAAGATTTGTACCACAGCCATGAAAGAAAACACATACAAAAATAAGTAAACAGTAACACGTAGTCATCTTAATAGAGGCTGTATTAGAATGTCTAGTGTACAAGAGGGATACATTGCTCTGATATTTTTTAAGGCTTTAAACCTTGACTTTGCATTTTTTTTTTTTTTTAACATAAAATGTTAAAAAGTTTGTTTGTATTTTGAGGTAAAAAAGATAAACAAAAATGCCATAATTTGACATTAGAGTTAGATACCCCCATCCAGCAAATACAGGACAGCTCTGTATCCTGCCTTTGTTACTGGAGCCTGCATGAGTTCTTGTCTCCCAGTAGTGCTAGTGGTGTTCCACATCTTACTTTCTCCACCATATCTGGCTCATCATACTGCCCTTTGACCAGCTGGCTGCAAGCTCTCTTCTTGCCTTCTGTCTGGTGTAACATATTCCTTCTCCCAGCTAATCTGATTCTGATCAGACCTTTTTCTTTACTGGCTTGCGACTCCAGTCTCTTTATGCGAATGGTCCCAGTGTCCCTTTCTTTCACTCATTTGCTATTCCTGTTCCTCCAAGTTTGATTTCTTGGATTTCCTCACTCCCCCTGCCCTTTTCTGTGTTCTTGTCGAAAGCCTGCTTCTTCTGTACTTCCTGGGAGTGAGAAAGTGGGCAATTGCTAACATGAGTGATAGAGGGTGCCAAGTCTGATTCAAAGCCTAACGCTGGTCCAAAACAACCTGGAGACTTAGCTGTGGAGAAAAATCTGGATTTTCCCGTTGTACTTTGGCTGAAAGATAATTTCAGTTGCTCTTTGGGGCAGGGGCATGGGCATGGGCATGAACAGTCTGAACACAATAGGGATCCATTGAATTGTGAGATGCTCAGTGAAGCTGTACTAGAGAGATAATTATTCAGTGTGTTCAGCTAGCAGCTTTGCTAAAAATGCAGAAAAGATAGAAGGTAAACTTAATTTTGCAGAGCACAGTAAATCTTCTCTTACTCAACACCTCCATAGTCTATATATGGCTCCCTTTTTAGGATTCAGTGTGGGCTTATTGTACAGCTTAATGACTGAATTACCCAATCATAATGAGTTACTGTGTGCGACAGCTGAGCATGATAAAGCACTCCTAATGTGTCTACAGTTCTGACATGAGAGTTGCAGGAAGACACTGCACTCTTTCACACCAACACATGGACAGACTTAGGTGGGTGGTAGTGCCATTGGTGGAATAAAACTCCTCACAAGTGCTGAAGTTTTTCTCACTGGATCCTAAATATAATATCTGAAAACCCTAACTTACATTTTTGTTTGTCTTTATAAAAGTGCCAGTTCTTGTTTATGTTAATATTTCAAATATATTTTTATGCCCTTAAAAAAATTTGTAATTCTTTGCTTCTTTTTAGGGCCTCTCTGAGGAAAGTAGTTCTGTTCTGCTTACAAGCTAAGAATTGCAAAATTACAGCATGAGTCAATTCTTCAGAGTAAGTACTAAGGCATCTGCTGAAGTTTGCAATGCAGAGCAGCTCCTCAGATTTTGGTGTTGCAAGATCACTCTTGACTCCAGAACTGTTCAGCTGTTTTACCTCATTTTGTCCCCTTTATATTTGTAAGGATCCGACTTTTACCAGGTGTCTCCTAATGGAATATTCTCAGGAAGAGCACACATCTGTAGCACGGATTTAGCTTCTTTCAGTATCTCTGGGACATATGAATTTCTGGCATTCTTTGTGCATCTTTCTTTTCCTAGCCTATTATTTCTTATGGGTCTTGGACATTGGAGTCAGCTGGAGAAATAGCAGGAAAATTTATAATGGAAGTGCAGAATACCTGGGATTCGGACTTCATTCCCCCAGGTGTATAAACCTAGAATAAGATCTGTCAGGTTTGTGGCAGGGCTGGTATAGCTTATGAAAAGTTTTCTTCTGTACTCATCACTGCAATATTGGTGTGTTAGTAATCTGAAGAAACAGAGAAACAAGACATGGAAGAAGCTCAGGAGCAACCAGTTGGATTGTTTGGACTGAGGCTTGTGGAAGTGAGAAGTGAAAGAACTCTGGGAAGACGAATAGCTACAGATCATTGTCTCCCTGGATGCAATTGTTGCCATCATCCTTGGCTCTAAGAATGACATTTCCATCTCTTCTCTCTTTGCGCCCATTTACCTTCTTCGTGCCCAGCCATGAATTTAAGGATTGTTCTGTGGAAGGAGATTAATATTTTCTTTGGCTTCTGAGCTGCTCAGGTTAGCTCACGCCTCTGTCCGTTGCTTCTGGTGCTCCTTTGCCCTGTGGTAGCAACATGTAAACACATATACATTTGAAAAGGTCCAATTTCTCTGTTTCACAGTTTATAGTGTACTCTGCCAGGTGCAAAGGGAACGGGTTATTGCTGATCATGGAAAGCAGGGCCTGTGAGCCAAGTCACACAGAATGAAATGTGTGCTGCTTTGTACGAGGGAAGCATCCTGGGCAGTGTGTGAGATTACCACAGGTACTCCCTCAGTAAATTTAATGCTGCATTCATGAGTTCAGCACTCTTTACATGTGAGGCAAATATGTTCCCTCAAGAGGTGGGGGGAAAAAAAAATCCATGATAACTGATAAAGAAGTACAAAACAGTGTTGGAACAATGATTTCTGTATCTATTTGGGAGTCCTATCATGCACTGTTGTAACAAGATAGCTGGAAGTTAGTAATTTTGCACTTGATGGAAAAACATATTGTAGAGCTTAATAAAATTTCATCATGCACTTTTAATTGATTTCAGCAAGGGAGACCTTTTCAAAGCAAATATAGCTATTAATCTAATTAGTGTTTCAGCTAATATACTGAAATTATATTTGTATATCAATATATCAGACAAATATTTGTATGAGATAGGCATTTCAATGACTGCTCGGCTGAAATGAACAAATTAACTTCTTCGATTGTAAGGTCGTTATTTCCTACAGCTGTACTTTGAGGTTCATTTTCTAGTGCAAATGCTTAAATTAGGCTGTGAAGTCCACAATCTGGAATAATTGACTTTTTCTTTTTCCCCCCAAGTGATCTGGGCAGTTGGACAACTGAGAAATACTGCTTGTTGACTCTGTGGTCTGTTTTTTGTACAGGGCCATGCAAATGGATCCAAGTCTCTGGGTCCACACAGAGTGTGAAGAGAGCCTTTTGGAATGGGGCGTTGGTTGGCTTCATACTATTACCCTTTCTGGATAAGATGAAGCTGAGTGCACAGCCTGACATGCTCTGGTACCTTGTTCTTCTGACCATCCACTATTTCATTTTCTTTGGAGCAACCGAGGTGGTGTTAGGTGGTCAATATCATTCCTGGATGGGGCCAGGACAAGGCTGTGGCTGAGATCTCAGTGCTTTGAAACATTCCAAAGTTTGCTGCTTGGCTATAATATGTTTTCATCAATCTCAGCTGCTACTGATGAGCATTCAATGGACATCCATACAAGGAAAAATAATCATGCACGGTCAGTTGTAGGTCCTCACTTGGCTGTTGTGTTGACCTCTGTGGTGCACACTCTGGGCTTCACTGAGACTGAAATGAGTTTTATTCCATGCCCATTCAAATCTGTGGCAAAGTTCTCAACTGAGTACATGGTCAGGCACATGGGTCTGGATGCAAGAAAGGACCTATATATTCTGCAGCTGTCTGCCTTGAACCACATTGAGTACAATCCAGACCTTTGGTGTCTGAACCTTTTGAGCCCTGTGTGGTAATTAAGGATAGTTAGACACTTCAGAATGAGATCCAAAACAGCCAGCAGGTTCAAGAAGTGCCAGCTACAAGCTAAAAGACAAACAGAAAGCAGGAATATGTCTGAAATCTTACCACTGTCTTGGGCTATGGCACGAAACACAGTACTTCAGTCAAACATCATTTCATGCACCCACCTGATACCCTGAAGAAATAGGTCTGGAGACTTGAAGCCTCTCCTGCTGCCGGGTATACACAGCTTTGGTTCCAAATTGCTGAACAAGATTAATTTCTCTCGCATGCAGTTCTTTCAGTCAAATTTTTCTCACATTTATGGAACACCTTAGTGGCTGGAGTTCATCCAAGATCTGGCAGATCCAAGCCCAGTTTCCCACTTCACTTGAAGTGTTCTTAATATCATCTCCCATCTCCAAAAGAAGTGTGGGAATGTTTTCCTCTGCTCCCTCAAAAACCATTCCACTAGTCAGGCAATAATTCAAGGGATCCATAGAGGGCATGTAGTCAAGTTTGTCTTTGTAGGCTCATGGTTAGGGAGCACAGCCAAGGAGGAGGAATCCAGGACTTCTGTCCCTGTTTCTAGGACTGTCCATGTATTTTATTGCTTGATGTAAAGTTCAGAGGAGCAAAGGCTGGATCTCAGGTCTCCCCTTCTCAGGTAAGTAAATTCCTTCCAAGTGATACCTAAATCCTTTCTCAGATCTCTAACAGTTTTGGAATCCAAAGATTTTTCACAAGGCTTTAGATCTTTACTTCTGTCAGGTGCACTTCCAGGAAATGAACGGATACCATTTTTGGACAGAAAGTTTACACAATTTTTTTCTACCCAAATTCAACCTCCATTTTGAATCTTCCTTTGAGGGAATTAACTGTTATGTTAAACTTTAGTGTAGTTACAGCAGTTCTCATGGGTCCTCCATTGTGACTCATGGTATCACGTTCGGTCTTTTGTGTCTAGTAAGTAGTTGGCAAATTCTCTCCAGCTATGACATAAAAAAACTTAAATGCTTTACTTAAGCTGGGTAGAAGTTAAGAACCACAGCTGCTTGTGACTGAGGTTACTGCCATCACAGAGTACCTTGTTTAAAGAAGAATACCTGATGACAATGTTAGATAGAAATTGGGATGAAAAGAGATGAATAGAAGGGACAAAAAGGAGAATGTGAAATGAGCATATCTGTACAGGAACCTAAAAGAAACAATCCATGCTGGGATATCTTTTATTTTTGCATTGTGCCAGCTTATTTGTTATTTCTGCTGAGAAAGTTTAGAGACACAGTTTTCAGGAATGATGAAAATACAGGAATTTCTTTGTGTAATCAGAGCCTTGTAGTGATATTACAAGTAGAAGGTATGTGAATTGTCAGTCTGAAAACCTTTGCTCTGGCCTATGTCATAGAAAAGAGAGATTGCAGCTAAAAAAGTGTACATTAGCCACCTGATTTTTGTGATGAGTTCTAATACCATAGGTTGCTAAAAATTAAAAGTGATAAATGTCAAATTACATTTATATGTAAGTTTCCCTGCTTCCTCCACTTCAGATGGTGCAGCAAAATGAAATATCAGTACGAGCTTCTGTTGGGAGTCAGTTTCTAGTCAATGTTGTGTAGCAGAGATGCAGTTCTAAAGTCCTAGATGCTTTGGAGGCTCTTCATTTTTTTTTTTTCTTAAGAAAATATTTCACTGCAGTAGGAGAAAAGGAGTGGAAATATTTTTCTAGTCTTATATTTTGCATGAAAGCCTACATTTTGACTGCAGGATATGGACCTTTAAACGGAGTAAACTACTGTCATTATTAAAAACACCTTCCTGGAAAGAATTCAGAGATGTTCAAGACTATACTTTTTTTTGTTTTTTCCCCTGGCACAGTATTCTAATTAAGTCTCAACCATTTCTTGAGCAATGTTTTTAAGGTCACTAGCTTGGCTGGATATTTGGTAATAAAAATTACACCCTACGTCTGCAATAGGACCACTAATTTAAAATAGCCATTTGATTCAAACTGACCTGTTTGCCAGCATAACTAATGAAGTGTCACTTTAATATTTAAAGTACTGTTCTTTCAAGGTAATTGCTATTTACTGGTAATTCTTCTTCATTTGATGGTTTATTAGGTACCTATAGGAATTTAAATTGGGCAACTGAAAAACTGTAATTGTCTAACTAGCAAAATACTTTGCTATAAATATACCTGGGCACCTGCTTAAGGAAGGGGTTTTTTTAAATTATTTCTGGTTTTAAGGAAGTTTTTTGTTTCTGTTTTTTTCCACTGTGAAAGAATAGGGAAGGCTGATTTGGGAAGGAGATTTTACCTATTAATAAGATATTAGAAAAGAGCAAGCAGAAGGGGGCTGACATCCTAAGGAATGCAGAGACTTGTTTTGGCTAATTCTGCACCCACCCACATGGGCGTCAACATTCCACTCAAACGTGGCAGGGCTTGGCTTCTCCTCATGGCAAAGTGGATAGATTTGGGGGAGGAGGTAGAGGAAGAACAGATAGGAAGGAGTTGATCTAAAAGTAATCACAGAAAAGGCATAAACCCAACATTTTGTTATAAGAGTTGTATTGGGGAAAAAAAGTAGCTGGTAAAATAAATACATTACTTGTTTGTTCCTTTTCCATTCTGGCTTGTTAGGATGTATCTTCTTTTGTCCTCCATCATAATGCTCTATTTTGCCCACAAAATATAGGTATTTAGATTAACCTTCTTGTTAAACAGATGTGATGACCTCTGCAATCTGATAAATGAATTAGAAAAAGGCCAAGAAACACCTAATGCTGAGAAATTCCTGCTTACTTTTGTTGATGCTTGCCTCTTAGTAAAGAACTTTCTGAGCAGGCATTGCAAGTTGCAGTCTTATTAACCTTTTCTTTCTTTCCACTTGCCACTAGTTCTTTTTATTGAAGCTTGAAGCCCAGCTCTGTGTCCTTAAATGATTTTTAGAGTTGTTTCCATGGTGCCTGTGTTTTGTCAGCCTTTTCCAGTAATAACTGTTAAACAAGAAGCCCAAAAGTAAAACTCTTGTGTCTGCCTTTTTATTTTCCTGGTATAACATGAATGCTTCAATTATTACTGAATTTAGCATTTTCATACCTGTATATTGGGGATTAAGAACCAACACAGCCTGTATCCCACTAGCTTACACAGGACTCTCATAAAATGGGAATCTCTGTTTCCCAAGACTAGGAGCTGATTTGCTTATACCGTCTTAATTTCAAAAGGAAAAAAAAAAGTTGGAAGCAGATCCTGCCATAGAAATGTCACTCCTCATAGCAGAAGTTCTACCAATTTATAGTTTACCGAAAATGAAGTACTCAGAATGGGAAATATTGGGCATCCCTATCTTTTTAGTAGCTCTACCAGCACTTTTTCTGTGCCAGAATTTAGAGTTAAGAAGGATAGCAATAGTGTTCCAAAGACATAGCATGTTAGGTTTGATTTGTGGCTTGTCTGTGCTTGGGCAATGGGGATCACTGAAATATCTGTCTGCACCTGAATTCCAGTCCAGTGGTGTATCCAGTGGGTGGTGTGAATATGCTATGTCATTTGCTCCTAGGTGCATCACCCAGTGGAGATTTGCCAGATGACTTCATCATCCTACTCAATCTTGCTACTGTATTTTATATTTTTGCAGAAGGGGAACAGCACAATATCCTGGCAATCTGTGTATGCATTAATGAAGTGTCTGCCTACACTTCTAAACGTAGGGTTACTAAGGATGATTGCTAATATAATGCACTATTTAAATGGCCTGGACAGTCTAATGTAGCTATATACATGCATAAACCACAAATTATTTTGACATGGTTGCTATACTTTGTGCAAACATTTAATAAAAAACACTGTTGCAATACATAGAATATCTACTTTTTTTTTCTTTTTTTTGTGAATGAAGAACTTAGTTCTTCATAACTGTGTTAATACTGCTCAGGTCCACAAGTTTGATGAGTTAATATTGACATGTTTTGATCTATGACAGGTCTATAGAAAACCTAGACACAGTATCTTTTGTGGCCAAACTCAGGAGAGGTTTGAACCTGAATTCAGATTTGCTGCTTAGGCTCATTATCAATTCAGATCCAGTACTTGAAAAGCTATTAAAAATGGATGTTCTTACTGAAAAGTGTTGGTCTCAAAAACACAGACAAAACTCCCCTAGAACTGCCTCTGGGTGTGTGAATATGTGAATGAGTATGTGTGTTTGTGTACATGTTCATGCATGCAATGAACACACATTGCTTTTGTGTGATGGATCTTGTGTCAGTTCACAGGAAAAGCTGTATACTTTGTATTTTCTGTTTTTCCAATGTGCTAATAGAAAACTCAGTGTGAAGAAGTAAAAGAGATTTTCATTGCATTCTTAAACTGCCAACCCCCTTTTAAATCAGGAAAAAACCTTTCGAACCAAAAGGGATGCACAAATGTAAAGTGAACTGCTATGAAAGAAGCTCATGACATCCAAAATTGTTGTGGTGCTTTTTTCCTGTCATGGTGTGAGCTCACAAATACCATTGTATTGAAGACTCTCCATTGGTTGAGGCTCTCTTTCTTCATTGACTTACCTTCTCTTATGTGTAGAGGCTTAAATAAATACATACATTCACACTGAAACTGAGCTGTCTTCCAGCAGTCAGGGTTCCCATTATCTCATCTTGTTTCAATCTAAATGCTTGTATGAAGCAATCCAATTGTATCAGAGTAAACAATATTGTGTGCAAATTTATAAATACTCTGCCTGGCCCACAACAGTTCTATGCTTGAATAAGGAGGGAGCTTCCTTGCCTTGAATAGCTGCTGTGTCCTGGAGTACTGAGTAGGTGCCACTGCTCTCATGTAGGTAGTTTTATCAGCTGTGGAACATGGGGGAAGGTGCTAAGATATCACTCTTGTCCATCCTTGGCTGGTACTGTGTTTGTGTTCAGAGAAAGAAGAGTACAGAGATATTCACTAGGGTGACAAATCCTTCCATGGTAGGCTATTGGAAGATAGTTGCCAGGAATATATTCTTCTCATGCTAAATAGTAATAGTGGCAAGGTTTCTTCCTCTCTTCGGAGGGAGTGAATTCTGGAAGGAAATTCTTTCCCTTCCATTTTTTCACATAAACACTTGTTTTGTTGTTTTTTTATCCCATTTCCTAATGGCACGTGTCACTTTGTGTAATCTCATGTGTCTGAGGTCTGTGTGATCTTTTCTCATAACACTGAAGACTGGCACAACTACATTTCTGCAACATTTAGTTTCTGGTCAGCGCAAAGCTGAGATGCGGAAGGATTGATCAATGGGAGGTTGCAGAGGGGTTTGCAGATTATAGAGGCTGGTGTCAATAGCTTTCTTGATAGTAACCCTTAAGGCAAATCTCTGCTCTTGAGCTCATCTGATGTGGTCTCAATGCATGCTGGAATGAGAGAGGAAATCCTTGGTGCTTTTTGTGTGCTTGGTGCTGGACATTCTCCTGTGAAGCACCTGTTGCATTCTGCTTTCTAACTGCCCTCTGGTCCTGAGCTTTCCTACTGTCTTGCAGAGGGAATGAAAGGTACTATGCATACTCATAAGCTACTTCCTAGTTTCATTTCTCTTCCATCCAAGATTCTGATGAAGTTTTTTTGGCTTGTAAACATAGTCTCCCAAAACTGTGACAACAGGCAAGTTTCCATCACAGTGTTTGCTCACAGCAGGAGCATGTGAAAGGACTGTGTTTCAAGAATGACTAAACATCAAAGTGGTTGTACATGAGCTATCCTGAGAAGCATAATGCTTATCCTGGAAGATATCGCAAGTGTTTGTTATGTTAGTGGCCAGAGGTCTCAGTTCAGATTTAGGTTCCTCTCTACCACAACTAACAGAGATGAGAAACCTGTTTTATGCAGACCCAGATTTGTTGATCTCTCTCTTCTTAATTACAGCAAAGAGAAGCCAGGAGTATCTGTAATCATCATTCCTGCCTGCTTACACTCTCTCATCTCTTAGAGAAGTGCAATTCTAGAGAGGGAAAAGGTTTGCTTTTCTTTTTTTTTTTTTTTTTTTTTTTCCCTATTGGGCTTTCCTTGGGTA
>NDXB01013752.1:40768-78037 GCA_002631895.1 Agapornis roseicollis
TTTTCTTTTTTTTTTTTTTTTTTTTTTTTTTATCCCCTATGGGCTTGCCTAGGAAGATACCCATCTTTAATATGAAGCTTTGAAGCATTATTATGGTAATGTCAGGTAACTGCTCTTCAACACAGATTGACAGCTAGCTATTAAATAAGGGTAAGGAAGAATGTGGCATCTGTTTAGTGAATGATGCATGTGGTTATTTTAAAATGTTTTTTTATAAGCAGAGACATGGCAATTGCAGGTTTTCTTTGCCTTTTTGATTTAACAGCATTTCAGAGTCTTTTGCCAAACCACAAGTAAAAGCAACATTTAGATCAAACTACAGTCTCAAAATATTTTCCCCACCCTGATTCAAGCACAAAGGATTTCATTTCTAATCAATTGTAAGATAGGCTACTGGAAGATAGTACCTTTTGCATATGCCCAGTTAAGTCTTTGAAACAAGCAGTATGTATTGGTTTCTAAAGTCACTCCTTTTCTGACCATTTTTCACTAAGGTTGTAATTGTCAGATACCTGACAGCTGTAATGGATTCATCTTCAGTAGCAAGCTGGGCTCTGAGTTGCTACTAGTTGGCCCTGGCAGGGATACCAAGATGAGCTCACAGAGCTCGGTATATGTGCTCCTTTTCACAGTCAAAATGACATGTTCTGCCAACCCAAACAAAATTGCCAGCAGGAAAAAGAATATTTTTCTCCATGCTATAGGTTTTGGGAGTAGCATATTTTTCCCATGCCTGGTGAATATATTTATTTTTTTCAAGTAGCAAAGTGTATGACAAGGATCAGGATAAGAGCATGGAAATAGTGGCCACCTGCAGACAGAACATTGAAGAAGAGATAGTGAGAACTATCTCATGTCTAGAGATGGTAGTGTGGCAGGCATTTCCTGTGTCTCCCTCCTTTGGTTCCAGACGACTCCTGTGAAGAGCCTGCTACTGCTTACACATCACTTGCATAGCCCTTGCTCTTCATCCTGGGTAAGTCTTCTAAACAAAGCAATGCAAATTCTGTTTTCATTGTTATTTGGCTTAGAGAATGGTGAACTCTTGAACCTTTTTCTCTTACAATTTTAACTGAACTTGACCTAAATATTTATGCTGAAAGCCGAATTAACTTTTTCCTCCCTGTTGCTGTAGTCAAGAAAGGGAAGACAGAAATATCAGACTGTTTGTTCTTGCAGCTTGTCCAGCCTGACAGGCTGCTGGGAATGCCCGTCAGTCTCCCACCCAGCTCCTTAGGGCAAAATATGAAGCGGGTCTAACATGGTGTAACTTGCATTCCAGCTAGTGAGCAGTTGCTTAATAAAGCACTCCTGAAAGTTATTTCTTTTATTTTGAAAATTTGAGTTTTCCTTGTTTGCAGCAATTTTAACAAAGCTAATAAAGTCCCCTTCCAGCTCTGTAAGTTGTACAATGTCAAGTTTCACTGCACAGAGCTAAGTAGGGATAAAAGCAACCTTAAGAGGGTCTCCCTTTATTTTCAGAGTGAGATTAGTTAGAGCATAGCAGTATAGTTGAGTATTACTGTATATGCTTGCCGTTGAGTCTCGTCCAGGAGAATGGCTGCTGAGGAATCTCAGGCCCATTGCAGTCAAGACTTATTTCCACATGTTTCCTTGATATTTTGGCATTGCCCATTGGTGTGGTACATTCAAATGCTTACAGATCCAATGCACAAGAATGTTGAGAGGGTTTGAAAGCACAAAGGGCCAGGGAATCAGCTTTACTTTTTTTTTTCTGGGAAATAGAAGATAAATAAGACCATGATTAAAGAGTCATTATGAAGAGGACAGTGATCAATCTCTAGCCATGTTCACTAAGAAAAGATTGACTTTGTTAGAAATTGAATTAATTGACATTGGCTGTTAGGAGAAACAGTCATCCTCTGAGAGATGCTTAAGCATTGCAACAAGGTACTTGCACAAGCTGTTGGAGCTCTCACTCATGAGAATTATAGAAGCAAGTTAGATAAACCTTTGCTTGAGGTACTTGTTCAAGTTTCCTGAAACTTTTTCAGTTTTCTTTTGGTCTGACATTCCTGTGGGCTTCAGATTTAACCCTATAACTTCTGGAAAGGAATCCCCAACATATGCCAATAGAAAATTGCCCAAATAAATACCATAAACACAACAGGGTATTTAAAAGACCTCCCATGAATCCACAGCCTCCTATGGTGAAAAGCATATCAAGGTATACCCACAGTGCTTAGAATGTCTGTCAAGTTTATTGGAAAATAAAGCAGCTACGATATCTAATCTGTTACTCCTAACAGAATCTGTTCCTCTGCCTCAGATTGCAGGCATACCATGAAGTGCTGAGATTGGCATGAGCAGTGCACACTTTTATTTGAGGGGAACATAAATCCTAAGTATCTTGTTTGTGTATAATTATTCTTGCCCTGAGGTTGCAGCATCTTGTGCACACAGCTGCATTGTGAACATTTTTCCAAGTTTATTTAGCATCAAGTGCAAGTACTTTACATGTCAGAGCTGGGAACGCTCCTGTTTCAGCTGACTCCACTCCTTTGGGGTGTTTAGAGTGCTTAGGTGACTAAGCGAGAGGCAGTTGCACAAGTCTGGAGAGACAGGGAGCTTATTTAATCACCTTAGAGAAAGAGAGAGTTAGGCGCCCAGGAGCAGACAGAAATAATCTGTGAACAGAGCAAGAGTGAGCAAGTATGTCTTATAGAAAGGATTTGGAGGTCAATGGATCAGCAAAGTCACAGCACCTTTAACAGAATTTCTGCATACAGTCTTGATTCACATATGTGCATATTTAAGAACATAGCTAAGGGCCTCAACTCCTGTGAGTACACAGCAGCCAGCAGTTTATGATCTGAGACTATGCTCAAGCAGGAGAGTTCATTCCTTGTTTGGTTTTGCTCCTCACCCACCTCAATCTTTAAGAGATTAGCAAATGTATCAGTGGCAGTGGACTGAGATTTCATTAACCAGTATCTTAGTGGTTTTCTGTCCTCTTTAAATTGCTTCTTTCTTGTTAAATGGAACAGAGGACAAAGTCAATCTTTCTGTGTGGCAGAAATGCCAACTGGAAATAGAGATCCCAGCAGCAGCATGGAGATTTTTGAGGCTCTCCGGCTTAATTTTTACTGAAGATACAATGGACACGTTGAAGGGCTGGGCTGTTACTTTATGAAATTAGTCTGTAGTGTCTCTCCTTGATGGAAACAAACCCAGGGTGAAATGTGATCTGTATGGTTCTGACTAAATGCTTATAACAGAGCACATCTGAAAATGCCTATGGGTATATTGTAAAAGCATCTGGGCACTTGTGTATTATGGCCTGGGCAGCTTACATTTTTTTAACATTTCCTGTAGTAATATTTTTGTAATAACTGATAAATTAATTTTATTCTTCAGTCAGCCCTTTCATAATACGTTATTAATAGAAGTATGTAATATGGCAAGTCCAGATGTACCCACAGAATGTATCACTAAGTAGTATTCTTATGTCCACTGCTGGCAAAGATGGCCTGCATAGAATGCATGAAGGAGAGAATAAGAAATACCTATAATATGTATACATCCTTAGCAATGCTTCTGGTTATGGTTTGTAGTTATTTTTGTTTTCAGTAAGATGTGTGACATAACCTATAAATGAAGTCTGTTTTTCAGTGTTGAACTTTGAGAGAACCTGTTTGAGGGTTATTTTTTTTTGTGTGTATATCTATATATATATGTATGTAAGAATCAACTCTTGATTTTTAAGTTCACAGGCAGTCCAGGAATAGTGTAATTGATTGAGACTTGTTGTGGGGAAAAAATCTGATCATTGTGTGATTTTTATGAGGTGACTGATCTCCTGAATGATGTCAGTATTCCATAAGGCCAGCCAAATGAGGAAGATTTCATGTTTTAATATGGCTTTGGGAATAGAGGGAGCAGTTGGACCCATGCTGGAAACCGTGTTGTTACACTAGGTATAAAATTGAGTCGCACGAGTAATACAGAGAGCTGGAATTCAGCATCTGAGTTGTGGCCTATTTCAGACCAGCATTAGTTCCTTGTAAAACAGAAACAGGGATGGCAATGACAATAACAGTTACAAATCCCAAACCAGTTTTCTCCAGGTGACAACACTGGAAAACACACTCTTGTCACTGTTCTTTGAGGTGTCAGAAGGACCAAGTAGGTAGCTGTGTTAAGCAATTGTCATAAACATTCAAGCTAGATGAATCTCCATTTCAGGTTTTATTGTAGCCCTGCAATTTGGGCTAGGTTCTCTGAACTTTGCTAACCTTGGCAGATCTACAGGGAAAGCCTGCAAAATCTTTGAGTTCAAAGCAGGCAAAATGTATGACACCTTTTGAAAGTTTGGCTTTGAATGTTGAGTTTATTTGAACTTACGTTAACCAAAGCGAATAAAAAATGGTTTGCATGAGCACCCGCAAGGTGAAATTCCAGCAAGGAAAGAGAATAAGAATAGACAACCTGTTTGCCAAACACATTTATTTTCATTTGTGTTAAAGGGAGAAAGTTGATAGAGTTTGAGTACTTTTATGTTTGATTTAAGGTAGGAATGAGGAAGAGTATAACTTAAGGATATTATGCAAGAAATGTTATCCCTCTGTGAAGATATCATGAGCAACCTGGACTATCTATTAGGTCATAACACAAAAGACTCCTCTTTCTGGGCAGTTTATATTTCATTATGATAGTACCTAAGAATATGGAGAAGGAGAGGAAGAGATTAAAGCACAGGGTGGAAATCAAAATATGAATAGTTAATTAGGCATATTAAAAATAAACAGATGAAATAGGAATAAAATCTGGCTATAATAAATTGCAGTTTGCAGTGTCAGAAGCAATCTTTGGGCATCATGCTTAAATGAAGGCACCTGGAAATGTTGGGAAGATTTGAAGGGAATATTTAAGGATAAAAGGAGATAATGGGGCAAGGGGATACATATATATTTGTAGATCTGGAAACAGTTACCTGAAGGAGAGGAATAGCAGGACTGCAGGTACTGAAGCGTACCTAACTTGTGAAAGACAAGTAAAGGTAAACAGTGTGATGTTACTGTTAAGCCTTTAATGAGATAAATAAGGAGAGATAATGAGTTAAATAACCAACTTCATAGAGCCAAAGACTTTCTGGGGAAGTCTGATTGCTGAGGCAGTGTGGTATATCTGCCAGTGACCTCGAGAACTGGATTTGATAGATACAGATCTTGCTTGTTAGAGGTTTGTCATTATGGGAGGCTTTGACTTCCCAGATTATACAGGGCAACAAACACCTAAGTTCAGACATCTCTGAATGCAATAACCAATGGAGTTCCTTGCCAGTCACTGAAACAGTATGAGGCAATACTTGCTTTAGATCTGAACACTGTTAAGATATAGAATAAAGTAAAAAATAAACCCCTGGTTTGAGTGATTTTAGTTTCAATTAAAATGAAGGATAATCAAGTGCAGATCTATAGCTAAGCTTCTCAATTCCAGACAGGAGACATTTGATACATTTAGGGAACTAGCTAAACCCTGAGAGATCAAGAGGACCGTATTGTAAAGCAAGGCTGGCCCTTCTTTGAGTCAAAGGTGCAAAAAATGTCTGGAATAGGCATATTTTCTAAAGTGAAAAGCATGGATGAAGAATTGTCAAATATGGCTCAATAAGGTGTATTAAAAAAGAACAGGTCAGCAAAGAAAGCCATATGTGAGAGGTCAGGGAATGTACGGATAAAATAAGAATTGGCAGGAGACAAGCTGAGTTTGACTCTACAAGGAAAATTAAAACAAGTAGCAGAAGGTCTTTCAGCCCCAAAATTAAAAGCAAAAAAGAAAGTAGTTGGGCATGGTCCAATAATTTATCAGATACTTCTGTTTCAGTTAGGATGCTGATTCTGAAGATGCAGGCATAGGCAGTTTTTAGACAAAAAAAACTGGAAATCAAAATAGCAAACTAAAGTGGGAGAGAAAACTCTATTGGAAGGCTGGATCATTGTCACATCAGTATCTGGAAGTAACTGATATACATTGCTTCCAGATAGGAGGCCCAAGCCCAAGATTTTTAATAGCACTTGATAGAGGAAGGAAGACACCATTCAATGGAGAATGTAGGTCTGTTTTTGAAGTGGTAAGGACAGCCCTGTTGGAGTGCATACTTATTTGTCGCAACTGTGCTACTATTCTAAATGAAAGAATAGAGCATAGGGTAATGGAAAAGGAAAGAAAACACAGTAGGCTAGATATATCATGATCTAACCTGATCACTGCTCTTGATAAAAGCATTGGTATTTCTATACATGGTAATGCAGTCCTTCTTGCTTAGCTTCTAGTAAGGTGTAGTACGTGAAACTAAGACACGTGCTGGGTAGTGAAGAAAAATTGTGTCTAAAGGGTAGATTTAGGTGAAAAGAGACCTTTCAGAGTGAAGGGAAGTTGCTATTGAAAGGTCTTAATGGCTGATCTTGGAATGACTCTTCTGTGCTAATTTTATTAGAGACTTATCACCCAGAAAGTGGAAATGTGTGCTAGTGAAACTGTCTGCAACAGAGTTGGGAGATAATGTCAGAAGGACTAACTACCTGGGAACACGTCAAGACACAGAATGAGAGGCAGAGAAAAAGATGTGAGATCAGTTATAGTAAAAAACAAATGCAAGGCTCTTGCTAAAAGAATTTCTGCTTTAAGTGGAGGTGGGGGATTCACCAGTCAGGAGTAGCTGAAGAGGGGGAAATGCTGGTGTGATAGATATGCTACAATTGACTGTCTCTGGCACTGTATGTATGTCAGTGAAACAGCCATCCAGGTCCTGGGGTATAGCAAGAAGTACGCATATGTATGAATGCTACTCTGCTCTCAGTTACACAGTCTGGCTTCTGGGGTGGGTTACCAACTGAGGGATTCCATTTATATGCATTACTCACCCTGTTCCTTCTCCTTTGACCCTGAGCCTAGGATTTAGAAGAGCACAGAGCTGCCCAAAATTTCTTAATCCAAAATTTGGTATTGACTGTCATTGGCAGGTTGTATTTTTAGGAAGCCTGCTTTGAAATGTCAAACCTTATCCTAATTGAAATCCTCTTACCTGCTGTGGGATTTGTCAAACCAATCCACTCAGGATGTCTTGGCATAAGAAGAGGTACTGCTGTTGCCTATGGAAAGGAGTCCCTTGGGCTCCAGCTAGAGGCAGATAAGAATGGATCATCTTTAGCATTGTATCTTCTCTCTTTTGTCTCCATCCTAGTTACCCATTCCTCTTTGCTGTCCTGTTGTCTTCTTCATAGGGCATGTTGTGTGGGTTTTTTTTTGTGTGGGTTTTAGTTTTTTCACCAGTAGTAGTTGTCAAGATAATATGTGAGATTGGTTGTACCTGGAGTTAACCTTTTCAGTGTTTTGCCATGTTCTGAGATACTGGAATAGAAACTGTCTCTGCTTCCATCTCTCTCTGGTGAGCAGCATAGTCCCTCCCATAGTCACTCCCCAAGCTAAGAGTGCTTTATACCTGGAGGTTTACAACATTAGCTGTAAAAACACAGATTACACCACATACTGGGAGTTAACTTAAATTTGTACCCCTTTCTCCTTTGGATGGGGATGATATGCAGCATGGTAAATCCAGTCAAAGCTCTACAAAGGACTACCTCATTGCTGTTTTCTGATTTTTCCTTTAGATAAGCAGTTGGCTGTCCACAACAAACATTCTGTGCTTGAGCGAGAGTAGTTTCTTCAATAGGAAGATTAAAGTGACCATGCCTTGCTTGTGATGTTGTATACCTTAATGCCATATAGGCCTCTCATGGGAGGGAGAACTCAGAGTTAATTCTTGACCTTCTTGTGCTTTGACAGAGGAGGCACTTTTTCTGCTTTGACTGAGTTGAAGTCTGGAAATGTCTGTCACTTTCTCTATGTTTAGTAGTAGGCCTGGTTGTTCGCAGTCTGATGTGCTGCCATTGCATGCTGAGAAGTTATAGCTGAGAGGAATGCAAAGGATTTCAATTGTTTGAGAAAAGGTGGGTGGGGGCCTTTAGAGTCCATGAATTCATTAAAATTCCATGTTGTGTTGCAGGGTAAGTGCGTGGGCCTTAATATGCAGGGTTCCAACAGGTAAATACTCGAATCTTGGATACAAGATGCAGCAAGTTTTTACCTGCCCTTCATCCAAAATCCTCACCAAGTTCTCTACACCCACCCAAAAGGCAGTGTTCGCCACTACCTGAGTATAATGCAAACTGATAGATGCAAGCACAGGTTAGGGGCAGCAATTCACCTTTAAATGGATGTCTGCCACAAATATGTGCATGTGTTTACAGCTACAAAAACTCATTCTCTGTTTTGAAGAAATCAGACACACTTTATGTTTCTGTTCTCTTTGAACACACATTGCTTTGCTGACAGCGTCCATTTGCGCTGTGGGTTGTATAAACAACTCCCAGTACCTCAAGCTACCTTCCCAAACCCTGAAAGTCACAAAGCATCCACTAGGCAATTAGTCTCGTGGATCAGAAGCACAGAAAAAGGGGCCAAAGACTGCCTGCAGGAGTCCTGCCTTTGTGCACTCTTGTTGAACCCTGTGAGGTAATTTGGCCCTTTTCAAGCACAGTCTGCTCCATATGCCACGATCCTCTCATACCGAAGCTGGTAACTTCGCTTAGAGCGATTTCACCATAGACCTGACTCTGCAATCCCCAAGTCCGTGTCAGTGTTCCTCATGATGGGCAGGGCACTGAGAGAGCCGTGGTTCTCACAGTCTAGTCTCATTATCCAGCTCCACTACAGTAACTGGGGACTGAATTTGCTCTTCTGCCTGCAAATACGTGAATGTGCAAAGGTGTCTCATGACCCCCCAGTGGCACAAAAAAGAGACTAGGTACCCTCATAAGCTCTACCTGTGGTGGCTCTCACCTGCTTCTGCAGCTGCCATTGTCCACAGCTTGTGGGATATCTGGAGGCTTATCCTTCAGTCAGCATTTGTCTTCTGTAGTTACTTGCTCCTTTCATTGGACAGCTCAACTGGGGAATGTGAAAATGAACAGCTTTAGATCCCTTTCATTTACTTCTCTTTTTAAAAATAAAAGGTTAAAAAAGAGCTGTGGTTATAGAAAAAAAAATAATTTCTCTACTGTAACAAGGGAACAAAAACATCTACATGAAGAGAAAACACTGAAAGTAGAGAACTCTGTTATTCTTAGGAGAGAATGCTGGGATTAAGGTTTAAAAAAATCTTGCTTTTTTAAGGCATCCAATTTCTATGGGTTTCAGTTACTTCAGGGATCAGACATTTAAAAGATGTTTTCTTGATCTAACTTTTTTGCAGGTCCTTAGTATTTTGAAATATTTCCTGCACATACATGCCAGTTATTTGATCTGATCATTGTTTTAATAAAACTATTATTTAACTAACCACGAGTTAATTTCTTTGGCCCTCTGGGAGCCAGCCACAAATAGTAGCAAGTTATTGTGTAACCTGGCTACAGCTGAGCTCCTTGTCTTCCCTGCCAACTCCCACCATTGACAAAACCACTTACAACTGGATTAATTTTTTTTTTCTTAATGGAGTTTGGACTATTATTATTAATAAAAAATAAATATTGTGATATCATTAAAAGTTGTCTTCATGTAACCATTTTTGAATCCCTCTTAATTTGCTTTTTTACATCCAAGGATGTGAATAGATGCTCTGTAAGGATAGCAGGGACTGGCTGAGATTTGTTGTGTAGAGCGGTTGGTGCAGAGGAGCACTAACCATAACTGGAGTGCAGAGCCTTTACTTCAGTAAGAGGATATTAGAAAACTTAGTGGAATTGATTGCTTTGGGTAACCTGTAAAATGGGATAACTTTCAAGGAATTTTCTAAGAGGATAAAATAGTTAATTGAAATGAAATGGTGCTTTATTTAAGCTATTCTGTAAATGCCTAGAATTTTGGATCAGGATTGGGTAATTTAATTTCAAATTCTCTTTGCCATTATGTTTTCATGAATGTGTCCACCTGTGATGTGCCCAGGAACAGGTGATGAGTGCAGGAACAGGTGATGAGGTTGCAGCCATAGCCTCACTGTCACATCCATGCTGCTGCTGGCAGGGGCAGTCCAGTGGTCAGCAGCTGGCACCTTTTCCATTTTGAAATCAGTAATAGTAGTTGCTGCTCAACACAGATATTGAATGACATTAAGTGTTTCAAAGCTCCCTTCTGTATTTCTAATGAAACTTTGAAACAAAAAAGATGTCCATGCAAATAAGTGAAAGAAGAGCACCGTTTTTTGGGAACGATGGTGAGACTGTTAAGTTCCATGATGATGTGTTAGTAAAAGATGCATGGCGTATACAAGAGGCTTAGTTTCTAGCAAATGCTTTCCTCTGCACACAAACATTAGCTCTGATGTTCACTGCTCACTGAGTCAGAACAAGAGTAGGCTGTAGCTTGATTTTGCTGGGGCATGAGAGCTGTTCCACTGTAATGGAGGTCTGTGCTGATTTAGATATTTAGTCTGAATGAGAAGTAAACCAATTATTTAGAAAAAGATGAGACAGCTGTTGTGCAGTCTGGGTGCGTAGAGTAACACAGGAAGCTGTGGCTCTGTTTTAGGGAGGACAACGTGCACAGAATATTCATGATCTCTTGGGAAACAGCTTTGCAAGCAAAGGCAAATGGATGCACCTGTGACCAAGAAGTGCTATGCCATGCCTTTGAAAGGGATCTGGTTGTGCGAGAACAAGTGTTGTGTCCAGGAGGACAGTCATTCTGTAGAGGATTTCAACGCAACAGACAACTAGCTTCAGAGGTCTTCCTAAGCTCTGGTATTATGGCCAAAAGGATTAAGACAGTCTTTGAACAAGGCTTTGTGTAAAAAAACAGGCAGTGGCAGTAAGCAGGAGCCTAGGGCTTATTTTTACTTAGATGAAGAGCACTTTACCAGTGAATCATAGAATCACAGGATGGTTCAGGTTGGAAGGGAAGGGACTTTAAAGATCATCTAGTTCCAATCTCCCTGCCCAGGGACGCCTTCCATTAGACCAGGTTGCTCAATGTTCCATCCATCCTGGCCTTGAACACTTCCAGGGATGGGGTAGCCACAGCTCCTCTGGCAAACCTGTTTCAGTGTCTCACCAAATTCATGGTGCAGAAATTCTTCCTTGTATGTAATCAAAATCTACCCTCTTTCAGTTTTATGCCATTTCCACTTGTCCTATCACTACATGCCATTGTACGAAGTCCCTCTCCAGATTTCTTGTAGGCCCTTTTTAGGTACTGGAAGGCTGGCAGAAGGTCTCCCCTGAGCCTTCTCTTCTTCAGGCTGAAGAAAACCCAGCTATCTCAGGTTGTCCTCAGGAGCAGTGCTCCGCCTCCCTGATCATCTTCATGGCCTTCTGTGGACTTGATTGAGCAGGCACACGTCCCTCTTGTGTTTATGACTCCAGAGCTGAACACAGCACTCTAGGTGGGGTCTCACGAGACCTGAGTAGAGGGAGTGTCTTCTGCAATTCAACAGAAAGTTAAAAACAAGGATGAGGGCAGAGAAGACTACAAAAATACCTGCTGGGATGGGGAAGTGGGAAATATGTGGGAAAGTTTTCTTTATATTCCTCTATGGTTGAGGTCATCTGATGACCAAAATTTTCAGGACAGTGCTGAACTTTTCATTTCCAGAGATGGCCAGATCAAGACCACAAGACTTGCTGCCTTCCCAGAGATGTGCTGTAGTTGAACACAACATTTTAAGCTTAGCTTAGTAGCAACAGAGTAAAACTTCTCAAACTTATCTACATAATGCCATTTGCAATTATTTTTGGCTCAAGAATATATCAAATCTGTAGATGAAGCTAGTAAAATTACTTATGTTAGCTATGCCAGGCTTCATCTTTTGCAAAAGCAGCATAGATGTACTTAGGAATAACTGCATGGTAAGGCATTTAGTGGCCTTGTAGTCATTCCAGTCAGATACTGAAGACAAGGCTTTTCTGTTGCCCTTGGTCAAAGCTAGGCAGACCCTTCTGATTTTGTGCAGTAGATAAAGCTGATCAAGGAAACGCAAAAAAAACCCAATGCTGTACAACTTGTCCCAGTACCACTGGGCTTTAAATAAACCATAAACACTCCCTGGAATGGTTTTATAAGTAGGCAAATGAAATGAAAACAATTTAAAGGTGATAAAACTCTGTTGACATGAATACCACTCAGGTAAACCACCTTGGACATATTTCAAACATAAGCCAGCACCTATTTAACTTTATCCCAGATGACTGAAATGGTTCACAGGTGAGGCTTTGCAAATACAAAAAGTGTTATTTACCTGCAGACTGCTGCCTGACAGCTGTCCTTGACAACAATCCTGTGCTTTTCAAATCTGTTCAGGAAGCTTTGCCTCCATGGAGGTAGTTGTTGAGCCTTGGTTGTGGGGCTTCCAGAGCAACACTGCCTCTGTGCCCTGTGGTCTGGAGCCAGTGCAGATTATGTGCTGGAGGGACCTCTACCACTAGCCCTGCTCTCATCAGTGTCTCTGAAAGCTTTAATTGGATCTAGAGACAGAAGTAAGAAGTTTTTGCCAGACAAATAGTCTGTGTGATAAGAAAGGAGGTGTAATTCTTTGAGGATCTTCCAAGGGCTGCTTGGGGGACCCAAAGCCTTTACAGGTTTAGTATTACTTCTAAGTATTGCTTCACTGTTACAGACAAAGCATAGAGGAACAAAGTAGGTGAAGACATCTTTCATGGGCCCTTCAGCTCTATGGAGAAGTCCTGTCATGGTGTCAATGTCTGTAAGTGTTCTCCCTGAATAGGATAGAGCTGCCATTGTAGTTTCCCTCTCTGAAGGACTAATGGTATTTTGCTTTGCAGCAATTTAGCATTGCTGTAATCTTCAAGCAAGGCTGCTTCTCTGGTTAGTGCATAGATCTAATTCACACTAAAGAACTACCTGCACATTGGGAAGCACCAATGTATTTTAGCACTGTTACTCTTGCAGTTAGTGTTATGAATGCGGGAAGATGTTGGCTCAAAATTAGAGCCCAGTCTTTCTTGTTTCCTTGATGAAAATCTAAAGTAGCTTTGGAGCTGCTGGGGAATCAGTTTACATCTCATATCCAGGTAACGGATTTGTCTCAGGATGCTTTCTTCTGAAAAGTATGCTTGTACTTAAAAGGAAAGGGTAATGAATACATAGACAGTAGCCCATATGTATTGTTCTCTGCACCTATTACTCTGATCTTACTATTATGAAACACAGATAAGCAACCAATAGTTAACCATCCGTCTAGGTAACCATGCAGCATTAAAAATAACAAATGCATACTCTCCTTGATATACAAAAGTTCTCAGATTTATTATTCCTCAGGGACAAGAATGACTGATGGGTGAAGTTCAAAAAGCAAGAACATTTTTAGACAATGAAGAAGTTAATTTGTGTGGTTCACATAGAGCTGGTTTTCACCTTTTTCAGTCCTGCTCATCTCTGCTCATCAGTTTATGATTTGTCATGTTCTGAAAGGATAGAAAACCAGCCCCTGGGAGGATACACATTTTTGAAAGAAAGCTGAAAACTGAAGTGAATACAAAATTGCAAATGTACCTACTATAAGGAATAAAGTGTACTCATGCACTGGAACAGGTTTGGCTAGTTGAGGGTATTTGGAGGCCTTTAGGAACAGACATAGACACGCAGGAAATTACACCACCTTGAAGCATGGAAATGGCCCATATGATTTCTGGGGGTCCCCTGAAGATCTATTTCTCTCTAACTCATAGAGGAGTAGTTCACTGATCTTTTCTGTACCAGAAAGTCCTAACCTGAGGTAGTGATATGACCCTTTTTCTTTTAATCTTTACATCTCCTGGCCTTATGGTGAAGCATTTTGTCCATGTGCAGTTTATGTCCTCATCTATACAATGGGGATATTCACAGCACTTCCCCAAACATCTTGCACTAATGGCCTAGCATAGTGCCAATATCCCAACTGTTAAGAGTTTTGCTCACAGGTTGTGACTGTTGCTAACCAAAACAGGAGCAGGGAGGGAGAGCTGGGAGGTTGATCACCTGCACTGCTCCACTCTTCACCTCCTCTGAGGCTTTGTTTGGACTCACACTATCCAGCTAGGGCCCTCTGGGTAAAGTCCCTGGACAGAGACCTAGCTTCATTGCCTCTGCTTACCTCTCTCCCTCTGAACTCATCATGGGCTTAGTTCAGAATTACAGTAATACAGTGCAGCTTTGGTGCCGGCCTGCTGAAGTCTCTGATTTGGAGAAATGCACTGAAGATTTTTAACAGACTTGCTCATCATCTTGCTCAGTGCTTTTCAGGAACAAACATTTTCCAGCATTTTTTGTCTGTGAATGGCTAGCCACAAGTAATTCTGACAGGATTATACACTGAATTTCTCTTGTTGTCTATCTAATGTCAGTGGCGTATTTGGTCCAGAAGCTCTTTGCAAAAGCTGGTGTACCCTATGCACAATATTAAACTAAATGGCAGTGTGGAAATGAGTTGGCTACAAAACTATGCCTAACGTCTGCTTGCAGAGAAATTAGCACAGCTAGTAGCTGGTCTTCTTAATCATCTGGTGTTGTTCATTTGGCCTGGTCAGCTAGTAAAGTGTTGGAGGATTTATACTGAAATTCTCTTTTCCTTTTTGTTTCTCCTTTTGATTTGTTACATTCTGAAACCTACAATGGACAGCAGGATGGTAAGCAAAATATTTTTAGCATGACACTTTTAGACATGTTTAAACATAGTACAACATGTATTCATTTGTGGATGAATATATAAAAATATGTTACATGTATGTAGTATTGAAGGTATTTTAAGAAATATATATACGTATAACATAGTAATTATAAATTGTATATGGATAAATACACACACTTACTTATTTGCCTGTTTGCCTACCTGCCTGTATATAAGCATCTGTGAAAATATACAGGTGCAGAAAAACATACTTATTAATATAAAAACATACTTATTAATATAAACATCAGCATACATGTGAAGGTATGAAGAGAGTGAAGGTATGAAGAGAGTCATGCCAAAATATATTCCCTATTTATTTATTTTGTGCTGTTGGGAAAATAGGGGCTACAATGTACATATTAGTCTGTATGTAATACAATCCAAATTTGCTGGTGTGATATTGGATCTGGGTTCGTAAGTAGGTTTCTTGCTCAATTCTGCTACTATAAAGAGATGTGACAGGGTAATTCAGTACAATTCCTATCTGGATTTAAAATATCAAAGTATATGAGTGCTTATATAGTTTGTGTGTGTATGACTGTCCTAAAGTCTTGGTCTTGCTTGTGACAGGGGAAGGAGGGGGGATCTTCAGATATGAAACAGGTGTGGGTCAAAAGACAGAAAAACAGTGAGCTCTCTCTTCTGACTTAAACCTGGCTGGTGTGAACACAAGAGACTATATATGCAGATCAAGGTTACCAAGGGATATAGACACCTCTGGCTTAAGTTATTTTCCTTATTAAACTGGCAATGGAAGAAGTAAGTGGTGTAAAATTCTCTAGATCAACTCAAAAGCACTGAAAGATCATCCATGCCCTGGAAAATTAAATTAGCTTTATGGTCAGACAATGCCCAGCAGTGTAATCCAGAGACACAAGAGGATTTGGATTGTAAAGTACTCAAATTAAAGGAGTGCTTGTATTCTGGGAGTTTGAGTCTTCCTACCACAAGTGGTGTTTGGTTCTGGGATTTTTGTTTGGACCTGCCTGTGCCTCTTACAAAACCAAAACAAGCAAGCTGTCATTTTTACAAAAGCCCAGATGTGTTTTTGTTTTTTTGCAAAGACAGACAAATGTGAGTACTAAGGTATTAAAAACCATATCTACTAAATTGTGTCGCAATTTTTACTGTTCCTTTCCCCCCTCCTTTCTATGTTTGCCTGCTTTTTTGTACCATTCAACTTGTTTGCTTGTAAAATCTTCCTTGGGGCCACATTCGTGCAGACAGACTAAAACATTTTTGACTGTGAAGGAATCCCCTGAGGTAAAATTTACTCAGATAGTATCTTGGTTACTACCTAACCTGTTTGGGTTATTTTTGAACACTATAAAGTGGTAGTACCAACAAAGAAAAACTCAGTGTGGTTCATAGCAGTAGCAGCTCATTTCAAGTAACTTATGAGCTCTGCATTTGCACAAAACACCCACATTATGTAGCTCTGTGTAGATGTCAGAAATGAGAAACTGAAGTGTTTGAGGTGTTCCTCCAAATTGCCATTGAACATTTTAGCTCCTTTGCATGAAAGCAAAAATACATTTAATTTGGACATAAATGGGTAAAGAATGCCAAGTATACATAATAGCACAGTAGTACAGAGGCCTCAAGATGAATGAACTGGACAAGCACTGCTGAGTAATCACTTTATAACCAGCTATGATTAGGCACAGGGCCCAAACCAAAAGCCAGGCTCTGAACATGCCTGAGTTTTCTGATTCAGATCAAAACCTCATGGCTCTTTGTTTCTATAAAGCATTGAAATAAGTCCCTGGCTCTTCAGTTTGGAAATAAATTGAGTTTTGGATTCTGAACCTGTAGCTTAGCTTCATTTCTAATAATGCTGATGTTCCACAGATTTGCATTTCCAGCCATTCCTCCAGATACGTGTTGTAAGATGGATGCTGTTCCAGAGGAGACTGCCAACCTGGCAGTGCTGCTCCTTCTTAAGTGTGTTGCTCTGGGTCTGAGAACAGCAGCTCTGCTGACGGGCCCCACCAGCACTCTGTGTAGGGGGAAAGAGATAAGTAAGGATTTCTTTGCCTGATAGAGAAAATATCTGTTTTACTCTATGCTTCTGCAAATTTAGGAGAGATTATAAATCAAAATATATCTGCACTGGGATTGCAAGATAGGCCCTAAAATGGTGGGAAAGCTTTTAAAGGGAAACCAGGTTAAAATAAAAGCTATTGGGCATAAGAAAAGACCATGAAGAACAAGTCTGGACACATTAGTCAGAATGAATTGAATTACAGCTATGCAACTCTTAAAAATAAATAAATCTCTATTAAGCACTACAGATCTATTCCCTAAGAGGAGTTTCTATTGTGAAGGAGATTTTGGTTTTGTTTTAAGAGAACTATAAAGCATAGTCTTGTCAGTCTCCTGTATGATGCTCAGGTATTTACCCATTAGCTGTCAGAGCAAGAAGCCAAGGCCTGGAGAGCGAAAATGGCTTTATGAGGTTCACCTGTTGAGCCCTGATGCAGGACAAAAAGCCTATTCCTACAGATTATTGTCATGTCTCTGTGCACCAGTGCTGCTCTTTGCAGGCAACACATGTGCCTCTTCAAGTATAAAGTGTGTTCTGTTGTTTAGGGATGGTGCTAGCAAAGTTTTCAAAGAGAGTTGCTGTCTTGGCACTATTTTGAATGCTGCTAGCAGGGTTCACAGAAAAACACTTTGCTTCTACAGCAATAGGGGTAAATAACAACTGGGTGCATTAGAAGTTACATGCAGTAATGGGAGCAGACCTGGCCTAGTGAGGAATTCAGCTATGAAGAAGTTGGAATTTCACATTTTGGTGAGTTTTATTAAAAAAATATTTTTCTAATATACGGTTTTTTACATAGATTCTGAGCTTGTCTTTTGCCCCAATTCCAAAGTGTCTTTTTATTCTTGGGAGTCTAGATTGGAAGGACTGGAACCTACTTTGAGTACTCGAATGATCTTAGTAAGATTGCAGAGATTCAGAGACTTCTCAGAGTTTAAACTGTTCTTATTTACTAATCTATATGTGAATTTAGAGAATTAAATTTAAATGCTCATCATAAAATGTGAAGGTCAGCAGGGTAATGACATCTATTTTTCAGACAAACTCAAGCACTGTGAAGTTTTACAGGTTGTCTTGTTGAAGGCCTATAGTGTGATCCAAAACAGAAAAGTTGTGGGTGTTGGTTGTTTTTTTTTTCTTCCTTAATGTATTTCATCTGATAATCTGCTTGGTGTAAACAGCAAACTATTGCAATTTGCTGAACAATTAAGCTCAGATTCTGTAAAGCATGTAAGTACATATGTGTTTTAAGTGTCATTGACCTTGGTAAGAGCTTGCATGCCTTGCTTATGCCTTTTATTCAATCAAGACCTTATGATTGCTTTTTGTACTGAAGCTGTGAATGCCCAGTTCAACAGATACACTGACAATCTGTGCATGTTCATGCCTTGTTTACTAATCAAAATGAGCTGTTTTATTTAAAGCTGAATTAAATTCTATTGTTTTGGTTTATGCCTTCAGAAGCAGTTTGAGATGTGTGCAGAGTGCATTACAGACATTGACATACTCCATATTTTTCTGTCCTTTTATTATTTATAGCTACTTAGATAAATTCAGGGTAAACTTCTCCTCCCTCTCGAGGAACTCAGGCAGTTCCTCAGATTAACGCTTCTTGCTTTAGCTGGGTGTGCCTTTAGTTTTTAATTAACGCTGTTAAATAAACAAAACGACCAACAAACAAATCCTGAAGGGAAATAAACCGCAAGAATGATGTTGAAATATTCATATGAGCTCAACCCTGAGTCCCAGGAGGTGCAGTGTTATGGCCATGATTCTGCCCTTGGCTTGTCCTTTTGCTCTAGGAGGAGGAGTTTGTTCCTGAGCAAAGGGGGAAAGGTGATAAAAGGCTCACTGAAGGAAGCAGCAAGAGCTGCTCAGTGCTGGTTCTGGTACAGACCATGACTGCCCTCCCAGACTTGGGGGTGGGCATTGGCCTCCTTTTTTCAGTTTCTCGTCTGGTAAAAGGAAATACCAACACAAAATTCTAGTAGGAAATACTTTGAAGCATTGGTGCTCTTCACTTCTGTGTTTTGTTATGAACAAAGAGGTGCACATCCTCCCCCTCTTCATCCCTTCTTCTGTTGCTCCTCTGTTGTACAGGGTTGGGAGGCAGCACAGTTAATAGGTGCCATGTTGAAAATGGCTCCCTTGTCTTCTGGCTCCCATTTCTCTAGGTTGATCCTAAGCAGAGCCAAAACCTGGTTTTTGTATCTCACCATCAAGAAAGAAGTTCCCAAGGCTGAATTTGTGTCTTAGTCCCAAAGCAGGAATAAATCCTGTTGATAATCTGGATTTTGGTTGTTATTAGGCACACTGAAACAGTGCATGGGAAGCAATGGGCCTTAGCACTGCTGAGGCTTGATAGCAAAATCCTGGAATAAAAGAGTAGAGTGAAGTTTCCAACTTAATAGCATTTAATTAGTTTAACTTAGAGACTTTAAAATGTTGCTAGGGTAGTTTTTCCTTTGTTTAGCTTCTTTTGGTGTGGCTTAGCAGATTTTAACCATTTAAAACTGACTCTTGGTTGGGGGGACCTTAGGTGGTACAGCACATATCCTTTAGTGGAATAATGAAGTGTTTACGTTATGCAGTCCTATTGTGAGATCAATCAGGCTACAAGGCTGGATGTATAAACAGAATCTGCAGGTGGTCCCTGCATCTCCTTGCCCAGAAGACATGCTTTAATCCTCAGGAAGTAGGCAGAGTAGAGGTTCCAGGAGGCAGCCAGCCCAAGCAAAATAAAAGAACAAAACCAGCCTGAACAATGCAATCCATGTCAAGCTCATAGCGCAATCACTACAAATAGCAGCTGACAGGAGACTTTATGACAATTCACCCATCAGCTAAAATTGCCAAACTCGGGATCCTGGGATTAATGAACACCTTACTCAGGCGGTACGAACATGAAATATGAGGCAGAAGGGGTGGGCAATGCATCTCACGTGGCCTCCAAATGGTTTGCTCCTTTTCAAGCTGATTTGTTACTCAGCAAATTCTCTTGTGGAAAATTCTCATTCTGTGTCTTTGCATCTGCTTTTGTATACTTGGCTGTTGTAGCCCATAAATACTACTTGTTCCTGATGCTGCAAGGACGATACTAATTACTGAGTTACTTGGATCACCAGGTGGGAGACAAATGGGAGAATCAAACATTAACACATGTTAGTATGTTTGGTGTGGGGATTGTGTTAATAACTCTCAGGCACACTCAGGGTGTGAGTATAAAAAATGTAGCTCAAGCTGCCTGGATAGAGATATAAATTGATGGCTTCTGAAAAGGTTTTTATCAATTCAGTTCTTCCAGGGCTCCATGGAATAAAGGAAAGTTTTGCTACAATAAGGGCAGAAGGGTCTGACTCATTAAAAAGAGTTAGAATAAGATTTTGTTACTGTGGGATAATTAAAGAGGTAAATGTCAATTCAGAGGAAAAATAGTAATACTAAAAAAAACCCAACCTAAACCCACATAGTTGAGTTGGCTTAGGTTGTTTTAATTAGACTTGTGAAGCAGGGAAATGTCAAATGGGATGTTCTGCAGCAAGGAAAGAAAAAAGTTTCCAAGCTGAAACATGGCACATAGTGGAATTGAGTTGTCCATTTGGGTGCATTCTCTTCTTCTTTTTAAAGACAGCACCTAAACCAGTTGAATTAGAAACTAGTGAAGGGTAAAGACCTCTGGAGCTATCCTATCTCTTTAGATTCTTATCTGAAGTGTATTTAAGTCTTTGGAAAAAGCTTGTAATCTTATGAGAACTTGTTTGTTGTCCCTCTTCTTCCTCCCTGCTCCATGTTCACATGTTTCCTGATTATGAAATGGCCACTCATAAGAGGGAATGGATGGGTGATGGGAAGAGGGGACAGCTCTATCCTATCTATCTATCTATCTATCTATCTATCTATTTTTAGGCCTTTGCATTTCATCCTGTTCAGAGGCAGGTATTTTTGCTGTGTGAATAGGGGAAAAAATAAGTCTTTTACTGCTGAAGCAATTCAGATGAAATTACATGTAAAAAATGTGGAGCTTTTGTATTTGCCAAACAAGTCCATCCCAACTGTGTGCAGGTGACCTTTTTTATGGACACAAAGATGTTGCCCGTACATCCAGCAAGATCAAAGTTGCCCGATTCCTGAGGCAGGAGTTTTGTTGACAAAATTAGAAATACCAAACTCTACATCAAGACTTATTTCCACTTTTAGCTACTCTTAGATCTCTCTGCCTAGCTTCTGCTCTGTCTTCCTCCCTGCCCTAGTTTTATTGTATGCAGGCCAAGAAGTGTTATTGGAAGGTAATGTCAATACAAACTTTGTCCTCTCTTCCAGGCCAGCCTTGTATATTTCTTCTCCTATACTAACCTATTATCATACTTATCTATCACATAGTATTTGTTCTTTTTAAGCCACTTTAAAGGTAATACAGTGATGGTTTCCAGTGTTCTCATTCATTTGTGCATCATGCATATTTGGGTTTGCTTCGAAGCCTGGGGGTTGTTTAGATCTGAGATTCTCTAAAATGGTGTCTTGAAAGTGTTTATTAGGAATCCCTCATTACACAGAACTTCAAGAAACCCTGCATGGGTTAACCTACAAATTGCAGACAGAATTTTGGTGTTTATTTGTTGTGAGAATTCTTGACCTTGCTATTTATTTACTTACAGGAGCATTTATAGTAGCTGAACAACCTTATCCCAAAAACTCTATAGGACAAAACTTGAAGATGCTTTCTTGTACTACCTGTGGCCTACTGCTTATATCCTACAGGAGTGTGTGAAAGTTCTACTCTTTGAGGCATTTTGGGGCAGATGGTAGAACTAAATATTTAAAGATAAATTCATGCCTAATAGGTGGTTCAAATGAAGAAGAAAGAATAATTGGGGTGCAGAAGAGGATAGGGTGCTACTCATAGTTATTGCCAATTTTTCTTCAATTTTTATTCTGCTGATCATGGAGACTGTATGTCAGTATGCCCTATATATAACTAATATCAGCGTCACAGTCTACACTGAGGTCTGTTTGAGATAGTTTAATCATTCCTGTTAGCCCTAAGCTGTTCTGACCAAAAGGCAAATTGAGCAAGATGAACAGGATCTCTCAAAATAGTGGCTTTGTGGGGATCTCTAGAAATTATTAGGTTCAAGAACTGTCTAATCATCTCTAGAACACTGTCCCTATTGCTCACATTCCCCTTAAGAAAATTTGTGTACAGCTCTTGCATAGTTTATGCTTGGCTTTTTGTTCCTGGCTGTCCCAGGGCAGTTACAGTTGTTGTTATTCTGATACAGAAGGTCTTTGATGTGTTTGGAATTAATCCATCAATGGTGACATGGGAATATAGTCTACTGAACTAGTGATGTGAACATCACGTACATGCAGACACTTCCAAAAATGACAGCAGATTATTAGCTGAAACCCTAGCTTACCATCTGCCCTACCCATTTGTCATGGACTAAGCTCTGAAGGAAGAGGAAGCAGTAGATATAGGGATTTTCTAGAATGAGTTGCATAGAGCCATCATGCATATCAGTACTTGGAAGAAAGTGACAAGGGGGTGGTAGGAGATGAATACTTACTAGAAGCATACAAAAAGGTTTTCATAGAGCAGACAGCATAAGGTTCATTTGTCAGGGACTCTTCAACTTAGGAGCCAATGCAAGAAGGCTGTGTGTGATTGAGAATGCTAGGTGAGCAGAGGAATGGCACAGGCAGAGCTGTGGAACAGCCCTAGGCAACTGCTTTGACTATGTGGAGCATAGGCTGAGATAGGAACAAAGGTAAGCTTGGCCACGAAAAATGCAGATGATGAAGTTTGCCTTGGGAGGCTGTAGAGGTATAGGTAAAACAAAATGAAGTGTGCTGTGGCCATGATTGAATTGTGAAGCACAAGTTCCAGCATGGTGTTCTGAATGAAAGGAATAAAGCTGTCATAAGGTGAAATTGGACACGTGGAGCAGTGTTGGCAGTGGTTTACTTTTTGCAAGAGCTCAGAAATGAGGATTTAGCCTTAGAAAAATAAAACCAGATACAGTATACAGTGTACCACTTTTCTAAACTGCTGATTTAAGTTTGACGTCTAATTAGCTTCACTTACAAACTTCAACGGAATTTGGAAAGATTTTACTTTGTTTACCTGCTTTGTATTTCTTAACTTATCTCAGATCTTGAAGAAGTAGTCAGGGACTTCTACCCAAAAGACAACATGCAGTTTTCCAAAATCCAGAAGGATAACAGGTAGGGTATGTGTTGCTGTATGTTTGCCTTATTCTTACATACTTTCACAAATAACTGCCACTGGCTATGAGATGCAGCACTCTGATATCCTATGCTATCAGATAGAAGATAGCAGCTGAATGTCATATGCTTTTCTTTTCTCTGTGTACAACAAATCCAAACACACCTAACCAGGGAAGTACATGAAGTATCAGTAACATCACAGGTTTTTGCAGAGCTGTCTGTCAGTGCACTGAGGAAATAATAAAATTCTTCCTAAATTCTCAGTGTCATGGGGAAAGAGTAGTAGTGGATATGGGTAATTAATCCATCCAGCCTTAGCAGTTAGCCCCCTTTTCCTCCCAAATATACAGTCTGTGCAACAAAATGTGCTCATTCAGCAAGGCTTATAGGTGCCATGTAGCTGACCAAGCAGATGATGGAAAGAAGCCAGTGCTTCCTGGAAGTGATCCATGTGAGGAAGTGTGTACCTAATGTAACAGCCTGGAAGTACCACCACCGGTGAAGCCTTATATGAGAGGCAGGATGTGACTTTGAGATCTTTTGGAAAACTGAAACTAGAAGCAATGACTGTAAGACACAGGCTCTTACCAGAAGAGTTAAGTAAGACTAAATATGAGGTACTATGAGACAAGCACACTGAGTAGGAGCAGACTTCCAAAATATTCTGTTCAAAACCTGGCCTGTAATTCATAGATGCTAACAAACCATCAGTATGTTCAGGCTGAATGAGAAATTTGGCCATGTCCCATTGCTCTGCCCATGTCCCAGCTGGCAGCTAAATACCACTCAGCTGCTTGCTCAATCCACCCCTTCCCTTTAGTTGGATGGGAAGGAGAATTGGAAAAAAGCAAAACCTGCAAGTTGAGGTAAGAATTAGACTAATAATTGAAATGAAGTAAATGATGATAATAGCATAAATAATAACAAATAATGATAATAATAAGGGAGAACAAAAAAAAAAGGAGAAATAAAAATTCAGAAAACACAAGTGATGCACAATACAATTGCTCACCACCTGCTAACTGATGTCCAGCCCTACCTGAGCAGCCATTGGTTGTTCCTGGCCAACTCCCCCCAGTTCATATACTGAGCATGACATGCTGTGGTATGGAATGCCCCTTTGGCTAGTTCAGGTCAGCTGTCTTGGCTGTGCTCCCTCCGTGCTTCTTGTGCCCCTTCTCACTGGCAGAATATGAGAGACTGGAAAGCCCTTGATTTAGAGTAAGCCTACTTAACAACTAAAACATCATTATGTTGTCAATGTTATTTTCAGACTAAATCTAAACCACAGCACTGTACCAGCTGCTAGGAAGAAAATTAACTCCCACCTGAAACCAGGACACCCATGTATGTGAAAGAACTACCAGACCCTCTTAGGGTCTGGTTCTAACAACATAAGATGCATATGGAAGAATTATTTAGAGGGAAAGAATATTCTTCCATCACCTATGCCCTGAGCTGAATCCTTCTGAAGGTTACCTTTCTGAAGGAAAGGCAACCCTTTCCATGTGGACTTTCAGCATGTGAAGGGGTGACATGGATGGACTGGGGAAGCCTTTGTCTTTCCCTTTGCAATCCACAAGAATTTGAGTGGCTATGAAGGTATGGTGCAGTGCCTGATTCGGTCCCATATTATGATGTGTTCTTATTGCATTGCTTGAGAATCCAGTTTGTGTTTCTTAGGTCCCCTTTTGAGTTTATAATAGAGAAATCTGTTTGGGCTAAAGCTCTCCCTGGGACATGTAAGTGGAGGCTGATTAGTTACTGATAATAGGTCACTATTGTATGCATTAACAATTTATGAAGAAAAATGGTAAGGATTTTCCACCACACCCTACAGGTGTAGAAACATAGGCATGTGGAACTGAAATGGCTAGCATGAGTGCACAAAGCGTATGAATGACAGAGCTCAGTTTCTCCTTTAAAGTAGTTTGCAAAATCCTAGTAAGCAGAAGACTCCACAGCTTTCAGTATGCAGAGAGACGGAAACACCTATTGCTATTTGACCCATAGACAGTTTTCTGCTTCTTGGTCAGGCTGTTTATTTGTTTCAGCTGCTTTTCAGGATGACGAGTTGTCTGAGAATGTGCTGGTGTTTAGCAGGAAGGCGGGTTGTCTGATAGCATGCTTAAGCTTAACTACCTGAGCGCAAGTACCACAAAGTGAACTGCATCACAGAGCTTACATCTTACCCATGCCCTGATGACCAAAAAGAATTTGAACATTGAATAATGTATGACCTTTCATCTGTACTTGTTGCCTGTTGTATGACTGCATTAAAAGGTATCACTGTGCAATTAAATGAAATTCTCATAACAGGGCTGGGTCAAGAAATCATTCTATCTGTGAGGGTCTATCGCTTTTAGACCCTTTCTCACAGTGATAATTTTAACTCTAGTAATTTTGTTAGTTGAATTATGAAGACTGCTCAGGTAATGAAGTTTATGGCCCTCAATAAATGAACATTAAGAAAAATGTTGAGCTTATTGTTAAGAGACAGGTACAATAAAATCTCTTTATGTGTAAGTAGATGTTATGAATTCAGATACAGACAATAACTCTCCCAACAGAACTCTCTTGATGAATAACCAGGAAGAGGATGTATAAATGAAGGTGATTAGGTGCAACCACTTAGACTAATGTATTTTGACTTCTTAGCTTGTCAGTCACACTATGTTAACTCCCTTTTTTGCTTTGAGTCCAAGCAGATTTAGATCTATTAAGAGTGGAGATTTGTGATCAGTACAGTAGATGTCAGTTATAGTCACCACAATGTTAAAGCAGTCTTGCATCTGCTATGAAGTGAGAATAGTCTCCAAGTGGTTTCTGTTCTTGCTGCTTCTGACTACAGCAGCCCTGAAATCATTCCCTGTTTTACAGGAAAAAGATTCTGCAATGCAGAATGGCTTCAGGCTACATTGTATTAATAACTTTCTTCTGTCATTTGCACTGTAAACAGAGCTGCCAACTCAGCCTTAATCACAAGATGAGCCTGGTTTGCCTCTACCTCCTGCAGCCCCTCTGTAGCACCCACAGAGTGTGTATTAACAACCCAGCACCCTATGTTTTCTTTGCCTTTAGGTTGTGTCTGGCATGAGGTCAGAAAGCAGGAGGGATGACCCTTGGAGAAGGATCCTGTGCCCAGACAACAGCATAGCACTGAATGTTTTACTCCTGCTTAGTACATGCTGGTCCAGGAGGGAGTCCTGTGTGCAGCTCTTGGCATGGGATTTTCCTTGGCTGACCCAGACTTTTGTTGGCATCCATAAAGGGTGAGAGATCTGAGTAACGTTAACTGTGGAAACTTGGACACAGCTAGTGTTACTTTTGGCTTTGTGACTTTTAAATTTGGGGTGTACCTAGGTAGGTGGAGTGGCCAAGAAATTATGGTATTCTTCCCCCTTTTCATCTGTCCAACAGAGTAGTGATTTGCTCCAAGATTGCCACTTAATTCAAAAGAAAGGAGAAAGAAAGATATTTCCTATAAGTATTCTTTTAAATATCACAGAAGAACAGATGATTGAATATGATTTAGGTCAGAGATGAGGCAAAAGATAATATTATTCCAAGGGTAATTTCACTTGCTGGTTGGTGGTCAGTGGGGACACTTCACAGAATCCTTAGGGCTGGAAGGGACCTCTGGAGATCATCTAGTTCAATCTGCCTGCCAAGGCAGGGCCACCTAGAGCAGGTTACACAGGAACACGTCCAGATGGGTTTTGAATGACTCCAGACTCTGCAACACACATGCTTCACATCCATCCATAAAAATGTTCTTGTGTTGCACCAGGTAATGACATGCTGGGCACTTGTGTGCTAGCACAAGAACAATTGTTTTCAGAAATATCTGGAACCTTTAGCTTTAAAAACAATTTCTGGATAATTGCTGGCTGAGGTGTTGATGTCTTATTTCCACTATTTGCAGACAGCAGATTTTTCTCAGAAGGTCACCGAAGGCTGAGAGAAAAGAATCAGTAAGCACCTGTGGGCTGTTCACAGGTACATAGGGTTTATGATTTTCAGTAGATGGAGGAGCCAAATGAAGTGCTGTGGTCATAATCAGCTCAGAATACCTTTGATTCTTGAGCATGAGAGTAACCATTTACAGCAGTGTTGATTCAAGGTAGTTTTGACATGAGCATTTGACTTGCAACTGTATAAACCTGTTCTACCTTGATACTTGCTTATAATAATATGAAAATGCAGTCATGGTGGTTTTCAATAACCCTTGAACTGTTGAGAACAGAGTAACTAGAAAACAGGCAGTTTTGTTCTTGGAACTACTTCATCCTTTTCTGGTGTAACTACATTAAGTCCTGTTTGGAGCCTGTTTGTATTCTGATTCACTCTGGCAATAAGAAACCTTTTAAAAATAGTAAATACATAATAAACTAAACACCAACAATTATTTTAATACCCAGTTAATGATGTGACTAGAATCATTAGTTTCTCTTGAATTTCGGCCACATTTGTTCCATTAGCAGTGTATTTTATCATATACCAAATAATGCTTTCTCTGTTAATATGCTATGTGAGAGGAAAGAAATAAACTCACAGGATCTGTTTTGGGATTTTGTATATATATATATATATATATATGCAGGAACACATATGCAGAAACCCTCTTACAGTTAGGCAGATGTTGTGAACTTTGTCAAACTTCCTTCACCTGTTGTATCTGGGTTCAGGTTAGCATTCATGACTGCTGCCCTTAAAGTACAGAGCAGTTGTTCTCACATACATATCTTTCCAGTTGATCAATCCGTTAAATACAAGTCAAAGAGAATGCTTCAAGGTAAGAGTAATGGAACTGCCATGAATTTGTCTCTGATTTCTGTTGAATGCAGAAATGAACTAAACCCAAAGTAAACCAAAAAGCTAGCTATTCACACTAAAAACAGTCTACCCATCCAACCCCCAAACTCTCCAGGAGAACCCACATGGATGTGTGGTGATTAAAAGAGCAGCATATATTAAACATCTTTAGGTCTCAGTCTTGAGATTTAGAAACAAGGCATTAGGCTACATAAACTCATGGAGATCACTGCAGCTTTTTAGACAAAGTTCTCAAATCTTTAGCACTGAATTAGGATTAAAAAAAAAACAAACCCACAACAAAAAAACAACCCAAAACAAACACAACACCTCTCCCCCCCCCAAAAAAAAACCCAAATCCTCTCCTCTGGCCCCACTGCAAATATCTACTAACTACAGGAAATAAAATCACCTTTTTTTCTTGTAGAAGAAACTGGGTGTGAATTTTTCCAGATCAATCCTTGTTCTCCTGGCCATCAGCCAGGGTGGGGACCATGCTTACTGCTGTACAAAACCTCTTGTTTACAGCTGCCTTAAGAAGTTAGAGTGAAAGTTTCTGTGTATCTCTCCTAATCTTGAAAAGGACTGCTGTTGAGAGAAATCTTCCCTATGTGGCCGGAGTTCAGAGGCAAATGCTACTTTGCACACATGAGCATGATCTGTTCACCTACTTTCAATCTATGTTAATCTGAAGCATACTAATTTCTTTTATAAAATTGATTACAGATTGCCACATGCTGCTTCAGAATGTCTACATCTCTGAAGCAAACTATGCAAGTGTAAATTAATGCAACTTCAGTAACATAACTGCACTGATTTATGCCTACAGTGCTATGGCCTTAAAGCATTCTTCTTTTTTTAATTCTTTTCTCTTTTTTTTTAGGTGGTTAAGCCTCTAGCCTATGCTTCAGACAGCTTTACCCTTAAAATATTAGATTAAGGACTTGAGAAATCAGTTTTACACCAGAGTAGTGTGAAATTTCCATTTCAATGGAGAAAATGTAAATATTTAATAGCTACTGTCATTACACAGGTAGGTGTGGTTCTTACGGTGGTGTTTCCCCGTGGGGAGAGGAAAAAGCTGTATAAGGTTTTTACTATAGAACTATGAATATGTGCAGTGAAATCAGTTGAGAGATTTGAAATCCATTTTTCCTTTTATCTTTAAACAAAGCAATTAAATTAAATACATGTACATTAATATAAAGTTAAAGTTACAATTATGATCATGGAGTCTTTGAAATCAGTGGCAGAATTCCCATTCTGTAATGATGAAAGCCAACACTCAGGATAAAAAATAGAAACAGGCGTCTTGGCAAAAATCTCTGTTTTCTTCCTCCTGGGACTCTAAGGAGAAGAAGGCTGAAAGTGCTATCACTCTATAGCAATGCTAGATAAAAGGCACACTTACATTTGCTGTAGTATGATGATTGATTTTCTGTTTGGAAGTGTTAGCTTATAGAAAACTGCTGGGTGTCATCACCCTCCCCCCCTCCCTCCCATCCCCCAAAAGATATTCTGTGTTTCACTTAATTATTTTAGAACTGTTGAGAAGATTATTTTAGTACTTCTTGTGAAGATGATTGCCCATTGCCCATTTATAGGTGGGAGATTCATGTTCTTGTTATTTTGAATGGATGAGGCACTTATTTAAGCCACGTTTGCCATTACACAGAGTGTTACCTCCACATCCAAGACCTGGTCTTATCAGGAAGATTGATCAGGACTACAGAAGAGAGATTGTGCAAAATCTGCACAAAGATTTATAGGGAAGTGCCTTCATTAAGATTGTAGCCAGACTGAAGATGCAGAGGGAAACGTGGATAAAAGTGGCACAGCACTGGGTTTCTTGGCTTGCTGCCTTGGGGAAGAGCCTCAGTACCAGCCCTTTCTTGTGGCATTTGGGTGAGTCAAACTAGACCTGGTTTTTTATGTATTATTTGTTGCAAATTAACATCTACTCTGTGGTACCACCTTAAGGTCTGACCAGGTCAGGAACTCTGTGTGCTAATCATAAACATGAGGTAAATGACTTTCCCTCTTTCAAAGACTCATTAAAAAATTTCAGCAAATTCTTTCTTTGTGTTCCAGCTCTCCAGTGAGTGTTTACTGGCAGGAATGTTTAAGAAAGAAAGCTGTGAGTGGTTAACACAGTTGACGAAAGCAGAACCATAAGTATTCCCACCAGAAGCCAACTTCTAGGAGTTAATTCATCAGGGAAGAGAAGCATAGTATTCCAGGTGACCTGTATATGTAGCTTAAACTACAGATACCAGGTAGTCACAGCAAACTGTTCACACGTCCTGTCTGAACAGGGCATACAGTCTAGGAGGTAAAAACTAATCTGAATTTCTCCTCTTATCACGTGAATATTCATTTATTATAGATCAAAAAGGGAGAATGCCAGGCTTCAGATGCCCATGGACACTTGTTACTGGCTTTGTAGTATTAAGAGCAGCAAAGAAACTGCTAAATACCTTCAAGACCACAACTTGCCTTCTGTTTCCCAGTGTGGGGAATATGGTAGAATTTTTAGGGGCATTGGGCAGAGCCTAACCCAAAGATTCTGGTAATGGTATCAGAGCAATCCTTGAGGAAGGGTTTGTGGTTTTGGAAGTCCAGAGTCAGGAAGGTAAAGGTTATGGTGAAGTTTCAGGATCACAGAACATACAGTGTTTGATGTGCTTTCTAGGAGAGTGGGATTCCTACCAAAGACAGAGTCCAGTCCCAAGCTTCCACCTGCTCACTTGCTCTTAGAGAGAAGTGCAGCATCATATGTAGCTTCTAGGCAGTTGGTCTTTTAGGCAGTTACAGAATAAATGCATGTTTATGTACAATTTATGCAGGTATGCTTGTTTGTTTATTTCCTCCATTCGCCTCTCTCTTACCTTCTCTGCCATCTTACATATCTTACTTTCTCTATGGTGTCTAGATTGCAAATCCAGTCTTTGGACTAAATCTTAATCAAAATTTGTAGTTTTGAACTACTAGCCTGCCATGCCTGATGCCTTTACCTCAGTTTTCCAGCAGTCTTTCTATTTTCACAAAGAGTTGTGGTGTACCATAGCTAGAACAGCCACTTGCATGGGCTGTTGTCCTGGGTTCAGCTGTAGCAGTTATTCTTCTGCTTCTTGGTAGCAGGTGCAGTGCATCTCTGAAGTAGCCCATGGGTGATTAGGTATCCATGTACCACAGATTGATGTTAATCCTTCTGCATATATCATAGCTGACCAAATAAAATAGTGCCAGACTGTGAAAGCCTAGGAGCTTATGTTGTAGAGCTTGGAAAGCTATGAAGCACAGAATTCATGCCACACAGAAACCCATTGTATCTTTCAGCTCTTTAAGGCAGATTACGATCACTTCTCTCCTAGATGAATTTAGAAGTAGTCTATCAGTTTGCATAAAGATTTTAAGTTTCAACAATGCCTTTAAAATCTCTGCTACCGAAGATCAGAAGATGGCTTTTCTGCTAGAGCAGGCAATGATAATATTTGTTTTTCTATGAATGGTGAAGTATTCTGTGGACAGAATTTGAATGAAATATTGAATGTTGAATGGAAACGGTTCATATTCTTAGGCTGAAGAGAAGCAGTTGCTCTAGACTGCCTTGTGGTATGTACATTCAGATACTGATACAACATGGGGCACACAATAGATGGTTAAGCAAGGACATTTCAGGCAGCAAATTTTGTCAATTATGTGATTTTTCTCTTTTTAAGCTCTTGCATGGTACTTGAGTACAAATGCAGGATCTTTGTATATTAAGGGGTAAATCCATGTGCAAGGTCATTTAGTTCCAACCCCCCTGCCCTGGGCAGGGACACTTCCCACTAGACAAAGTTGCTCTTTGTTCAATGGTTTGAAATCTTCTGGGAATTCAGACTCCCATTCTGCACTATAGTAAGTGTTAACAAGTCTTCCCTCTGGTTTGAGTTAATGAGAATTGCATATCATCATCCACAAAGATGTAGTTTGTAGGGATTAAATCAATAGGAAGGAACAGTTATTAGCTGTCATTTGCATTATTTTCCTATCTATCCTGTGTTTCTGTCTACCCAGTAATTCCACACGTTGAACTAGCAGCGGAAATACTGCTGCTCTGCAATACTGAGTGGTTGCACTTTCTGGCAAAATGCCACAATGCAAGATCTGCTCTGTTTCTAACAACACTGCAGAAAGTAAAATGCTATCACAGAGTGCCTAATACCACGAAGGGCTGTATCACTGTTTGATATGTCCGACATGACAAAAAAAAAAATTGGAGGAATTTTTCATTTAAAGATATTATTTACACACTTGTGGAAGAAGCAAGGGGATCTGTATCTGCTCACTGAAAAACCTTGGAGATTTTATGCACACTTGTGACTCATCCTGCTTGATATTAGACACTATGTTTAAATTGCACAACATACCAATCCTACCATGTACCAACTGTTTCCTCATTTTATCCGTCTGGATCTGTTGTCATGCCTCTTCATGCATGCGTATTGAACACTGAAGCCAAGTGACACTGTAATTGCTAATTCCATCCTCTGGTTTGGCAGGTCACTCCTATATTCTAGCTGTGCAAAAAATAAATGGTGCTAACTTCAGCCCATGCCTCGTCAGCATGTTTAATGTTGTGGGTAAGCAGTTTGTGCTAATAATTTGATTTGGAGAAGCTGTGTTTCATTTCCTTGCAGATCAGCCATCTGAATATTCTGCTTATCTACTATATTGAAAAATTTTCTCACAGGCAGTAATCATCGGTCCGGGCACTCAGCTTAATTCTCAGTACCAGAAGTGTTAAGGGCTAGGAGCTCCTGCTGAGTGCTGAGCAGAGATCTGTTATCAAACAGCGTGGCAGGCAAGTAACTAAAATTCAGGCCAGGCCAAGTCAAACAAAATTAAACCTCTGTTTCTAAGATGCCATTAAAGTTTCAGTGCCTGGAATCCATAGACAAGCTATGTGGTAAGAGTTTAAGCAAGCAGGCCAAAATGTATTCCTAGGTGCAAGAGGAACAGTGAGCGTGTAAGCCCACTGGCACTTGCATGCTTGTGTACAGCACTGACAAACTCCAGGTCACATTGGCTGCTGTTGCTAAGAGCCTGTTTCAATACTCAAGTAGGCCAGTGGGTGTTTTTCTTTCTTTCCGCTTTGGAATAGAATCAAGCTTTGTGGAAGGCACTTTTCCCCCCTCTGAGTTCATGCTAGAAGTGTTACAATAATCCACATGCAATAAGGAGACACTATTGCCTGGGAAACTACCCATGAAACAGAGTCTGTGGTATTGAAACCTGATGGTGTTAGTGTGGAGAATCCAGAAAGTATCAGTGGACTTCCTTTCCTTAGGCGTTTGGTGTCCATTACAAGCTAATAAGAATTTTAACCACTAAGGGCATTGCATTTTCTTCTGTGCTTGTGAGAATATATTTAGCATATCTTTAACAGACATCATGCTGTCTGTGTTTGTATTACTAAGTATAATAGGCAAGTCAGCCTTGTGTGCTGCAATCCTTGACTTTCCCAAATTGTGCTCTGATTTTTCTGGGTCACTTATACAGGTGATTTCTTTTTATTGTGTACTTCATCAGATGAGCATACAAAACAAGAGGTTAATTCTCACTGCACCAAACAGGCATACTTCAGTCTACTGCAAATGTTCGGAATCTAAGGCCAGCTCGAAGAGAAAGCAAAGTCTATCATAAGCCACGTAGGTTTTGCCAAAATTATTTTCATTGAACAGCTCTAGTTCTGCATTAAACTGTTCCAGATAGCAAGCACAGCAATCTTTTTTTGCATACAAAATGTCTCCTTTAGATAACTCAATCCAAGAGTGAAATTGTTTTCATACCCAGAGAAAATTGCTTGATGTCTGGTCATTAGCATAGTTCAAAGCTGGAGCTGTTCTATAGATATTTAGCATTTGGAGCAGTGTGTGAAACCAGTTGGGGATGAGAACACAATGTACTTCCAAAAAAGAAATTTTTCACTTAAGCAGAGGACAAGTTAATTGCTGGGATATTCTTTCTCAAATCCCAACTGTTCGCTTTTCCTTATTAAAAATACAGAAATGTCTTCAGCCTCTTTAAATCTTAATATTAAAATGTTCATTAAAATGTCCATATCACTGAAATTTCTGACTCAAATGTCAGTTATTTGTGTTTTGATGAGCAGCTCTTGGTTGACTAAAAGGCATCTGTAGCCTGCTATACTGTGTTTTAAATTTACTTGCTTGATAGGGCAAGCTGTTTCATATTTTCCTTGCTAGGGTCACTCTTCATTTTATTTGCTGCCATATTATGTAACTGCAATACTGCTAATGCATTTATGTAACATGAATTGCATTTTGCACTGGAACAGAGATTTGTTCAATGTGTGACTGTAATAATATCCAGCTTCTCTTTGGGTTGGTTATTTGAACAGTAAAATAGAATCCCTTTTCACAGCCTCACCTTAGTGAACCTGAGGGATTAGGAGGCTGGTGGTGAAGATGACAGCAACAACATTAAGGTTTATTATTAATTGGGTGGAAATAATCTGGCAATTGTAAAATTTGATCTATGTGATGCATCTCTGGGTCATTGCAATGGCCTTCTCAAAAGATGCCCTGAAGCAGAAGGTCTCGGAGAAACTACATCAGCCCCTGCAGCCACATAGGCCAGAGCCCCATTTTGGGGATCTGCCATCTAGGCTGTAGGGCTGTTGCTGGCTCTGTGCTCCAATGCAGTGGGAGATATGCAGCTTGCCCTTCCTCAGGATCCCAAGCTCAGATAGCATGTAAAGAGCTCAGCAGTTACGGAGGAGGGATCGTCCTGAAAAGCCCTTCAGTATTTCCTGTGGATAGAAGCAGGCTGGGCACGGGTAAGGTGGGGCTAGAACAAGGGTGTACGCACACTGTACAAGGCAACCTTTATTTGGATGTTGAGCTAGTGTTTTCCATCTAGTAGTAATCTATCTTGCCTGAAAACACTGTTAAAGAGCAGTCTCTTCCTTATGGGTACCATATGACCAAGCATTATGAGGAATGAGGTGTGACAAAGGTGCTCCAGAAGTCACCAACATGTGGTGTTGAATATCACAGACTGATTTGGTTTAGAAGGGACCTTAAAGATCATCCAGTTCCAAACCCCTGCCATGGGCAGGGACATCTTCCACTAGACCAGGTTGCTCCAAGCCCCATCCAACCTGGCCTTGAACACTTCCAGGGATAGGGCATCCATAACTTCTCTGGGCAACCTGTGCCTGTGCCTCACCACCCTCATAGTGACTTTTTTTTTTTCCCAATATAAATGTTGACATAGCTATTGCCTTTAAGTGAGCAACGTCTGCAGATGTATTTGAGTTATATTGGAGTATTGATGATTTACCTAATCATAGAAACACTGAAGTTTGAAAAGACCCTTAAGATCACTGAGTCCAACCATTAACCTAACACTGCCACGTCTGCCACTAAATCGTGCCCCCAAACCCATGACTACAAGTTTTTTAAATACCTCCAGGGATGATGACCCAACCACTTCCCTAGGCAGCCTGTTCCAGTGCTTGACCACCCTTTCGGTGAGGTTAACAGGGAAAGTATGTTTTGAAACATTTCTCAATTTGAGGTCTTTGATCTCTTAGTAATTTGCTGTATGTTCTTCCCTTCGTGACTTCAGCTTCTAAGGAACAGGTTAGACAAACATCTGCCAAGAATGGTTTAGGCATTGATGATCCTGTTTAGATGACCTTTTGGGGTTTATTTCATCCCTATGCTCCCTGATACTGTGGCTTTCCAGGCTTACTCTTATGAGGTTCTAAAAATGTTTGAAGATTAATGGTTAGCAATGAAATTGCTACTTCCACAGAGCATTAAGGCAGCTGCCATACAATAGGATTGAAAATTGCCAGCAACTTAGTGTATATTGAATTTAGCGAAAGTAAATTGCTTCTCGTAAACTTTACTGCTGTGTAATTGTCTAACACTCTTTTAAGAATGTCCCCTGAGAACCTAGAAATGGGGTTTGCTGGTTTTGTTTGGGTTTTTTCTTTTTCTGGGAACTAAACTGAAAATTCTAGATAAATTACACAACACTAGTTATATAAGGCAACAAACAGGTTTGTTATTTATGAACTTTATGTAAATAGTAGAAGTGTTGCAGAAGCTATCATTATCTGCAGTAGGAGCCACAGAAATGAAATGTAGAAATGCCTGATCAGATTCAGCTATCCGTGTTAACGGAGTCGGGGGCAATTCATTGAAAGGTAAAAGGACCACAGGGTAGAACAGAGACAGAATTCTGTTTGTAGGTGGATGCCTAAAGTTCCCTTCTGCTTCCTTCCTCTCTGAGAGACTTGCTCAGTGTTGCGATTATTGCTATGTTACGTGACTTCTCTATTCTTATCTGTGGTCTCCCCACACCCCCCTGTTGTTTAATCAGAGGTTTTCAGGTAAGGGCACATTACCACATCCATGAAAAATGTTTTGCAGCCATGTGATTTGGTAGTCAGTCATTACCTTGTTATCAGATAAAGCCTATCTGATTTGAGCGTTTTATTCACTGTTGAATAAACATTTCTGATAATTTTATTTTTTTAATGGGAATAACTGAAAGAGTAAAGCTCAGTTATTGCTCCTTTGGAGACATGCCAGCTTCAGAGGCACCATCTTATTTCCTTTCAGTTTTCCAGCAGAATGCAGGTCAAATCTTTTTTCCCTTCATGAAATAGGTGTTACTGTCAATTTGGGTTGATGTTGGCAGGATTAGATCAGATTTGTAATTCCTTTGAACCAGGGCCTTAGTCAAATTAGGGAAAAGAAAAAGAAGGGGGAAGTATGTAACAGTGCTCTATATATAAACTGGGAGCTCAGATGTACCAGTTGCCATATAACTCCAGGTTGGTCTTTAGGTCTTTTCATCCTGGTGAATAGCACCACTCCTCTGAATGCTGCTGCTTTCAAAGATAGTACTAACATGTAGCCCAACAAAAGCCATGAAAAGCAGAACTAGTGGCCCTAAATCCTTCAAGACATATTATCCGTGCAGGTGAGCTTGCAGTCTGGGGGAGACCTGGTTGCAGAATCAGGCCAGTGTTTGCTATGTCTGAGAAGTAGGGATGTTAGCTGTGCAGACAGGAGCTTGACAAGCAGGAGCTGATAGGAAGAGAGATTAAAGCAGGATTTCCAAGGTGCTACTGTGTATGGCCCTATCTTCTCTCCTCCTCCTCATGTACAGTACTGTGAGGTGTCAAGTATGCAACCATTGCTTTGCTCTCCCTGAGGTGAGGAGGAGGGAATCAGTGTGTGCAAACTGAGGCCATCACAGCAAGTTTTAGAAGCATTGTTTGGGCGTGAGGGAACATTTATTTATTAAAAAGAATGAAAACATATAACTCCAATCAACAGTGTCAAATTTTGTTTCTGATGGAAAAAATTAAATATGAAAAGGGACATTCAAGGGTTTTGTTTTGTTTTTTTTTTGGTTTTTTTTTTTTTTTTTTTGTGGGAAAAGGATTTTAGAGGAGAAAAAACTT
>NDXB01013752.1:78128-90436 GCA_002631895.1 Agapornis roseicollis
TTTTTTATTTTTTTTTTTTTTTTTTTTTTTTAATGTGGCAAAAGGATTTGAGAGGAGAAAAAACCTTTTTCCACATTTCTTGAAATTCCCTAAAACTTTCCAACACCATCCTCCATCAAGAGAGAAAAAATACCCTGGACTTTTTTTTGTGTATGTGTGTGTGATAACTCCCTTAAGGAAGAAGATAAGTCTTCTCTCTTTATCTACTGTTTCTTTAGCTTTTTAAATACAGAAAAGGCTTGGGGGGGGAGGGGATCTACTCTTTTGTTAAGGTTGGACAGAAAATCTTCAATGATCTTTGGCTGGAATGACAAATATCATCATGTAACCAATGTTTCATTTTCCTTTATTCATTGCAATTCTATCTGTGAGTCAGTTTATTCTTTCAGCAGCACTGAATTAACAGAGATGGCTAGCATTTTTGTATTCATGGCAGAACTGCTCTTTTAATCTGTTTTTTCTGGGACAATGGGCTAATACAAATATGTAAAGAAAACAAATTCACTAATGTTTCAAATTAACAACTCCATCAATAATTATAAAAACTGCAGTGTTAATTGCACACTGAGTATATTCTTTATTACTTATTGCAACCACTACCTTCAAAGTTGCCTGACTTTTCAAACTCCTTCTGTTAGTTGGCCACAGTTACATGCAACATTCACATACAAAATCTTCCAGTCTTGGTTTCTGTACAAATCCTGTATAATACCTAGAGTCTAATGTCTTTCTTTTCCACTCTAACAGTCAAACTGCAGTTCCTTTTTTTCTGGCATTTTAGTGCTGGTATGATGCAATGAAGTGGTAATTTCTTTAGCACAGTTAGAATTTATGTGGGAACACGTATAACAAATCCATCATGCAGAATTGGAGACAGGAGTGAAGTGTTGACAAAGGGCAGGGCTTCACGATAGTGTTTGTGTTAGCTCATTCTGCTTCTGGTAAAATTCAGTTTGCCATTTCCATAAACTGGGTCTGAATCCAGGTTAGTGATTGCAATCACACTGACTGGCATTAGTGCTGAAGACTATTGTCTTTAGAGAGATAGTCTGAGCTGGGCTGATTGTTACATGGGATAGTTAAATCAGGTTGGATAAACAATGAGCCCTAAGGCAAGACAAGAGTGCTTGTGTTCTTTTCTTCCTGTTTCTTTTTTATGTTTTCCATAAACTGTTACAGCATTTTTTAGTTTGTTGAATGTTCCCATTATGAATAAATGCCTGATCTCTGAATGAAACTACTGCAAAAAGCACGTTTTGAAGGACATCTCTTTCAGATAGTAGCAGTGGCTTTGCAGATTTTCATGCAAATGCTTTTCATGATGTTTATAATTAAAAAATTTGGAATGCTATAAAATATATTGAATACATTGAACAGTCACATTGCAGGATGTTGTACCATCTTACGTTCTCAGTGCACCTCTAGGTTTTGTGTACCTTGATTTTCATGTCTGCTGAAGGGAATACTGTTATTTGCTAGGTTCTACAAAGTGACTTAAATTGCTGTGAGCACATTAAACACACCAGCGCACTGATGTTCATAAAGTTACATATCCAAAATCTAAACTCCCTCAATGAGATTTTTAAGACTATATATAAAGACATAGTGAAAAAGGCTTATTTTTAACTTTTGAGGGATTGCCTGGGAAATGTTCCCCTTAATTGCTGCTTTTGGATGAAAAGGCTTCCAGTATGTTTGTCTAACTTGGGCAGGTAGGGACAATGGTGATCTTTCTTTTGCAGATGGTTCTTTGAAAGATGATAGATGATCTACTGAGGGACAAATCAGATAGGATATGAAGTCACATGGCAGCTTTTCTTTGGAGCGGTGGTCTCCTTTTGTTAACACTTGAGTGGTTGTGTAGTTCATCAGGTTGGGTCAAATGAATGTATCTGATCTCTGGCAATGAAAAAGCATCTGCTCTGTGGTGACCAGGGGGTAACAAAGCCTCTAATCGGGTGAGAGAGTGTGGGTGGATTGGTGCTTTCCTGTGTCCTCCAACATCTGTAAACTCCTTTGCAGGGTTTAGGAGGCTCTTAAAGGAAGTTTGCACAAAAGTTGCATGCACACTTTTTTTCCTTCTCCTCCCTAGATCCTTTGAAAAGCTGTGCTTTAAAAGTATACCTGTGAGGCTGGTAAAGCATAATGAAGTGTACTGGCTTTCTGTTAGAACAAGTATCTTTTTAACTCCCCAAAATCCCCTTTGCTTTTGCAGTTTAGCCTGCTCAAAGCCAGCAGCCTGCATGTGTGCGTAGTTTTGTTTCCCAAAGATACAATCATCTGCAACACATCTCGTTAAATAAACAGCCCCCTCCTACAAAAGACAGGTATGCCAAGGGTCAAAAAGGTCAGTTCTTTGTTAGATTCACCACCCTGCAGTTGGAAATTTCCTTGTGAGAATTGCCTACATATTCATGCATATATAAATAGCCTTGTTTATTTGAGAGCTAAAAATCTGTGAATACAAGCTTATATATTATATGAACATATATATGCACGAACAGTCTACATAAGGAAAGCCATATATCTATGACTTACTGAGTAAAGCTATATTCAATCCCTTGTAGACACAAACCAAACCAAATAACTCCACAGACAGCCTTACAAGAATGCAAGGTCTGTTATGTATTAAGTGGATGGAGTAAAAGAGGTCACAGTTTATTGTTTGTTCTTGGGTTGCTGCTGAGTTTTGCCAGGGTGGAGAGCTGTGGGACACATTTGGAAGGCAAAGTGACTGGTAGAAAAGGTCCCTGAAAGAACATGAATTAGGACTGAGGGCCTTGAGATCTGCCTGTGATTGGGGGCATTGTTTTTTCTTTTTGAGCAAAGGGGTGTTGGCTTTTGGAATATGCTTCTCTTCATACCTGTTCAGGATCTCACATCTGTATATTGGGCTACTCCAAAACATTTTGTTTCCTAGTGTCACTGGCAGCAAATTTCAGTATGCCAGCGTGAGCACATTGGCATATGAACTATGAGCACATCAAGCCCTCATGATTACAGGGAAAGCTGCTGCATTTGTCTCTGAGCAGAGAGACACAGGCATTCATCTGTGAGTGCTGTGGCAAACATGAGGGAGTATTTATTACCATGCAAGTTGTTTGAGAGAGCCAAAGCATTTTGCTGGGGAACTGGGCATGTGAGCAAACCCCACTTTGGTATGTGTACTCCAGTCAGTGCATCAGGAGGTTGTTTAGAAATCTTGAAGGGTGTGGAAGGTGGGTTGCTGGAGCCTGTATAATATCTGTAGTTTATATGATGTTACTTGGACAGCAGGGTCAGATAGAAAGATAGGAAAGCAGGAATGGTAAATCACTGAACTCTTTGCTATTCTGAGGGGAACATGTAATGAGCTTGTAAGCATCTGTGTATTTATCTTAATATGAAGGGCTATGATGAGCAGGTATACCTATAGAATTTCATCAAACCTGCTAAATAGAGGTGGTCTGCTATGGCTGAGTGCAAGGTTTATCTCAGTTGCTGTTAACAGAGGTGTATCAACAGATCAGGAATTATTAGAGGGGTACAAAGGAGGTGGTCAGGTGATCAACTATGTGTACCTCTTTCCATCAGCAGGATTCCTTTGCCAATTTTTTACTTCATTGTTGCAAGTTCAAAACAAGAACTGAGGAGATGGGAATGAGGAAGGAGTCAGGGAAGTGGTGCTAGAAGCTGTGCTTTCTAATTCAACAGATCAGAATAAAAACCCAAGAGATTCTCACTGCTGTGTTTGTGCATGCATCCCCTTTCCTCTTAGATGTCTTTTGTCCCTCCTACCCTCTTCCCTCCCTTGCAGTTTCACTTGTTGTTGGGGGAAGCTGGGAAATTTCTTTCTGCCCTTCCAAAGGCCGGTGTGCTCTGCACCCAGCATGCCCATGTGCACAAACACTTCACTGTATTTGGGCCTAGTGTGGCCCCAAGGAGATAAGGGAAAAATGTTCTATCACCTCTGTACCCTGTAGCTGGTGTTACTCACTCCTCCAGTGTGATCCAGAATCCTTCTTGCAACAGGTGCTGCTGTCAGCCAGAAGAGATGCCTTCCTCCTGCCTGCTTTCACTGCAGAACAGGTCCTGTGAAAGCTACGTTGTCCCTTGGGTGAGAAGGCAAGAGAGCATCTGCTTCACATCAGTTGTGCAAGAATATGCCAAAACCTCTCTGACTTTCAGCTTAGTTGTGAGTGTTGGCAAACCTGGGCTTGTTAAGCAACAGCTGATATGTGAGACTTCTCCACAGCAGTTTACTTTAAAACCTGAATGTTTTTCTGTCGGCAGAACATCTGTGGTGGAGAAGAATAACCTGAATAAATAATTTTGAGTGGCACACAGCATCCTTTCTAAACATGAAACAGTCAAACTTGTGGAACTCAGTTATCCCTCTTTACATGCCAGATTTAATGCCACTGATTTCAAGCTATTCCTCATTTTCTAAGTAAATGAGAGGAGAATTGGAAGAACTTCTAGTAACATCCTACTAAGTGAGTAGGAGGTAATAATACAGTGGATAAATGACTTTTAAATAACAAGAAATTGTTTATTAAGTTTTTTTTTTCTCTGGAAGAATCAGTAGCCTAGCAGCTGTTACTGTCTGAAAATTGTATCCATGTACTTTTAATATACAAAGGAGAAAATATTTCAGTTTGAGGTAGTGGACTGAACCTTTGAACAAACTGGAGGAGCACTGGTCAATTCTTGATTCCTTTGAATTTAAATCAGAAGCCCTTCTACAACAAATCATAGAATCAAAGAATCATAGAGTAGTTAGGGTTGGAAAGGACCTTAGGGTCATCTAGTTCCAACCTTGCCATGAGCAGGGACACCCCACACTAAACTGTGCCACCCAAGGCTCTGTCTAGGGATGGAGCACTCACAACCTCCCTGTGCAACCCATTCCAGTGCCTCACCACCCTTACAGAAAAGAATTTCTTCCTTACATCCAATCTAAACTTCCTCTGTTCAAGTTTTAACCCATTACCCCTTGTCCTATCACTACAGTCCCTAACGAAGAGTCCTCCTCCATGCAAACTTTTCATTTAATAATAGTATGAAAAATAATGATTCTATGAGATACTGAAGGTCAAAAGTTGTAATCTGGAAGGTTTTTTAAACATAACAGCTGTGCATCTGTGAGTGAAATCACAGAATCCTAAGGGTTGGAAGGGACCTTGAAAGATCATCCAGTCCAACCCCCCTGTGAGAGCAGGGTAACCTAAATTACGTCACACAGGAACTTGTCCAGGTGGGCCTTGAATATCTCCAACACAGGAGACCCCACAACCCCCCTGGGCAACCTGTTCCTGTGCTCTGTCACTCTCACAGTAAAGAATTTTTTCCTGATGTTCACATGGAACCTCCTATGCTCCAGTTTACACCTACTGCCCCTTGTCCTATCACTGGACATCACTGAAAAGAACCTAGCTCCATCATCCTGACACTCACCCTTTACATATTTGTAACCTTGATGAGGTCACCTCTCAGTCTCCTCCAAGCTAAAGAGACCCAGCTCCCTCAGCTTCTCCGCATAAGGGAGATGTTCCACTCGCTTCATCATCTTTGTGGCTCTGTGCTGGACTCTTTCAAGCAATTCCCTGTCCTTCTTGAACTGAGGGGCCCAGAACTGGACACAATATTCCAGATGCGGCCTCACCAAGGCAGAGTAGAGGGGGAGGAGAACCTCTCTTGACCTACTAACCACACCCTTTCTAATGCACCCTAGGATGCCATTGGCCTTCTTGGCCACAAGGGCACATGGCTGGCTCATGGTCATCCTCCCATCCACCAGGACTCCCAGGTCCCTTTCCTCTTCACTACTTTCCAGCAGGTCAAATCTTGTAGGTCTTGAGCAGAATACAGGTTGGGAAGTAAAAGATTAGATAGTATTACCTACGGTCCTGCTTGAAATCTGTGAAGTTTCTTTGTAGTTTGACTGGATCCAAGGTATTATGAGTAAAAATCTTTCCTTGTAGTGTCTAGTACTGTCCACTAAGTTCCCAGTTATTCAGGCAATTTGAAAGAAGAGGTGTAGTATTAGATAAATAACATCTATCAAACAGCAGGGTGAATTCTTTGCCATGATAGATGCATTCTAATCTAGTATCGGATCAAAGAATGTTTAGTGACAAGATCGACTCTCCCAACCCCTTATGAAAGCCAGGGCTGATAACAGAGCTCTGCCCAGAGATCTTAAGCTCATTCTGGTTATCCAGACAATGACCTCCTTCTCCTACAGCATACATGGGGACCATGTGAGAGGGCCTGGAGACTCTCCACTGCTGTCAAGAACTCCTTTCCTCCCCATGCCATTCAGGCATGCCTGTGTTTGCAAGTTGTGCCTCTTGGTACCACAGCATCACTGCAGTATCTGTTGCACAAGGGTGCTCCTGGGGTCACAGGATTTGTATGTACAGTAGGCTTTGATCCAGCTAGCACTCCTCTCAAATCACTGAGTCACCTATAAGTCTTAATTTTTCCCATGATGCAACATGTAGACAACTGCAAGGACCTGTCAATTCCAATTTACTGGGAAGGAAAATTTTAAGCAGTATACAGGAAAGCACCACTGCTCCACATCAGAGAAACATAAACAGAGAATAAGCCTTAAGCTTTTTTGGTATGGGAAGCCTGGAGATATGAAACATCCCTCAGTGACAACTACGAGTTGTTCATATATAAGTGGGTTATTATGAGGCTGAAATGAGACTCCTGAGGCATCAAAATAACACCAAAAGCAATCTTGGAAAAAGTGGGAGTGGTACCGTACACTCGTATGACTTTCACAAAAATACATCTTGAAGGAAGAGAATATATTAAAGATTGCTGAGCCTTTGGAAGTAAGCAAGCACCTCAAGAGAAATTAAAAAAATGGAGCTCACTTGACAAGACAAAATTGACTCTCCATCTTGACCCAAACAGGATATTGCTATCTGGAATCTTCCTACAGCAGCATGCTTTTCATAACCAAACATATCTGCAGCATGCTTTACATTTATAGGTGTCCCAGTCGCTTGTATGGATGCTTGTCACTGTGCTTCTGCTTGAATTGACCTGTGGTGTGGACTTAAATGGGATCTCACCTGTTTGTCCCTGTAGAGATTTTTACCTGTGAGATTTACTCAAGACACTTGAAAGTTCCTTTGAATCTATCTTTCTGGAGCTTGGAATTTAAACTACTATGCTTTGAGTGGATTTACTGGAATGGGGAGAACTGCATGTTTTAGAAATAAAAGCATCCTCCACCTGCTTAAATTAAAATACACAAGATATGGCAACACAGGAGCAATTAGTTTCAATAGTAACATTAGTTAGTTATTTCAGAGGCAAGTCTGGATGGCAGTGTGCATGTCAGATTGTGGAGCCATTCTTCATCAGGTGATCTGATGCAGACACTCAACTGATTTTGCTGGAGCTCGTCTGACTTGCATGGACTGAAAAGTTGGTCTGTGCATCTCCTGTGTCAGCTTCTTGGAAATCTCAGTCCTACCTTTGCTCAGCTATGCTGATTGTACTTGCCTTTTCCTCTCATGTGCTTGCCACAGTCTCTCTTTTCCCATCTGAACAAGGCAGAGTGCTCTTGTTGTAGGATAATGCTATTTTCATGTATTTACCAGCTCCAGATTTTGACTTCCAACAGAAGGGCACCCACAAAGAGCAAATTAAAGATGACAGAGATTTTGGATGTAAGGGTGCAGTGTGTTTGAGTGAGCAACTCGGCTTAGTGTTCGTATTCATTTAAGCGGAGGCTTTTTTCCCCCTCTGGTTGTACCATTTTCACACCTCTAAGAGGGTTTTTTTGCCTTTAGTAGGTGTGGTGAAGAAATCTGACTCTTCTTCTCAATAGGGAAAGGAGGGGGTTGTTTATCACTTCACCCCATCTACAAAGTCTGGCCTGCTAACATTGTTGCTTATGAATTTGAGTGTGAGAATATATTTCACAGCTCATATGAGAGTTTGCTACTTTAACTGTTAAGTTCTTGTGGCTGTTGGTGATGCAATCATGTTGGGAAGGTGCAGCTCCAGGCAGAGCAACTTTTCTTTGAACTTCTCCTGCTACAGCTATTAAAAATAGGTCAGGGTAGAGAAAAGTAGGTCTAGTTTTCTATGGTATATTAAACTAATCCATCTTGCATCGTAGACTGTAGATCACGAGAATAATGACAGAGCCTGTCTTATGAACATTAACAGTTTTACTCAGTCAAAACCAGTTGGATGTACAAAATCATATCATACATCAAGTGAGAAGGGTTAAAAATCTGATGTTTCCCATAATTAATTCATTTTTTTAAACTCTTCCCCATCCTAACACCCCAAAAAAACCAGAAAAGAAAACAAAAACCAAACAAAGCCAAAACCAAAACAGAATCCCAACAGTTTGGCTGCCAGATTCTGGCTTTGTTTAATGAATTACTTTGCACAATGATAAATTAAAAAAGAAATCCCACAATAACAAATCAAGATGAGCAGGTAAGCAGAGATTTCAGAGATACAAAAGAGGATTATTATAAGCTAAGCCAATGGTGAATACTGGATGACAGAGAAATCAACTGTTCAGAGCTACTGTTTGAATGATATTAAAGATATTGATTGACCAAAATGATGTATGGAAAACTTCCGTGATACCTGCAAGCAAGGAAGTAGTTCTCTATGTTGGGTTGTGCTTTTGCCCTGTGCTGAATCAGTGTTACCCAAATAGCTCAGCTCAGTTGATTTAATTTGTATTTGTGGGAGTTGTATCTCACAGTTTCTATGTTCTGCATTGCCTCTATCTTCATGGAGGCACAAGCCAAATTTTTCAGACACATTTAAAAAATATAAGAGGCTTGAAATCCTCTAAGTGTGAGATCTTGATACTTTCATTATGAAGCTTGTGAAAACTGAGTTCTTTTCTTGTTTCAGAAGAAGATGCCTTAGAGTGGTAGAAGAGATTGGTTCTTTCTTCATCTTGTTGTTTGCCCATGCTAATTAGAGAAAAAATGCACCAGAAAAGCTTTGCTGCCTTAACTGGACTCAACAACTCTCCCTTGTGAGAAAGTGATCTTTCACAATGGATCTCTCATCATCCAGGATGCAGGAATAGAGGGAAGAAGGAAACCAGGCAAATGGCTGCAGAGATTCATACCGTGGTCCAAAGCAGATCATGTAACTTGGGATGTCTTTAGCTGTGTTATCTTGGGGCTCTGTGGCAGCAAGGGTAGCATTTCCCACAGTGACAGGTGAAAAGGAGGAGTTCATAAGGCATATTGAGAATCCAAGTAACCCTTCTTTCTTCCAGAGAAGTAGAAAACAAATGCATACCCTACAGTTGTCATCAAAAGTAGATAGGGGGTTCCAGGGAATGGGATTGTCCCGGTGCTCTTCCTTTACCCCAGGGCTGATATGAAGCTTGATGGAGTTACCTCAGCGCAATGTGAGCACTGGTGACAGCCCAGTTTGGGGCCACATCAATAAATCATTGATGAGTTCATAAATCACTTTCAGAGTTGGTGTTATATTTGAATGCACTCAGGTAACTTATGAAGCAGCCCTCTACTTGACTGCTCTGAACTGGTCATAAGAAAAAATATGTCTTTACTTCACAAATTTTTAGATTATCTCACCATTATCCTTTCCAAATTTACAACAGCTGGTGTAAAATAAAAACCCACAAATGAAAAAACCCAAATGAACAAACCAGACCCAACAACCCTTCACCCTGTGCAACTGCAGAACTTGTGTGTTTTTGGTGAGGATGTGTTTTGCTAGAAGCATAATCCAAAGGTACTTTCCAGAAACGCCGGCAACTGTTTGACGCATTGCTTTAATTTGTTGTGGCCATTATGGTTGCTATGATATTGTCGAAGCTCCCAAGGGGTGACCCTGACCTGTGTTTGATCATAGCCAGTTCAGTTGTCTTTTTGGCAGGTCTGGCAGAATTCAACTTGCTGGCCCAAGGTAAAAGAGCTAATGCCTGTCCGCTCCTGCCACTAAGCTGGGAAGTGCCCTGAAGAAAAGCTGGGCTGGTTGCCATTCCTTTTGTGTGATGAGAAATCTGGGGAAAGTAACAGCTGTTTTGGGAAGGCTGCTCTTTCCTTCCATCAGCCCTGCATGGTGTGCATACATACCCCTTTGCACCCTCTCTTCCTGCCCACAACAGTAAGCTTGGCTTTCCCAGGCTCTGGCATAGGCGGCAGCAGGGATTTTGCTGCCTTAAGCATCTCCCTTTATTACTTGGGCTGAGTCAAAACAGTCACTAGTACTCACCACACCATGGATATCTTGAAAAAGCTTAGACAATTTATGTTGCTTAGTATGACTGTATCCTGCCCCAGAAGCTTTTGTATCCCCATGTCTTCAATCTCACCTTGCAGGAGGATTGAAGAGGGGTGCTTGTGTAATGACTGTGATATGGAAGGAGCTAAACACAGTGATTTTTTTCTTTCTTTTTATTTTTTAATTCCCCAGACTCCTAAGTTGCCCCAGAACCTTGTTGCCCCTCACATGTCTGGGGAAGAGGGGAAGAAGACTGAGACAGGTTTCCTGCCAGTAGTTATTTTACATAGGCAAAGCAGAGGAACACTAGAGGAAAGGGAAGGCAGCACAGAGAATGATTTCACAGAGGAAAAGACAAAATGCAGAAGCCAGAGCCTTGCTTGGAGCCAGCTGGCCCCTTAGCTGGCCTGCTACAGGGCTCTCTCCAGCTGAAAAGCAGCCTGCTGAACTTCTCCCCTTTCATTTGAGACAAAGCAAGTGGCTGTACATTGGATGGTATGGCAAGGGCCTGGTTTCCACTTTATGGGTTAAAAGGTCTTGCCTGAGTTAGGCCAGGAACAGCAAAAAATATAACTTCTTCATCTCTTGTTGGCTGTAGAGGTTTGATTCTCTGAGAGGCTGCCTTCCAGGGACTTTTCAGCAAACAATAAATCATGAAACAGAGCTAGACTTAATGGTCCTTAATTGAGCAGATCTCCCCTGGAATGAGTGAGTTGTTTACTGCTTTGCAGCCCACAGAAATTTCATCCAGCACTTGTTTTTTGACTCTTATTTTCTGTTTGAGATTGAAGGAGAAATGGAAAGAAAAAGAAAACAAACAGTGAATTTTGAGCTGAATTCTGCTCCCAAGTATTTTTTGATGTTTCTAGTGGGTTGCAAAGGAACAAGGAAATTTTCCTGGTGTAAGGAGTTCTCAGCCAGCATACCTGACTCCCCTTCTACCTCCATCTCTGCAGCATCTTGTGTCTAACATAGGGAAGAGATAGGTGCAACTGGTAGATTGCGAGCTGGGTACCAACAAAGCTTGGTTGCCATGGAGGTATTTCAGAGCCATTCCTACCTGTCAGCAGCTCTGAGATGGATGGATAACCTTGGGAAACATGCAGGACATGACTTTCAAGTTTGGGAGTGGATCTTTTTAGCATTTAGTTATTACAGTTTCTTGACCATGAGAAAGAAAAAGCAGGCAAAGAGAACAGAATGGGTAGAAATAAGATTTACGTGATCCAGACATCACTAAGTTTTGCACAGAAAAACTTTTATTTTCACAGTAAATATCTGTGAATTCCCTGAAGTAATCTGGTTTTGCCTCATGACCACAAGAATACAAGTTCCCCATTACCCCAAGTAATCTAGAAAATAGGGAGCAGATAATGGGATGTTTCTGTCACCACTGAGGAGGGCTCCCATTAAATTGCTTGTAGGTCTTTGGAAAGGTCAGTCAAAGCTTAAGCAGCCCCCTGTTGTTTGACAACATCAGAGCTCAAACACCATGATCCTGGAGAACTCGGCTCTTTGAAAAAGGGGGATGTTTAATTACCTTTTGAAAGCTGGCAGCAGGACAGGATGCAAGAATGTTTTCTTTCTTTTGTGTCAGTTGAACAAGTTACTATTTTGGTACATGAGAGCAAGTAACCCACCACACTGGAGGAGACTATCCCTTCCTCTGACCTGCTGCTGGGAGAAAAGCAAAAGCAGGAGGATATTAGTGAAGGTGAGCCTGCTGCAGGAAGGAAGCCTTGACATAAGAATGTTTGTGGAAGGGGAGGCAGAGGCTCCTGGTGCCTTTCTTAATGCCATATCACAATGTCAGTTCCGTTTGCCTTTAAATATATACTTATTTATTAGCCTTGCTTTACAGGAAGACATTGGTGCAGTTGCAGGAAATTGACTGCTGTCACTTTAATGAAATTTGCTTTCATCACCAAAGGAACTGGCAAACTGGTTGCAGGAGTTTTAATTTTTAAAATTGCGATGCATCTGCTCCCTCCCAGGGGCTGCCTTTCACAGCACTTATTTTATGCTCCTCAAATATCTTCTTCTTTCTTTTTCTCCCCCTCCTCCGC
>NDXB01013752.1:90609-118535 GCA_002631895.1 Agapornis roseicollis
TTTTTACCCCAAGGATTTGGATTTGTGACATTTAAACAAGCTAAACAGAAACTGCACCTCAGGGAGAAACATTCTCTTAAGTAATTGAAAATAAACTTGGATGGCATGCCTTGTATATTATACACATTCAGCTGTGCACATGGTGGGAACGGAGCATTAGACATGGTACCTATCACTGTAAAGAGAATGTAAACGTATGTGTCACATATGCTTGTGGTAAACATAAAAGAGATGTATATGAGGAAAAGATTGTTCTGTTTGGGTATCTCCAGCCAAATCTGGCCAAGTGGTGGAGTATCCTTCATCCTACTTTCGTGTTCAATTACAGTACTGTAGTAAGAACAAACACCTACTGTGCTAGTTCTTCCTTCCATCAGCATTCGTGAGGATTTGTTTTTGGCTTGGTGGAAGGGCCTTGTTCAGCAGTTCATTTTTGTGGATGAATACAAAATCTGAAGCAGGTTTGTCTTATCCAAGGCAGCTGCCTGACCAGCAGGCAAACCAGCTCAGGGGACAGGGAAGGAGTTTGAGCCTACAAAGTGTTTAGTAGGGCAGGTATAGCCTTGTACAGACATGGCAGTCTTAGGAAATGGAAGTCTGGCTAGGAACAAAAGTTGATGCTGTAAATGTAAGAGTTGTTTATCCACGGTGTGATACATATGATTTATATGGAAGAATCAGATCTCAGTTTAATGTAGCAATGAGTTTATCTGTTCATCATGCACAAATTACATAGCCTTCCTGAACTCTGTTCTTTAGCTATGTACTTACTGGTTTTGGCTGGGATAGATGTAATTTTGCTCATAGTAGCTTGTATAGTGTTCTATTTTGGGTTTGCGATGAAAACAGTCTCAATAACACAGAGATGTTTTATTTATTGCTGAGCAGTGCTTACACAGTATCAAGGTCTTTTCTGCTTTGCATACTGCCCCCGCCAAGCAAGAAGGCTGACCATGCACAAGAAGCTGGGAGGGGACACAGCTGGGACAACTGACCCCAACTGACCAAAGGGATACCCCATACCATATGACACCATGCCCAACAGTAAAAGGTGTGGGAAGGGAGGAAGGTAGGGGGGATATTCAGAGTTATGGCATTTGTCTTCTGAGGTAACTGGTGTGTGATGGATCTCTGTTTTCTGGAGAAGACTGATGGGAAGTAGTGAATTAACTCCTTATTTTGCTTTGCTTGTGCATGCGGCTTTTTCTTTACCTATTAATCTGTCTCTAATTCAACCCATGAGTTCTTGCCCTTTCACCCTTCCGATGCTCTTCCCCATTCCACTGCGGCTGTGTGGAGCTGGGCTGCCTACCAGGCTTAAACCATGACAAGCTGGTAGGCCACAGTGTTCACTGGCCTTTCCTAACATTTGAAGATCTATTTACATAGGTAGCCCAGAGCTCCTGTGCCTGGAGTAGCCATTGTCTCTGCTGCTAATGGTTACCTTTGCTGTGGCCAGGCAAAGCAAGTGATTAAAAATTTAGGCAATATTAAGAAAGGTCAGCCATGCATCAGCTGTTAATCGTCCTTCACCATAGACAAGCAGTGACCAGTCTTGGAGGCCCCAGGCATGATAGATCTTGGCAGGCTGGACACAACCACACCTGAGCTTGCTCAGCTGGACACCAAGGGCAGCCTGGAAACCCCTGTCCAAACAGCCTCACATTAGGCTTGGAGGTGCTGAGAGTGTTCTTACTGAAAACTGTTCACGGTCATTTTGGTTGGTATGAAGGATGAGGTGGTTGGACAGTGTGTATCCCTGAACTGGAAGTGTGGCATTTGTGATGCCTGGGTGATTAGTTTTAATGCCATATATTAAGCAGAGAGATATTGGCTAAGACAGGTAAGCAATGCTAATTGCATACCAAAGGAGTGCCATAATACTATTAGATGGAAACAGCCACGTGAGATATCTCAAATCTGTTGTTGCTGGTCAGTGCTAATGCAGATTTATCCGTTCTGATGCTGTGCAGCTTTGGCTTCAGGTATCTTTGACAATGCAGTTTTCTTCATGTTCTCTGAAAATATCACTGACAACAAAAAGATCTCAGCATCTGACTGTATATACTGGATCCCAGGTGCTATGTTTCTTAGAAAGAAGAGGTGTAATTATGGAAGAGGAGTTGTCCTGTAGTATTCTAAACATCCTATGTAATGCCTATTCTAGGTGTTAGAGACTAGTCTTTGATAAACCCTCACCCATTTTCCTCATCACCTCAAGCCTAGCTTAACAGGAAGGCTTATATCTTGATCACCCTGTGAACAAAGATATACCCCTTACCCCAGCCTCACTGGAAATTCTTGCACTATAATTGTTTCTGACAAAGTGAACATGTAAGTAAAATGTTTTGCTTTGCCATGCTCAGCAATGATTTTGTGATGACCCTGTTTGACAACTAATTGGCTTCTTACCAAAAGTGAAAACAATAGATACCTATTTTCAGCTGGGAAAGCCACACTCAGTATGTTCCCTGGCCAAGATAAAGCACTGGAGCAGCATGAGACAAAGTGCTCCAAGCTCCGTCTATGGCTTTTCTTTTTTAACAGATCTGCTGATCAACTTACCTCTTTTTCTCCCATGTCTTCTCTCTTCTAAGAGTTCTAAGAAAGTATGTTTTCCTATAGTCTAGATTTTTTCTTTTGCACCAGACGAGTATGTATGTGAGTGTTGCTTGAGAACAGACATGGAACTGTGTGTGTTCACAGACTTAGTGAGAAGTTGAGAAGTCCTGACATGATGAAAAAATGTTGCTAGCTAGACTGAAAATGAAACCTTAGAAAAATGTTTGACATGTCTCTAGCTATTATTGTTTCCTTGGTGCATACCGTTGCTATGTTTAATATGTGGAAACTGGTAAGAATAAATCAGATTGCTAGAAAGATTACTCATACTTGAAATGCTAACTGCTGTAACTGACAGAGGAACAGTAAATTATCTTTACAAATGCCAGTGGGTAAAAGAGAACAGTCATTCAACCTTTGCACACTTGCACATATGTATTCAACATATACTTCTCAGACGTGACTAAAGTTGGAAAAGTTTTATCAAAATCTAGATTTGTGGAATGAAAATGTGCATTTTTATTCTAAGTTAGAATATTTTACAGTCTTTCTTTTTAACTATTCTTTATAAAAGCAGCAGTTTCTATTAAACTCAGTACAGACAGCATGTGTAAGTAGAGAGAGAACCAAAAACCAAAATCAAGCAGTTCCTGCTTCAAGCATCTTTTGCACAATCTATATGTTCTTGAATTCCAGTTTCCTTCCCCAGTAGAACAGTCCTGGTATGTAATTTTTTGCTGTTTGTCCTACCCCCCCCCCCCCCCCCCCCCCCCCCCCCTCACCACCNGGTGCATGAGGCTGAAGGGCTCAGGGAAGGGGTGCAGGGTGGTTATCACCCCTGGGGAGCAGCATGCCCTCTCTGAACCCAGCCCCCTTTGCCTCTGTTAATCATAACAGCACATGGAGCAGATGCTTTTAAATCTTCAGGCCCACAAGATTTCAAGAACTATGAGTCTCTTCATGCTATACTAGCATCTTTCTGAGGAAGGAGGTATAGCAGAAGACAAGGAGCTTTGTAAGGAGAACTTTCTGGATCCCATGACCCATGGCTCCCTGGCAGGTGGGAAGAACATGTAGTGCCCCTGCCATCCAGCTGTTTAGAATTGTTTATCTCACCCTTCTGATGTTTTGTTTAGTCAGTGGTGATGCATAAGATACAACTGGTTTTGACTTCCTGGTAGACAAAAGTCTATGGAGCAACCAGAAGGAATCCCAACCATTTGTTGCTGGCAGAGTGCTAAATAAACAGTAGCAACACCTACCTGTGTGGGTGGTAATTAATCACATCAATCAGTCAGATCAGCTAGCAAAGCCTTTTTTTTTTTCCTTTCCTTTTGTTTCCTCCCACCTGCTTGTTTCCTGGTTGTTGCTCCTGCTGGTAATAGAGCTGGTGTTCAGCTAAGCAGTAGGTCAAATGCCATTGTATGTCTGGGTTGTGTAAACCTGGTGCCACCTCTTCTCTAATAGCCTGACCATTTAAGGTTGTGAGGTCAATTTACCAGAGGACTCTCAATCCATCTTTGAGCATGGATTTCTTCTCTTTCTGGATTTCCTAGAGAAATGAGGCGAAACTACTGCCTGTGTGTCTGTAGATCTGCATGTGACTGTCCATCTGAACAACCCTCCTGGGAACTTTTAAACTCATTGGTTTATTTTAGCTGAATTTGGTGAAGGAGTAGAGTTTTCAAAGATAATCAGTTCCTGCAGTTTTCCTAAGATAAATGTACAAAAGAGAAAATAAATTTATTGCACGGAAAGGTTCTATGTCAAACTCTTCTTTTATTAGGCACCTGTAATAAATACAGAAGAGAATCTGTAGTTTAATTTTCCAGACTTCAGTTCTTTATTTAGGATTGGTATTGGTATTGATGTTGTTTTTGTTTTATTTGGGGTTTTGTTTTGTTTTGGCTTTGTTGTTGTTGCTGTTTAATAGAGAAGCAATTTAAAATTTTTATCAAAGCAAAAAAGATTAGAAAGATACCATTCTTTGTCTTAAAATTCGAGGAATATTTTGCCAGTTCTCCAGATGCATGTTTGTTTGCTTGGTTGGTTGGTTTAACTAGATGCTAGGCAAAGACTTGCTGATGTGAAATGGTAGAAATTGAAGGAACCGATACTTATAGAAAAATACAGACACCAAGCCAGTAGGTGAAGTGACAGTGGCAGCTGATGGAGAAGATGACCTACTAGAAGAACTAGTCATTTATTTAAAGACCTGACTCCTGTCAGAGAACAGTTTACCCAGAAATTGATTATCAAGCATCTTTATTTCTTGGTGGGTTGTTGTTCCAGAGTTGGAGGATTCCCGGTGAGAGAAAATGAGAGACAAATAGAAAACTCTCAACTAGTTTATTAATATAGGAAAATATAGAGATAGTAAAGGATACTTCTGATGTTTGGTTATCTTACCAATCCCAAGGACCTTGTGAAGATGATCAGGAAACCAGCTCTGAGAATCATCATCGCAGTGTGAGGTAGCAGGCTCAACCTTAGCGGGTGTCCCCACGGAGGCAATGTTGACCTGGTTGGTATGACATTCTGCCTCTCCCACACTGCATGAGGCTTGGGTTTTATACTGACAAAATGCACATTCATTCCAATGCAGGGGGCCAACCTACATCAGAAGAAGTGGCTAGCAATATCTAGAAAAGTCTCCAAGGGTTGAGACTTTTCCGGGCAGTTCTAAAAGGAGAACTTTCTGGGTAGGAACCAAAGCCGGACTTTCTGGGGAGCAGCCAAAGCAGGACTCTCTGGGGAGGAGCCAAAGCAGACAAACAGTACTTTTGTATCTTTGTATGTTTCACCACAGACCGTTATCTGTTGTCTCTGACACAGTTGTTGTTCTAAAGTGCCTGAAAATTTTATGTAGAGGAGGTAATCTTTTTTTATATATATATATACATAAGTAATTTCAAGACTGGGGCAGTTGCAGTTTTTCTTATCACCTACACTATTATGGATTTTGTCATTTTTGACCTCATGATGGGATCTTAGGGCTGGTTTTTGTCTCAGTATCCATGCTGTCATTTTTTCCTGGAGCTGAATTAATCTGTTACTAGAATAACAGATCTTGGCTGCATATCACCTGATGAGATTGAGCTTCCTGTTCAGATGAATTTCCTCTAGCCCTGATGCCACTTTCATGTTTCACACCTGATGGAAGAGTAATCTAGCAGGAGATTTGAAGAAAATAAATAGTATAAAAATGTTCTTCTGAAGATATGCTTTCTTACGCAAAAGACTGGCTGTACTAAGCCAGACTAAAGGTTCTTCTAGCTTTAAAACCTGCCTCCAAAGGCATTAAATGTGGATGTCTTGGGAAAGAGTGTACGAATACGGCAAGGGGAAATAGACACGCTCTCTCAGCCTCCTGTGTTTTGTGGTTGTGAGACTTTGTGAACCAGAGATGAAGTCTTTGTATAATTACACGATGCTATGAAAAATCCCAGCTGTAAAGCAATATCTTCTATTTGCATGTTATAACATTAATTAATTATCCTTGCAATTCTCCTGTTTGTGCCAGGAAAGAGCTGTCTGAGCTGTTCTATCTCCCTGGTGGTGGTAATTGATTACCACATAATAGGCTAAGAAGTACCAGAACAAGAAGAAAATATGCAGGAAATGTGCAGGTGGGAAATTTTTACCACCATCTGTAGCTGGGCAGATAATGGTTTATTTCCATGCAGACTAAAAGCTGTGAGCAGTCTTAACTTGTCTGCAATATTCATGCATCTTTTGCATAAACTTAGGCTAGTTTTGCAGCCAACCTGACTTGTGGGTACTCAGAGAATGTAAAATTGTGGTCTTTGTGTGAAGCTGCAGGAAGTGCAGAGCTTCACTTAGTGGCTCAAGCTCATGAGAACCTCATACCTAGGCTGGAAGGCTTGAGTTGCTCATTCCCATACAGCATGCAACCGAGGCAGAGTTTCATGCTAACCTTATCTGCCAGTCAGCTGTAACAGGCAGCTCATCTTGAGGGGCTGTGGAAATAATTTCTCAATAGCTTGCAGGTTATTTTGGAAACTCAATCCATGTAATTTCTTTAATGGCATAGGCAACAATTGACATACTAGAATATTGTGGACTTGCAATACAGAACACACTAGCTTTTAGTATATTAAATACCTCATTTTAACTGTCTTAAAATGGAATCCTTTTACATCTTTCTTTTGATGTTCATTACATAAGAAACAACCATAAGCCACAACCTTAGTCCTTGACCTTGGTGGAAAGCATATTGAACAAATATCTGTCTTCATTGTGGTCCTTGGCATTAACAGGTTTAATTTAGTGAATTTAGAGTTGAAGTTTATTCCTGTGTGAGTCATAAAAAAGGCTTGTATGCTCCTCAAAGCTTTAAAACTTCACTAGAGAGAAAAAAATGTCCTAGATTAAAATACCTGATACAAAGCATAGAAACCTCTGTGTCTACTGTATAGATCCAGTTAAAGCTACAGGGAGAAATAACATGGTCAGAGGAAAAGGGATGAAGTGCCACTTCAGTAGAGTGAAACTAAGAAATTCCAAGTTTCCATCTCTTCAGTGCTTTGTTAAAATATCAGTTGAAATGTCTCTTGGTTTTCCAATGATTTTAAAAATTTCAGTAATTTGTTGCTCAAGATCAAATCTGTAGACAAAAATCTACCCCCACTTTAATGGAAATGGCTTAAGCACTCAGCATGAAGTTTTAGAATTAATTTGCTATTCAGAGTTCAAGTTAAAAAAGCCCAACCCAACTCAGCAACTGGTTTGAAGGAATATTGCATCCATGTCAAGTAAAACTCTTACAGCATAGAATTTTGTTGTTGGCAAAATTTACAGTAACACCTGCATGACAATGCTTTAGCAGATTTTGTCCAATAACTTTGCAGTCTTCTCATTTCTTAGAGGTGGAAGGCTACCAGTAGCTGATAGTAATGAATTTGTCCAGGTTGCATTGTCAGCCTCCCTGTTTTTCTGTCCTTGATTTGTGTTTTCCTTCAAATACCTTTGGGCAGTTTTCTCCCATTGCTCTTCGCTTACATGTATTTTTTAGGGTTATTTGCTAAGTAAAGATTTTAGGATCTCCTGTCTGCAGCACATCATGTTGGGCTAGTGCTGAATTAGATGAAGTTGCTGAATTAGATGAATTAGTGCTGAATTAGATGAAGTTGCTTCCACTAAAAGGTTGATTCACTTTAGTGATTGACAGGAAGGTGAACAGGAGACTTGATTCAGAACAGAAAACCCTTTACTAAATAAGGCATGTTCTGCTTTTTACAAAATTAGCATGTCGAGATCTAGCAGGGGTTAACATTTCTTGCAACTTGGAAGATGGTGTATGAGAAAAGAAATTTTTTTGTGGTGTTATTAACCTCTATCAATGCACAAGTAGATTGTGCTATTACTCATTTAAAAGAAAAACAACACATCTGCTATCTGACTTCAGTGAAGTAATTTTACTATGCTGAATTATTAGAATATGAGGTCAGAATCTAACAACTACATAAATGTTAAAATGGCTAGAATTTGCTTTACATGTTCTATCAGTGAAATGTACTGCCTGTGAATTCTTCAACAATCTGTTAATATGTAAGGCAGAAAGGTAACATTTACAGTAACTTTAGCTGAAATCACATTTAAATGACAAAACTCTACCAACCACACAGCTCAAGAATAAGCATGTTTTCAGGTTTTTTTACAGGCTCCTGGAGAATCCTGAAGTCTATGCAGAGACCAGTGGGATTATCCCTCTGCTGAATAAAGAGTTAAGATGTTCAAAGACAAAAAAAATGACATGGAACTGTTGGAGCAAGTCCAGAGGAGGGTCACAAGGATGATCAGGGGACTGGAGCATCTCCCATATGAAGACAGGCTGAGAAAGTTGGGACTGTTTAGCCTGGAGAAGAGAAGGCTGCGTGGAGACCTCATAGCAGCCTTCCAGTATCTGAAGGGGGCCTATAAGGATGCTGGGCAGGGGCTCTTCATTAGGGACTGTGGTGACAAGACAAGGGATAACGGGTTCAAACTTAAACAGGAGAGGTTTAGATTGGATATAGGGAAGAAATTCTTTCCTGTTAGGGTGGTGAGGCACTGGAATGGGTTGCCCAGGGAGACTGTGAATGCTCCATCCCTGGCAGTGTTCAAGGCCAGGTTGGACGAAGCCTTGGGTGGCATGGTTTAGTGTGAGGTGTCCCTGCTTATGGCAGGGGGGTTGGAACTAGATGACCTTAAGGTCCTTTCCAACCCTAACTATTCTGTGATTCTAAGACAAAGGGCTTCAAGCTGATGTTGATTCCTTATGAAGGTAAAGGTAAGCATCATCTTGGTGTTACCGCTGAGTTTTTGTTTTCCCCTTTTGGTTCTTATGTTTTCTAGAAGAGAGGAAGAGGAATATGTACTCAAGTATTGGCACTTCTAGTAATGCAAATCTTCCTGTACTCCTTATCCTGTCCACCATTTACTTATTTTCTGCTTAAAATTCTCACATCCCTCTCTCCAGTGCGTATTTGTTTAGAGGGTGACATTTCACTGTGCCTTATATGTAGCCATTTTGTGTCTGAATGAATGTAAGATAATGTGTGTAAAAACACACCTGATTTTGTTATTTTGCTCATTTTTATTTCATGAACACAGCTGAGCATAATTTTCTTCAAAGGGTTGGTCAAGGTGTCCTTCCCAAGGTATTTCAGGCTTTAACTTTGAAAATACTCCATTGGACTTGCTTTCAGAATGTTTTATTGCTCTCTACCATAAAACAGTTGCTTATGTGGACAAGATGTCTCTATTTTTCTGAGTTCCATTAGTCTTCAAGAAAGATGGAAGTAGTAGTGGTAGGAGTTAGAGTATGTAGTGTTTGGAAATGAGGAGTAACCAAGAAACTTCTGGCACCTGATATTTGAGGGGCAATTGTGAGGATTAATCAAACAAGAAATTCCCTGGTAGAAAGGGGCTCTGGTTAAATTTTGCTATGGGCACAACTTTGGGCCTCAGTTAAGTTTTACTGTCTGAAACTGTTTCGATGTAATTGCTGAGAAAATCCAGGGAAGACTCCTAATGACACAAAGCCAAGAAAATATATCACTGAAATGAGAACATCAAGATTTCCGTTTAGTCTGAAATGCCACCCAAAGATGCTTTTCCAAAGACTTTTTGGTTCTCTCTTGGAAGCTGTACAAGCATTTGTTTCCCCTTGGGACTTCTAGAATTTCCCTGTTTAGACTAGAGGCTCTCTGAAGCGGAGGCTGTTTTGATAAACTGTGTGTACAGCACCTTACACAATGGACCTTAGATCACAGCCTGCATCTCCACGTTCTGGCAATGCAAATAAATATATGAACACTGTCCTTGGACAGGAAGGAAAATAAAAATTGGATTCCCCAGGGAGCCGATGCATATATGGTAATCAGTCTCCTACCATAATAATATTGTATTTATTTAAATCTAAGATTTAGCAGAGGTTCAGCTTTCTTGGAATAGCAGAAGTACTCCCCCGTTTTGTCCTACAGTCTTGTGTTGAATTTCTCGCTTGTTTGCTTTTTATCCTGTTTTGCCTAACACTAGGGGAGACTTTGTTTTACTAACATTTGTAGCTGTCACTTTGATCTGCAAGATTTGCTTCTCTGCCCATAGGGAATAGATGAGATCAGAATGTGCCAGTTTACAAAGCCTCATTAGATTAGCTATAGAAGAAATAGCTCTTGTTCCTTGGTTGACTGCACGTTACAACTTTACTTTTAACAAAAACCACTGTTTTCTACACATGATTTTGAATTTGTGAAGGCTAGAGTCTGATTTCCACTTATTCCTGACACACATGAGGTTTCTGTTCCTTGGAAATAAAAGAAAGGTGATAATTGCTGAAGTCTTTCACTTAGTATATTTTTTTGTACTTGCTTGTTTCCTGATGTTGTGTCCTAGAGTTTGTTAGCAAAATTGTCACTCTTGATAAGTGCTTCCAAAAACGTATGTAGTTATAGAGCAGGGTAGTATAACATCAGATTGGGTGTGGGTAACAAAGGATTCCCTTCAGTTCAACAACCACTGTGTAATTGCACTGATGATCATGACTAAGCTATTTCAGAGCAGCTTCCCTTTTTGCTAACAAGGGGGAAGGGGGTTTTATTCAAGGACATATCAGAGAATCAAAGAGGAACACCAGAGGAGCAGATGAAGGTCATGCCACTTCCATCAGTGTCTCCTGCCATAGAATTTGCTTTGGTGGCTGGGCACCGGCAGCTGTTTTGCCCTCAGTCTTCAGCCTTTGGCGCAAGGTGTGCTCCGTCACCTGCTCCAGGATTTTGTAATCACTGAGAAAGGACTCAAATGGGAGTGTCTCTGTTAATTACTGAGTCTTTTGGTGGGTAAGAAAAGTCTGGATAAAAGTCTGAATGTGCTAAAACGCTGGCCTCTTTGGTGATAACTACAAGTGACTCCAGATGCTGCAGCACATCTTAGGAAAAAGGCAACTGTGCAGCCTGGTATAAAGGACTGACTTGTGCAAAATTATGTGTGGTGTCTCAGGCATATCCCCTACCCAGCCATGAGTGCTCTGTTGGACCTGTGAGGCATTTCCCTGCTTCAGCTTGTTTGCACTAGAAATGGAGGGAAAAGTCTGCCTATATTTTTCCCCCATTACACTGTGACTATTCAGGAGAGCCTAGAGTTTCTCATGAGAGGTGCAAGTGGCTAGAAAAGGATCTTCCTCATTGCCAGCTTTCCTCTTCCATATAGTTCTTTCTTGTCTCTCCTGCTGGAATGAGCAGTTTTCAGGAGTACAGAAAACTCTAGGGGCTATAAGGACTCAGCAGGTGCTGGAAAGAGTTTTACAGGGATACTCATTTAAAGTTGAAAACAAATTTTCTTTGACCTTTTCCATGCCATGTTTGTGCTTGCTTGCCACCAGTGTTCATGTTGGTGCAATTTGGGGCTGGGGGGTATAGGAGTGGTCATAGAATAATAATTAAGTTAGAGTATTTGCAGCAAGACTTTTCATTAGCACCAGAGAAGTGACTGATCATAAGAGAGAACCTTAAGGCATTGTGAAAGCAAAACAAAACAGTTAAGCCGTGTCCAGTCAGAACAACTCCAGTTGTGAATTTAGTGCTTAACAATCCTTACAAAGCGTTCAGTCATTATTAACAAAATGATGTAATAGATAATTTTACATGAATAAATATGAGAGCTCCAGAGTAGGTGGCTGCCAACAAAAATAACTTTTCTTTCCTATTCTCTTTTCATCAAATGTTATCGCATTGCATGTTAGCTACCTAACAAGACAGTGTATGGTTGTAAACAGAAGAGCTTCTTTATCCTATTGTAGGAAAAAAGAAATTAATCCATATTTCTCTTTTTAGTCAGTAGACTATATAATGGAAAATGGTTGAAGCCTTCTAAGGTGGTGCCTTTCACTCTTGTTTCTCCCAAACCATGTGCCAAGCATTTAGGTTTTTCTGTGTTGGGAAACTGAAGAGCATACCTACTTACCTTATTTGGAATAAAAAATGTGTCATTTTTCTTTGGAAGAAAGCTATACTTGTTGGCAAAGCTTGTCTTGAACAAACATTGTGAAATTTGGTTCGGGCAACAATTCAAGAATACCCCAAAATTGTTCGCAACGGATATATTCCTATATTTGTGCAGTGGCTTCTGAGTTCCTATAGTTTCTCCCAAGAATGAAGGTATTTTTGATGGTAGCTTTACAAAATCTGTCTCAACTCTAAATGTTCTACTTCTGAAATATAGAAAACAAATAAACCAGCTGTTAAGGAGTGTGCCTGGCAGGTAACAGCGAGTTAGATGGTAACGTGACATTCATATGAACTTCCTGTAGATAATTCAGCCTTACAGCAAATCCTGTAATTCTCTCCTCTTATCCATCTCAAATATTGCAATTATTGCAAATACGACTTGGGTATTTCATGAGGCATTAATCATCTTTATCAGATATTTGGCTTCAGAAATTATTTTGTAATGTTGTTTACTTTGTTACTCAGAGATGAGTTATTACACAACAGTAATGTTGGCCATGGGAAAAGGCTAAAAGGAGGTAAAAGGCTTTATCCTTTGCATTAAGAAGCAATTGTAGAATGCTAATGTGGCTAGGTGAGCACATTTAAAGGCAGCTATGCCTACTCATTGCCATTGGATGTTGAGTAACGGTTCCTCTCTGCTGCTTGGTTTGGGTTTCCACCCAACTCTGGTTTTGTAGGCCTACAAAAGTCAGCACACCTTCAAGGTGTGACTTTATTGGGAAGAGCAGTGCCCATCAGGTGAACTTTCTTAAGAAAAAAAAAAAAGGTGATAGGAGCCATGACTTGGTCTGTTGCGTCTTGTGGTGTGTGCGTAAGCAACTTATGAAAGCTGTTGAACCAAATCCTGGGCTTGACTGGAGGCAGACACAGTACGAATCCCAGTAGAAGAGGTCTCTGCCCTGGTTGCACCTGCAAGGCTGCTTGATAGCATTTAATGAGGTTTTCCATGTGCAACATGATTGGCAAGTAGTTGCCTGAAGCATTTGATGAGTCCTTCTGAAATTCTGCTCCATAGGGCTGGCTTTCTGTAACCAGCATGAGGTTAAGCTACTGTGTAGGAGGGTATCACAAAGCACAATTTCCCAGAGGAAATGTAGCCTAATTCTCCATTCTTGAACTATTTAGCCAACATGGAAGGGCCATCCAGACTGCTCTCCAGATATCCCAATTTAAACTTGCAGTTCAGCATGTTACATCTGGTTAATATCTCTGGCAGCATGTGGGTGAAGCATCCTCTGATTTTTCCTGCAATTAAGAGCGTGGGCATATTGCACTCTGATTGCATTTACCTTTGCTTATTATGTAGTGTTCATGGCTGAGATCTGCAGCAGTGAACTGAACTCTAGAAGAGTGGGTTTTATCCTCTGTTGCTGCATAGTCTTCCAGCAGTGTATGGAAGCCATAATCTGGACAGTGAAGTGGAATCAGACTCTTCAGATTGCACTCCCTGCCCCCCTTCCTGAGCCAACCCCAACCCTGCTGCGGGTCAATATCTGAAAAATTAATTCCCCAGCAGCTCCCCCTCAAATGAAAGTAGTATCAAAACATGCCAAAAATTAAAGCAACCGTTTTTCCAACCCTCTGGAGATTAGTTATTCGCCTATGTGATTGGTACAGGCTAGAAAACAAAAGTGATTTAAGGTTGACTTTGGTTAAACTGTGAATACAAAGTGGTGTTTGGTTAATTTTGTTTGGTTTTTAATCAGTTTTATCTAATCTTATTGATATTTCAGAGTTCAAGAGCAGGCACAGAGAAGTGAGAAATATGTGATGTACAGTGCTGAGTATTTTGCCACCTTACCATAGAGGTAGCTGGCTTCTATAGTTTTGTTCGTTTGTTTGCTTGTTTCAGATTTAGATTCTCAGTTTCCTTCCTTTCTTGGCTTGTTATTAAAATACAGTAAAAGACAAGTAAGTACCTCAATGTGGGAAGAGCCTTTTTGGCTGCTGTAACAGCTCCATATTGTTAAGAAAATAAAACCAGACTTGGTGACTGGGCTTGGAAAATTTACAGACAGCAGAGAGGGAAAGGCAAAGGCTGATCCCTGCTGGTCTCGCTTGAGTGACATGAGCTGGTCTTGCAAATCTAAGTCCATCTTCCCACGATATTGCATTACTCTCTTGACAGCGGGGCTTGTAAAGTTTGGTTGATTCTTATAGAAGGCATCTTGCTCAAGGTTCGTAGAAGTGAAAGTATGAGGAGAAAGTTCGTTATTTTAAGAAGTGTTATTTTATAGTAAAATGTGAAACATCTGCAGTAGCAGGAATGGTGGGATGGAATCTGGGGTTGAGGAAAATTCTGTCCTTCATCTTTGGGACTATTTTGTTACTTTAGATTAGGAATATATCTTTCAGAGGAATTCAAATAAGATGAAAACTGTTGAAAAATCACTATGATTTTAGCTTATTGGCTGCATGAACCTCTATTAGAGAGGACCATGAGACAAAGTCAGCAAACTGGGAATACTTTTTCATAAGAAACAGCATAGCTCTGATGTCTACATGTGCCTTGTGTCTTGCATTCAAGAATGATGAAGTAATTGATACCTCTGAGAAGGGATAAATAAATAGAAAGCCCAAAGGGAAGAAATGTCTTGCAGAGCTTGACTATGAGAAAGGAAATTTCAGAAAAAGGATGACAAAGAATGCCTACAAACAGGGCTGAATTTCTAAAGGAAGACATTGCTGTGCAAGAAACCTTCATATCAGAAGGAAGCAGATTATGCAGAAAAAAGTTCATGCAGAAGCAGGTATGGAAATATCACATGGATACTGCCTGCAAAATGAGAACAATGATTCTTTCTGTATTTGTGTGTCTATTAAAATATGTAGGACTATGATGAAGTGTTTTAGAGATGATAGTGGTACTGTTTTCTTGTTTATAAGAGGAGAGTGAAAGGTTGGATGAAAGCAGAGAGAAAGAAAGTGGGTGTGTGGCGCATACCAAGATTAGATAAATGACCTTTTTAATTCTTTTTCTTCCTGCTTCTCCATTTCCAAATCATGTTGTATTTCCAGATTGTTTTGCATCCTTTGTCTTCTTCTTACTACATGCTTCTCTATCTTATCAAGTGTTTGTATGAGTTCTCCATGCAGCATTGCTGTGTCAGTCCCCTGAAAAACTTGTGCCAGTGATGATCACAAGTCACTTACGAAACTAGAAGCTTGCAAGGCAGGTAATCATGACAAGGCCAACCTTTAGAAAAAGTAATCTCAGTTTAAATTGGTAATGCCTGCCCCAACAATATACAGCCTTGTGACACACTGTTATGATAAACTAGAACAGCAACTGTCTTTTTCATGGTCAGCTCTTGTAAATTAATCCTCCTTGAAAGAAATCTAAGTGAAAACATTCATTTCTATATGTGGGCTTTCTGCTGCAGGTGTAGGGAGAAGAACTAGCAGGAGTGGTTTGCAAGCCAATTTTGGAAGCCTGATTCAACAGGAAATAATAAGCAAAGCTTAGTGAATAGGGCCAGCCCTGGATTCACAGGTTACTGTATATAGGGAGGCCAGAAGGGAATTTTGTGACTTTCTAGTCTGAACTCCAGCATGAAACAAAATGTCACCTGAGGATTTCCTGCAGGTGGTTCAATAATTTACAGTCCTGTAAGAGCCTTTTAATCTGAACTACTGTTTAGCTAAACTTTTAGGTGTAAAATTTGAGTTTGATCTTTCATTCTAGTCTCTGACTCACCAAGCCATAGGAATCACAAGTTCTTTAAAAAGGTAAAAAAACCTTTTGGCATTTGTGTATTGGCAGGGTTGTATTGCAGCCAAGGGAACATCATGGAATCTAACCTGTACTATTCAGCTCTTCTGAAGGGCATGAGTAACAGGGCTTCATACCTGTAGATTTCATTGATCATGAGGTGTCTATATAGAATTTAGGATCCTACATAGCTTTATCACAGGGTTTGGCACTTTGTAACAGTTAATGTAATCACTAGCTAAATTTTTGTCCCTTTTTAAAATCTGTGAAATTGGGCATTACTTATAAATAAAAACTCGCACAAAAATATTATCTCTTTTGAAGTTTTCCAGTTGAAGCTGAAATTAGATACATGAAATGGAATAAACATACTTTATTGTAATAAAAATGGACACCAATCTAAGCCAGTTTTGGTGAAGGTTTTTTGCTCTGTATTTTAGCTGAAAACTTCTACATTTTCCAGCTGGCTCCCTTCAACTGATATACATTGTACTAATCAAGTATTGTGACTGCTGAAATTTTATGAAAATGCTATTCATTCACAACTGGAAGAACTATCAGGTATTTCACAGAGCTTGAAAATGTGGCATTTCATTACAGCAGCAGGATATAAGGGAAAGAACTCAAAGAGACAAAATTCCTCTCCTTTGATGGAAAAATGCCACATGTTAATCTCTGGAGGGAGCTGAGCACAGGTAAACTTGCCAGATTCTTATGTCATCTTTGAAAATTTCTTGTTCCCATTCTCTGCTTTCTGAATTTGAAATTGTTCAGATACACTATTCCCAAGCACACAGAAGTGTGTGTTTATTATAAACTGTGATTCTTTTTGTTTTCCTTCCTCTCCTTCCCCTGCTTCTTTCCTTTTTGGGTCAATTGTTCTTTAGTGAACCCGTAAAAGTCACATAAAATTGCTGCTTCTCTTTTCCCTCCCTCCAGCCTCCTCCTAAATTGCAAATAGCAACTGAAGACTATCTCTAGAACATTGTGGCGGGTTTGTTGGTTGTCTTTTTATTCTGCCCCTTCCCCCTCCCCCCCCCTTTTTTTTTCTTTCTCCTGGCTTAAAAACATGAACAACAAAGGAACATTTTTGTCCACTGAGGGCAACAGAGTTGAAATTCTTGGTTTCTGCCTGTTGCCGGTCTTGGTTTCAAAATTCTGCTAGCAAAATTCTGAGGTCTAGCTCCTGCTTCTAAGTTCATGGTGAGCCCAAGTGTCCCTTCCAACATGTTCTGCTTTGTGAAAACCAGACATCAGTGAGCAAAGTTGTAGTGGAACTGGTCAGTTTCTATTCATTTTGGAGGTTTTTTAGTGTTGAGGTCTTGAGTGGCCATTGCTAGCCACCATGAGTTTTTTGCTTTACATTTCTAATTATGTATTATAATCTACCATGGTAGATTTTTTGACTTGTTTTACCATGGCTGCGGGTTAATTATTGCTGGGGGTTATAGAATCAGTTGCCTCGCAGAACTTCAAATGTGTGATAACTGCTGACATTTAAAAACAGATTGAATTAGTTAAAATACCTGCTACAGCTATTATAATTAAATAATAAACTATTAACATTAGTGAAATATTACTATGAAATTATTTGCCAGAAGTAAAGAAAGTTCTTGTTCTCCAGAGTACTTTGACTAAAAAGGTAGCCACACAAGGAACCAGATACAGAGGGAAGTCTGGTGGATTGGACTGCAATAAGGGTATTTTGTCGGCACTTGTTCTGATCACAGTGCATGCTTGCTTATTGCATGTACACATCTAAATATAATTATATATTAACCAGCAACTAGCAGAATCAGTATGAAAGTGGCCAGGATATTTGGCACATTCATTCTGTCCCTTATACATTATGGAGCTGTGAATGACAAAAGCAGATGAGTTTCCACTGAAACCCATGATAAAAGCTGAAGAAATGCTTCCCTCTGTAGAGTGGTCCTGGGTACATGGAAGTGGCCAACAATGATTTCACTTCTTTGGACTGCTTGGTCATTCTTCCTGATGGGGCTGCAAAAGCACCTCTTCACTCTTTCCTTGAGATGTTGGCATTTGTTGAGTGAACTGGGCATGAAATGGGCACTCTCATAGGCAAAACCTGGTTAAGTTGTAAAGTGTTTACCCTTGCCTGCAAACTCCTCCTTTCCTGAAGGATGTTTATAAGCAGGTTGTCTCCTACTGGTAAAATGCAAGTGCTTCCCTGCATAGTGGAGGCTTGCTTTCTTGTCTACACCATCATGCATCTATGCTGTAGAGGGAAGGGATGCACAGCTGCTAGCTACTACTGTATCATATCATTGAGAACATTTGCATTGTACCAGGCTCCTAGTGATAGACATAGCTGGTTTTGCCTTTTAACTTGTACATTTATTTTGTCTTTTTAGCATAAAGAATGTTTTCAAATCTTTAGAACTTCCAGCACAGTGTCAAAGATAGTTTCTTAACTCTTGGCCTTTGCAAGACACAGTGGAGTCAAACAACTACACATTACATCTGTGGTGGAAAAGGCATGCAAAAAATTAATACAAACCAAACATTGACCTGGATGATACATAATCTCCTCTATTATGAGATCTTTGCAATAGTTCCTATTGGATGCATATAGGGAATGGTCTCTTACTCCTGCTATTAAAGGGATGAGAAGTCATGGCTATCAGCATATTTGGAAGAGTCAGCATGAAGCACACTGAAAAAAGGAGGGTCTATGTTTGATTTCCATTTCCATGGGCATCTCCATTCTGTGCTAATAAATGGCACCATAAACACAGAGGTGCACAAAACTCCTAAACTTTGGATTTAGTAAAACTACACAAAAAGCAGTACCAGCACAGGGTTTTCTAAAAATCATGAGAGATGTGAACAGTGGCAGAAACTTACCGTAACAGTGTTAAGGGAGCTTTTTTAAATGCAGAAATAATACACAACACAGTGCTGAGAACACTGTGATTAGTTAGTGGAAAGAAATAAAAACCCAAGAACTGCAGTTTAAAATCCACTGCTCCTGATGCAATCAATTACATTAGTCTTGCTCTGCAGCTTTAAGGGGTCACCATTTATTTAAGGACTTTTAAGTACCCATAATATTCAAGTTTCTCTATTTGTATTGATTGGAATGCATGTTAGATGCTGCTCTCCAGAAGCTGATTTAAGTAGATGATAAAAGATGGATTAAAGTTGCCAACTAAGAGAGGCAGAAGTGGCTCAGGGCTGTGCTTTTGGCTCTCACTGAACAGCATTGTAATTCCATCACCTGATTCTGATAAAGATAAAATATCCCCAATCCAGGTTAGCCTTGGGCTTCTTTTCCTGTATGTTCATTAACGTGACTTAAGCCCAGCCACTTAAAACCTATGAAAAAACACACTTTTGAAAACTGCTACTTCATTGCATTTGATGCTGAAGACTGACTTGGTTTCTTCCCAGGAAAACTTTTGCCCATCAGGCCACTGAATGTATTAAGAGAGGTGGTTCAAAACTATCACAGATAATTGGAAAATATTCACAAGCTACTGTCAGTGGCTAATTTTAGTGAATTCCTGACCTGGCATTTTTACCAAGGGCACCACTTTATAGTTAGGTAAGATGAGGCGAGGCATCCACTTTATGTAATTTAACAGTTTTGACCATGCGACCTAATCCTTTCTGCCTTTTCTCAAAAATGACACTGAAATGCCACCCCAGAAAACTAAAAAAACACAAAAAAAAAAAAAAAACAAAAACCAAAAAAAAACAAAACCCAAAACCATTGTGGCCACACAATATATATTGATCTGTTATAACAAATACTACTGTTCTTAATACAATTTCTGAGCTAGTGACTTTCTTCCAAGTCACTCTTCCTTCCACAGTTCTAGTNAACCCCACAAAACAAACAAACAAACAAACAAACCCAACAAAACTCCCAAAAACCCAACCAAACAAAAAAACCAGCAAACCCAAACATAAAAAAACCCCAAAACCACAACCCCCAAAATTCTAGAAGGATGTCTAGTTCTCAGTCTTCAGAATAATATCCTGCTAATGAACGTTGCTTCAGATATTTCCCAGCCACTGTTTCAAGGAATTTTGAAACTCCAGGATTCATTAATAACCAAATTGTTAATTTTTGAAAGAAATCAAGCTTTCACTGTAGAGGGCATGGAAAGGAAAGAACCATATTAGACAGAAAACTAGGAAGGAGCAAGAGACTGAAGAGTAATTAAAGGGTGTAAAAGAGAAAGGACTGAAGGAAAAAGAGGAAATGGAAAAATAATGTAAAGGTCAAAAATACTCAAAAGTTCTACAGTTTTGATCTTTGAAAAAGCCTTTCTGGTGCCAACCATCAGCTAGACTATTGTTATTTCTTTTTTCTTAATTCTCTGAGAAATGTGTTTTATTGTATGTACAATCCTAGTAGCAGTTGGCTCCGGCATGCTTAACTCACCTTTCTTTTATTACTTTAGTTGGAACCATTAGTTACCATTACACACTCGGGATAAGCCCAGCACTGTACCTCAGTGATACGGTCTAACTGTCATACAGAGGGAGAATTAGCTAGGCTCATCCACAGCTTCTACCCTCTGATACTCTGAATAGTTTTACCCTAACAAGCTACAATATATCTTTTTACTTTCATATCAATGGTAGCCAAGAAACTGTAACCCTAGTAACTTCATCTACCTCAATATTTTTTTCCCCAGTTTTAAAAAAACATTTAACATGTTGAAACAAAGAAGAGGTGACTGTACAACAGAGCCCAAGGCTAACCTTTGTAGGCAAGTGTTAGCTTAATCATGGAAAGACAGATTAGGAGAGGAAAAAAAAAGTAATTGGATATGTTTTATTCAGTAATTTAATTTTGGTGTTAGAAGAAGGTTTCAGGCAAAAAGATAATGATGGCAATTTATTTAATTTATCCAATGAAATGTTTTAGATTGTGTTAATAGACTGAAGTGATGTTTACACGTGTAGTTGGACGTAAAGTTTCCTATGGAGACAAGATCATTAGGTCAAGATTGCATGTCAGTAGTTATTCTCCACCTCGATGCAAGCTACAGAGATGGGTATTGCAAAAGCACATAATTGATAATGTGGGCTGGAATTCCTTCAACAAACTGCCTCTTCTCTGAGGTAAGAGGGAACAGGCAAGCTCTGGTTTGTCAAAAACAGAGCAACCTTTGTGAAATCTTCAGGTTTGATTTATTTCTTATTCGAAGAATGTTTTTGAAAAGTTCTGAGGTTGTCAAAATGACCCATTAGAATATATCCAGGAAATACTTTAATTGTGAATTTAAATTTACCTCCCTCCTGCCTAAACCAACAACAAACAAAAAATTCAAAACCGAAATGAGGAATTACAAATACTTTGATTGATTTGAATTGGGGAGGTTGGCGTTCAATTTTTTTTATTTTCTTTTTTTTTTGTGTGTGTGTGCTTTCTTCTTCTTCCCTATTTTTTTGCTTTGGCTTTTCCAATTCAGAAAATAGTTGAGTTTTTTTCCTCACATTATGAAGCAGGATAAGTTTTCTTAACTTTGATGATTTTTTAAGAAAAAAACAAAATGGTTTTCCCGGACTCCAGCAGTCAGGCCAGGAAACTTGTTTTCTGTATGTAGCAATACAATGTAAAGTATGTATGTCTTTCACAATGTAGCCCATTCTGGCATGTGGCCAGTGTGTAGATGCCCATCAGAGATGAGCTTGGGAAGAATTAGATTAAGACATTTTATGCAGTCTCACATTTTCTCTTGCTTTATGTAATTTTTCTTTTCTCACTGTATTTAGTTATTCCTATATTAAGTAAGGATGCAGTTGTTCAATCAGTGGACAGAAACCAATAGTCCTGTTCCCATCAAGGGGTGCACTGTACTAACCTGTACAGCTTTTCTAGGACTTGGCAGACAGAGATGTCTATGGTTAGATGAAACCCATAAAATTTCTACACTTACATAGCCAAATACACATGCCAGTGGTACTGGCACAACACCTCACAGTTGTGTGTACAGGTAACCTGTGTGATAGCAAATGCTCCAGTAATCTCAGTTCGTTTGTGCAGCAGCTACTTACATAGAGAATCCTGAAGTTCAGTGTTACAGCTGGCCTTAAAAACATCCATTGAAATGGACATGTGACCCTAGTAAGCAGTTTGCAAGGAGCCAGTCTGAAGCCCTGTAAGGTCTGCCTGGAGCGGGGTGCCTGGTGGATTGCTGCAGCAGCAATTTGAAACCAGCACTATCTTTGGAACCCATTCTAACACCATTCCTTACAACATACAGTTGAAAATCCAGGGTGTTTCCAATTAACTTTGATCTCTGGAACAACAGGCTTTCACATATGTTATTTCTAGTTGGAATTAAAAATGCAAATTACTGTGAAGACAATAAACAGTTTTGGAGCAGATTGACCAGAAGTTCATATATTTATATTCTGGCAGGGGCACATGTGGTCATGCATGCTGGCAGCTCACCATCGCTCTGCATACGTAAATATAAAGTGAAGCAACATGCTTCTCAGCTGTTTTATCCAAGCACAAGCTCTGCTTTTATGTCCAGAGACACCCAAATGCACATCCTTTCACACCTACAGTGCCCTCTACTTGTTTCTTTGGTGTGGAAATCTAGATGCATAGGCCATAAGAGAGCAGCAGATGATGAGGGACTATAGTTCACAGTGTAGGTATAGATACAATTAAATCCAGCTTTCTTCCCTGCTCCCACCCCCTCTTCTTCTCTAGTTTAAAATATTAAGCTCCTATATGCCATTATATAAAATGTCTTAGAGGACTTGACACAAATCTGTCATATTTCCAAAGTCAAGAAAATCAGTTTTCAGAGAAAGATTGGCAGTCAGTCTGTTGTGGCCTTTCTTAATCAACCCAACCTGCAATTTATGCTATTTTCTATCTACCTTTCATGTGTTCACATACAACAGCAGTGAGAGTTACAGGTCTGTAACAGCCATCAAATTCCTTCTTTTACTTTTCTTAGCTATCAAAATAATGTTTGCTCTTCTCCACTCAGATGGTGCTATTTTATTCCTGTCATAGACACAGAGTATGGCAGAGCTATATAAAGAGGGAAAATCTAGAATAGCTCCAATACTACAGGAGTTCTCTACGTGAACTTTCAAAGTATTCAGGGTTTGTTGTATAAATCCCTCACAGGATCAGGTTTGACATAAATAGTCTACCAAGCTAGCAATTGTACCAGTGTGTTCCTCAGTGCAATAATTATTCTCTACACAAAGGCAGCAAAGGTTTGTCTATCCAAGTTTATTTTAAAAGCATACGATATGGAGGGACCCGAAAGCTGGGGAATGTTATTAGCTCTGATCTTGGTATATGTGGGTTGCATACTACATCAGCAAATTGGAAATAATGTACCTTTAATAGCTTACGAAGCAAACAGTATTAGAGAGTATCAAATAGAAGTTAAAAAAAAAAAAAAGAAGTAGTAGTTAAGGAAGAGTTATTGTAATTCCTTTTCAGCACTCAAAAACTTATGTGGGACTTACTTGGTACAGAAGTGTGAGAATGTGAATAAGCAAAACCTGTGGGCAGCATGGTGACCCACCTAGTAGCACTGTAGGTGCTGGGTTGGCAGTCTGAGCTTCTCGATCATAGCCTTGGCCCTGGTCATGGAAATGCACACAGTATTAACTAGAAGCAAAGTGCATGAGGATTGCTATATAAATTCAGTTCATTGCTGTTTTGATGCTGCAGATCAAATCAGCATTTATTTGACTAAAGGATGTTTAACATGACGAAATGTGCTTTAATTATAATGTGCTGAAAGAGTCGATGAAAATTTATCTGCTTTCTGCTTTTAGTTTAGCTGGAGGCATTGGAAAAGAAATCCAGGGGGTGGAAAAAATTTCTTCAGTCACAGTAATGGTTTCCTACATATCTTCAGAAAGCCTCCTTGTCTTTTCTTGGTGTTTCAGGCCCTGTCCCACAGCACTGCAGTGCATATTTGACCTCAATGATACGATAAGTCTCAGTGAGATGACAGATGCACTTGAAAGTGAGTGTACATTGTATGTACTTTGGCTGAGTTCAGAGCAAGGCAGGTCCCCATATCAGACTTTGGATTCAGTTTTTAGGCAGACCCATATCAGGTTGGGTCCTTTTAACTTCTTCCTGTCTGTCCATACTTTTTCCAAGGCGACAATTCCTGCATAAGTGCAATAGTCAAGCAATGTTTTCTTTTGCCCAGACTCTTTGGTGTCTGTTCTGTAAAGTAATGTTTCAGTATGCACACCATAAAACTGTCCTAGGCTATCTTTGGTCGTTTTCTTTCCTTCAAGTCCCATCGCATCACAAAAGCACATGTTTGTTTTTTTTTTGTCCTCACTTACTCTAAGTTCTCTGTTACTGTTGCTGCTTGTCATTCTTCTTTAAGCATTTTGTAGCTTCCCAGTGCTCTTGCTGTCTTCTTCAGCGAATCTTCTCTCTTAAAATGTTCATTCCAGACTAGTACAGAAAATGCATATAGTATATAGGTTATTTCCTCTGCTAGGTCATAAATTGCATCCATACTCTTCTAGGATTCAGTCCTGTGGTGTCCTCAACAGCATTCAGGAGGGCAAAGCTGCTGAGGAAGAAGCAAGCTGTAGGAAGAAGCTGTGTTGGTTTCTACAGGGCTGTTCAGATGGTGAAACCAAATACCTGTGCAGGTCCTCCACCGTCTGGTATGTCAGGGTTAGCCGTGACTAGTCAGTGATCATGGACCTTGAGGGTTGGGAGCAGGGCACTGATTCTGTGCTGTTCCCACGCAGTAGACAGTTTTCCCCCTCAGAGCAGACCTTGAGGTGCCCTGATAGCGCTGAGCATGGCATAGTCACTCCTCAAAAAGTCGCTCCCATGCTGCTTTCTTCACAGCTCAGCACTGAGCCTTTGAGATCGCAGCCAAAATGCTCCTCAGGAGGCTCTGAAGTCATGTTGACACAGGCAGTATTGTGGAGGGAGGACCAGGGAGAAGGTGGGTTGCTGAGCCAGAGGGCAGGAAGAGAGAAGGGGTTGGAGATGCCGGCTGATCCAGAAAAATGTGGGTACTTTCCACCAGTATACTGGCATCTTGCCAGACAATCCTTGGGTCTGCTTGGAGAGGATATTACTGTTTCCATTCTTGCTTCAGGGCGCTTTGGCTCCCAGGTATTGCTAGATCATTTCCAGAGTTGTTATTACAAAGTAATATTCACATGAACTGATCTGGGAGGCAAAAAACCCCCNGACAATCCTTGGGTCTGCTTGGAGAGGATATTACTGTTTCCATTCTTGCTTCAGGGCGCTTTGGCTCCCAGGTATTGCTAGATCATTTCCAGAGTTGTTATTACAAAGTAATATTCACATGAACTGATCTGGGAGCAAAAAAACCCCCTCTTCACCAAGGTGAAGTTTAATCAGCTTTGTAAGGTATATTCTATATCCTACTGTTTCAAACAGATAAATAAAGCTTTATATAAAAATTAGGCATTTAAAAAGACCCTCTGGGTAGGGTTGTTTCGGTGGGTTTTTTCCCAATATTGCTTCTATTTATAGCTTTTTGTGAGAAATGGCCACTGTTTTGCCAAGATTAGGGAGAGCTTTTAATTATGCGTACTGGATTTTATGTGACTTTTTTGGTTAACTATTAGCAGGCATTTTGGATATTTTCAAAGGGATGGATGCTGACTTAATGCAACTAATCTTGAGGTCTGTGTGTGTGTGTTGTGGCATCACACTTGTTTTTCTTTAGGAGAATGGGATAGAAATCAAATAAGAACAAATAAAACAATACTGGCAATGTAATTTGGAGCAAACTTGAACACAGCTGGAGCATGTGAAATTTTGGTTGTCAGTCTAAATGTGGGCCAGCTGATCTTTTTCTAAACTTTTTTTGGCTTCTTTTTACATTAAAAAATATATATGTAATATACAACTATTCGCGTAATATAAAAATAATTGCAATAGCATAACCTGTTTTAAGCATAGAGACACAAACCATTCAAGAGAAGAAACCCATAATGTTCATATTTGCTCCTCTCTGCATCCTCTCTAGACACCTCAATGATACTTTCTGTTCTCTATGTTCCCTGAAGTTGCTGTGGTCTGCACCTCTCCTCTCCAGTTTTATGACTATAGTGAACTCTTGGTGTTTTCAAAGACCAAGCAAGCTAATTAGAGAGAAAGGTGTCTGCCCTGCAAGGGCGACAACAAAGACTGAAGCCTTATAGTTCTGTTCATGTGAATACACATGTTCCTATCTCAATAATTTGGGTCATTTTGTAGCAGAATCAATTTTGCCTGTAAGTTTGGTGCTGTACCAAACATTTCTGGTCACTTAATGTCTCTCTCTCTTTACTTAGGGGTATATTCTAGGGGTATATTTACTTAGGGGTATGTTATTAGGGTTATTCCTATATATTTAGCTATTAATTGTGGCCGTTAGTATCCTCTGAAAACAATTCGCAGTTTGCCAATTGGATGCTGAACTTCAACCAGCTCTGTGTTCTGTGTATTAAATGTCTCATTACAAGACACTTTCTTGAAATGTCTTTGAAAAAAGCAGCCTGTGTTTAATCTTGCTCAGAGCTCCAGCACTGTTATTTCAAGTTCAGCTTGCAGTTTACAACTCTGAGATCCTTTTTTTGAAGAGTGGCTAACCAATTATTCTCCATCCTATGGCTGTAGAGTTGTATATTTGTGCCAAAACCATAATACTTTGTTCTCCTTTCTACTAAATTGAATGCTGGTTTTGCAATGCATTTCTCCAATTTTCCTACAGGCATTCATATTAATAAGAATAAAGTTGTGCCCCTAAATCAGCCTTAACCAAGTCATTTAATGAAGGTCAGGATTATTTAAAATGAAGTCACGGGAGTCCAAATAAATTAATAAATGCAGATGGTAAAGGGGAAAGCTGTAATATAATAGCTAAAATCATGATCGTTCAAGCTGTGAAAATGTTAACTTTTGGAATAGTGTTTGTATTCTTGTTGTTCAACAAGCAAATACAAATAAATGCATTATAATACCAGTAAAGACAAGATTCAGTCCCTTTTTTTGCTAATAATCTGATTACCCAGAATTAAGTCATTTTGCAAACTAAGTGGTTTCTCAAAATAGCCAGTATGTATAATTATAGTTTTATATAGGTGCATACTCATATACGTTTTCTTTAAGAGAGCCTTTATTCAGGTTTGTTCCATAATTTCCATTCTTCACTGTATATACCTGTGAAAGCATGTAGCCAGTGGTTGGAAAAAAATTAGAATTCCCACTGGATCTTATATTCATGTCAGTTCTTTTTATGGGAAGTGGCAGCGTATGTGTTTAGAAGCGGTGATGTGATCACTGGAGTGAATGCTACGGATCTGGCTAATGTGGCTTTTCCAGAAGCCAGTATGAAATCTGGGTATTTATCCTATTTTTGTCAGTTAAAATCAGTACAGATAATTTTGGTTGTAAGAATTTTTCAGGCATAGACTCAAGGAAGCTTTGCACATTTTTTTTGCATATATTTGTCTACAATAGGCCAGCTATATAAAAAAAACAAACAAACAAACAAACAACAACAACAAAAAAAAAAACCAAAACCAAACCCCAAAACAAAAAACCAAACCAAAACACAAAGAGAGTACAAACAGTAATGATCAACTTGGCATGCTGATAAAATCCTTGCTGAAATTCCTCTCTTTCCTCTCCCCTCTTATTTTTTCAAGTACATCTTCTCATAAACTGCTGTGACTGCTTGACTACTATTAACTTTTCTTTCCACAAGATCCCAAGATTTTAAGGGTAGATATGGTCATATCTATGTGTTTTCCCATAAGCATAGAACATGCCATAGAACCGCACAGTGTGATCTCTGCCTCAAGCCCAGAGTAACTGTTTCAACTGTATCATCTTTTGAGAAAGTCAGATGCAACTTTAATCTGCAAATGAAAGCAAGTCTGCTGCATCCATGTATAAGCTGACCCAGAGGTTAGATTCTGATCTAAGTTTCTTTATCCTCAGCTTCAAAATATAAGATGTCGTTATGCTTTTATTTTTCACAGCTTGCTTCACTAATAAATGTCTGCTGCTGGAATTTTTTTCTTTACAAGCTCTTTTCATCGTTTTTAGCATTGTCAAGCCACTTCTGTACCCCCCTTCCCCCCCCCCCCCCAACAACTTCATTTACCTTTTT
>NDXB01013752.1:118645-130851 GCA_002631895.1 Agapornis roseicollis
CCCCCCCCCCCAAATAATATGGTTATTACGTATATATTGAATCCATTAATTTGCTTCACTTAAAAGGAAAGAAGATTAGAGTACTGAGTGGTCTTCCCTGCTCCATGCAGCCCAACACCCAGTCAGTCAGAGTCCTTACACTAAATTTTATTCCTGTTTTCTGAAGTAGAACAGTAACTCCCTCTGGATTACAGTAGTTATACCTGATTTTAAGGTTCTGAATGCTAGCTCCTTATCAAGAGAATATTGTCTTAAAACAGCAGCTGGGGTGAACTCAAGTGGTGCTCTATGATCTATGCCTTACTCTGCAAGCCACCAGTACATTTGTGCATTGCAAGATACCGCAAGGTTCATCTCTGCTTGTGAAAGTAAGTCAAGACAGAGGCCATCAAAGCAAAAAGTGTTATTAGTAATTAGATTTTTAAAAGAACTGAGTAGGAAGAATTCTTTAATTTTGCATTAAACCTTTCTTTCAAAATATAGGATGGTTTCCTTACAGCAAAGCCATAAGAAAAAAAAATAATCAAAATAAACATATGTTAATTATACTCCTGGACCTGCTTGCATGTCAAAACTATTTTTACAGCATTGCTTCACTGTTGAGGGTTAGTGTACTTCACCAGCAAGTGGCAGAACATGTCCTAAGTAGGGATTTTCCATTGCATACTGCAATTACAGACAATTGCCATTTGATTATAATAAGCAGCAAACTTTCATGAAATAAATGACACCTGAGTAAGTTTCATAACCTTTTGCCTCACCCTACCCTGGAATGCATCTGCGCTGTGTGAAGGTGAGGAACGGTTCTAGCGATTGCAAACAGAATTATTTGAAACCAGGAGAGTACAGAGGTTTCCCGAGATAGGCTGCACCAGCTAGCACACACGCTGTTTGTAATGGCTTTTAGAACTATTTCCTTATGAGTGGTTCTGAATACGTTCACAGAAGCAAAATGGTAGTCTCTGTGGGGATTATACACTTGCATCCAAAATTTTCTCTGGTTTTTGGGCCTGATTCAACTGTGTCTTGTGTTTTTACAAGTTCTCTGCGTAGGTCAGTGGACACAAAGCGGAGGTGACGCTGCCAAAGCAGGATTGTTTTGTACAGAAGTGCAGGAATTGCACCGCTTGTCTTTTGTGCCTGTGGTTTGAGCGGCAGCAGGCAAAGCTGTTTGCCTGTGTGAACTCATCACTTTGTTATATAACTGTCTATTCTAAATTTGCTCGCTTCATGACCAAGTCCAGAGTTAGGGTTGCAGGCCTCTCTGGCTTTGAGTAGTGATGTGTAAAGATGCAGTGCAGAAAAGGTACATAAAGGTACAGGTTTCAGTGAGGATGGTAGAGCTGTATTCCCATAGACAGAGAGTTTTCACTTCAAAGCCTGTCAATGCACACACTACACCTACATAGTAAGTAGCATGGAGGAAAAGTTTTCCTCATTCAAAGAGCTAACAGGAATGACTAAGAAAACAGATTTGTACCATCTTGATGCTGGCTGGAGTGGGATATGCTACTGTCACACTATATATTGAGACTTGTCATTTACATAGTTGCCTCTCAGCACCCTTTAAGCTCTTCCATCTGACCACCCTCCTTGACAATCACCTGCTCACCTCATGGATCTTACTTCAGAAAAAAGAGAACAGCTCAAGTTGAGAAATCATCCTCTAGCACTTCTTGTTCTGTCAGGGAGGAACAAACCCTTGCGACTGCAGGGGTTCACCTGACTGATGTGTGTTGGGATCACAGAGAAAGCATAGGCAGTGTCTGTAAGATGTTTCAGATGCTTACAAGCATGGGCAGTGTCTGTAAGATGTTTCAGATGCTTACTTGCTGCATCGTGTTGAGAATACTTTTACAGCGTAACTGGATGATATTTATTAGGTTCCTAGCAATCCCATTGTTTTCTGCCCATTCTCAGTTTTGCTATTTTTTTAACAAAGGGTATTGGACCATGGTGTTTGTTCATCTTAAATGTAGCTAACAACTTAACAGTTCTGACATCTGAACTTTAGGGACCCCTTAAGAACTCTTAATTGCTCAGCTTAAAAAAAACAAACCAAGGCCCAGCACTGAACAGATGTATAGTAATAAACTTATCTCATAATGTCAAATGATTAAACAGTGGATTCTTTTTTGCATTTAAATATACAAGACTTTCCATTAAGGGGCTTTGTTGACTCTGATAACAGTTTCACAACCATTAAGTTTATTTCTACAGCTATTTGTTAAAAGCTAATAGGGAAAATAATAGAAACTAATTGAAAAGCAAAGCAAACAGAGCAGAGCCTAGAATGTTTCAGTTAATAAGCAATAGAGATTGTATTGATTTCATTTTATAAACAACATTAATCCTCAATAACAATTAAAGTGTAGACAGGTTGCTTGCTTAAGTTATCAGATAAGATGGGCCTACTCAGGTATATATCTAGGGTAGTAATTTAAAAAGGATATGAGGATTCAAGAAGCTATTGATCTATCCATCAGGAGCCTTTGTCATGAGAAATGTTCTTGGCAAGGTGCAGTAGCTCTTGAAACCACTGCTGCTCACAGACTGGCAGTGCAAAGGTTCCTGCTGCTGGAAAACATTGCAAGCCTGAATGGAAATGGTAGAGTTTTAGAAATAGCTTTATGTGTTTCCCCCAAATCATAGAGGGGACTGCAGTGAGGTGTCAGATCTTGTCTGCTGCTGGTATGCAGACAGCTGAAGTGAGCACTTGTAGCCTTAAAGCAGAATCTGCATTCAAGGCTAGGGGAAGGTTTGGTCCTGGGTATCCTCTGCTGGCAGAAAACTGCAAAAGCTGTTCCTGAGACACTTCTGCTCCTAAACCCCTTCTATCTAGTGACTTAGAACTGTAAGGAAGGTTTGAAAATAATAATGTGAGTACAAACCTCTAGAAGTACAAAGAAAAGCTTTTTGCATATTACACAAAGGACAGCAGTGTAGTATTCACAGCTTTGGTGCTGACAGGTATTTATTTGCAATTGCTCTGTGACTCTGTGCTAGGTGGTGACTGAAGGCTTCTCTTGAGGTATGTTGTCAAACCTGGCTCTGTAGGTGCTTCTTTTGTTTACCCGATGGTGTAACTGTAGCTGCGAAGAGTGGCAGGATGGACCCTAGCATGGCTGGGCTGCCCTCTTTTAGTCTCATGGGAAGTCCACAGGCATAGCTCAGTTACTAGGCTGTGCTATCCCATTACTACTGCTGCTGGTTCCTGTACAAGCTTGCTGAAAGCTGGCTGAGTAGATGTGTTGTGCTGCCCTGGTACCTTCAGCTGTAATGTGGCTATGCAGCTGTGGACTAGGCTGGCTTTGACAGAGGGCCCCCAGTATAGTCAGAGTATCTAGCAGCTTGGTACTTGCCTTATGCTTAAGCTGTCTGTGGTTTCTTGAATAAGAGGCTCATCTCACTGTCTGCAGGATCCAATCCTGTTGTTTGCCATCAAAATGCCTAATTGGCCATGGTCTGCACACAGCTTTGTATGGCAGGGTCATGTAACATGGATGTGTTTAGTTCAGGGACCCATGGTACAGAAGTGGATGCTTGGGCTCAGGTTCCTCTGCTGCCGCAGGGTACATTGAAGTTTCACATCTTTCAGTTGGCAGTGGCGGGACCTGATTTGTTGTTCTCCTGCTGAAATTGAGCTGAATTTTAGGGACTAATTCAACATCTGTTAGATTAAAAAGAATGAGATTAAAAGGAGGACGGAGATTGAGTGTGATTGTGTGACCTCATCTTAACCACTCACATGGGAGAGAAGATACTTTGATGTCAGTTACTGTTTTATTAAAAATACAGTGCAAAAGTACAAGATAAGCAGTATAAAAAGGACCCACACTCTGCTTTCCCCCATCCTGCTGAACGTCCAAGAGCCAACGCGCTGTCTCTGGTAAAGAAAATATCTGGTTATTCCAAGTAGTGTGGAATAGCTTTCACAGAAAAGGAGGACATTGATCCCAAACTTCCTCATAGGCTCTTCAGAAGAATTAGTTCCAATTCTTCTGTTGTGAGGAGGGGAATGAAGTCCATTCCTCTGTGGATGTGAGTGATGGGTCTGGTTCTGAGCCAGGTGGTCAAACCAGGGATAGCCTTCTCCAGCTGTGCACTGATTAAAACTGTGTGCTCCTTCCTCCAACTATACTGGAGTCTGACTGTAGTGCTGGGCTTGAAAACCCCTGCAGGGTGCCCTGTGTTCTAGGAAAAGGTAGGATTTAAGACAAGGTCTTCTCAACAGCAGTTTCTGTTCTCTGAAAACCCTAGTCTGTGATAAAAGTATGTTTGGACAACTTCACATCAGAAAAGACCTTTGCTCTAGGAACTGCTATGAGAGGGCAGTATGAGAGGGGTGCCTTTTTCTTCTTTCTGAGCTGAAATCCTGTGTTTGGGATCAAATCTCTGCCTTTGAGAAGTAAAATCAAGAAGGGCCATGCTAGAAGCTTGTAGTTTAACAATCTTTATTCAAGATAAAATACATTGTACTGTATACAAATCACATTTTAAAATGGAGCAGTATGCTCCATATATTTGCATTTCTGTTTGTTTAATATATATGGTTAATTAAAGAGAACAATACAGATTGTTGGAATTAAGAGATAACTGACAGATAAGCTAGCAAACTGATATAAATGGAAGGATTTACGACAAATACATTTCTGTTTATGACAAGATTGCTTGGATTTAGCAGAGGAGAATAAAAAAGATGGTAAGGAAAAGGAACCAACAAAACTGTCTGTCTTAAGGCAGAAGCCTGCAATTGCCCTGGCTGAAAATTTCCTGTTAACTTTTGTAGTCCTTGGAGAGTAGCCGACTGTCATCAATTCCTGGTCAATATTTGAGTAATGCTCTTTGGCAAGTCACACCATTTGCTATTTGCTTGATCAATGTATAATAGCCCAATGACTCAATATTATAAAACTCAATGACCTGTGAAACTTCAACATTTACATTTCTGTTAAAATCTCAAATAGTTCTTTATTAGTAGGAACTCAAGCTAAAATGCCAATCAGATAAGCATGATGACAATTATTAGCTATTTTCTTAGTCACATTGAGAGAGAGTCTAGTGCTTTTTCTAAAACGGAATGCTGTGAAATGAATGAATCTACTTACAGGGGAAGACTGTACTCAGTACTTTTGAGGGATTAAGATGTGGAGGTGAGAAGCTATCCCAGGCAACCTGTCTGAATTTTCTTGTTTTGTTCATCATGCTTACTATGGCATGTAGTAGTTTTACCTGAGTGAGCATAAAATAGATTTACTGCCTTGTAGGGAGTCAAATGTTGCACAGGAACTCTTTGCATGAACCAGAATTAGTCATCTGGTCATCAATGTCTGCAGTTTTGCAGGTTTTAGAGTGGTAAATATATTATGAGATGAAATCTTGACCCTGCTGAAGTCAAAGTAAAACTCGCAAGGGACAATATCCCACACCTTCCATTTACAGTCTCCTGAAGCATTGCAGTTATAGTCTGTTCCCCATATCCTCCCTGGATCCTGGCAGCACAGGAGCAGAGCATACCATAGGCAGGGAGGACCAGGGCTGTTACTGCAGCTGGGTGCTCACACAGGCGCTGTGTCTTTGTGCAGGGGTGCCAGGCTCTGCAAACACATTTCTGCCTAATGAGCACTCCCATTGTATTCCTGTGCAAAGTCAAACCTGGAAATTTAAACTGCTGCTGTATGTGGCTTTCACTGTTTAAAGCTATGTATTTGACTAAGAGCATTAAAAACACTCAGGAGGGCCAGGTGGGCCATGAGGTCTGAAAAGTATATGACACTGTTGGTCTTCAGGTGGTTACAGCTCCAGTTAACAGTCAGTGGTGAATGGTGTCAGCACTTTAGTCCATTGTAGTGCAAGATCAAATGAGTGAAATTATACTACTTAGTGCCAAACACAGTTTATTTACAGCTGAGAATGCCCACACCGGCAGGTACAACAGAGATACAAGAAAATGCCTGCCTCTCACTGTAAGTCACTGTAACTCACAACCTCTGAGTTCAGAGGCAGGTGTTGCAATGCTGGGAATGTCCTCCATCAATCATGGATGCTGATTTGACCTGCTGGCTCTGAGTAGAAAGTTCAGATACATGAATGCGTTATATCCTAGAGTGGTAGTCCTGTGTTAATAAAGCAGATTTAGGTGTGTTTGACACAGAAATGCACGAGTTAGTTCACAGTCATATTTGCCAAAACAACAATTTTGACAAATATTTATTTTTCCTATGAAGAAACTCCTCATCAATATATCAAGATTGGGTTCAGATGTGAAGTGAAATCACTCATAAGAAAAAAGAAGCTCTTAGTAATCTTCTGACCCAATTAACAGTGAGGGCTGATATAATAAATGTTCTGCTGACCTTTGACGCACAATGCTTGGAAGATTTAACAACAGAGAAAGCTAGCAAAAGATGTGATGTAGGATTACAGAATCTCACTGCTGGCCATTTCTTGGTTTCTAAGGTAGGTAAATGGAGCGCATGTAGGTGCCCAAGTGAGCTGTGATCACAGCCTGTAGGGTCCAAATCGGTGAGCCTCAGCAATTGCTCCCACACACTGCTCTCAAACCCGTTGTGGAACAGGAATAGTTGAGATAGGTGAGACATTTTAAATAGCTCAATTGAAAGAAAGTATTATCTTGTTCCAGATAAAAGAAAGATAAAATTTATCAGAGGCTTCCAGTATGTCTGAAGACCTCTTCTAATGATTTTAGCTGATTGTGACTGTGTTGGCCAGCAGCACTATATGTCCCTCCCTTGGTACAATGGGCTCTGTTTACCTTGGACTGTATGACTGTTCAGTAAACATATGTGTGTATGTAAGTGCAGGTTGTTACATGTACTTACTACTTGCAGCAACTAAGAGCAACTGTTGGGTCACTATTTGCATGAAGAATGTGTGTGGGTTTATCATTATGCAAAAGGTATCAGACACACCTGCTAGAACAAATGAAACATTTCTAGAAAAAACAAACCTGCTTTTTGCTGTACTGAGTATCTGCAGTCTTTTCTCTTACATATTGCTTCATTTCGCCATACTTGGAATGTCAATACTGGCTTGGGAAAGTTTGTGCCACCCCATTTCATGCAACTCTTAAATGCTCAGGAACCAAACTAAGTGTGCAGCAGCGCAAGAATGGGCTAAAGAGGAAAGAGAGAATCCATCTAGCAAGGAAAACTAAGGTTGTGTCAACATAGCTCAATGCTGCACAGAGCCAACATATTAGTATTCCTAAGCAGTTGGATGAAGCTACATTAGGTAACTTCTTAAATTGCCTCTGTGCCACTAGTGCTTGCTTGTCAGAGCTCGATGGCAGTGCAGCTCAGCATCATCAGAGCAGTTCTGTCTGTTGTGGTCCTTGCACTGCAGTTACCCTGCTACAACTTTTTTTTAGATGCTTCAGNATTCCTAAGCAGCACTGAACAGTTGGATGAAGCTACATTAGGTAACTTCTTAAATTGCCTCTGTGCCACTAGTGCTTGCTTGTCAGAGCTCGATGGCAGTGCAGCTCAGCATCATCAGAGCAGTTCTGTCTGTTGTGGTCCTTGCACTGCAGTTACCCTGCTACAACTTTTTTTTAGATGCTTCAGTGCCTCATGGTTATTTTTGATAGGCAGGGACACATTCAGGCTGCCAGTGAGACCAGGCTTTCATGTCCAGGGGAAGCAGGTGCCCCCTGGCTCCCAGCTCCCTCCAAGAGCAGTCCTTAGCAGGAGTCCCCACCAAGCTCTGGGGAAGCCTCATGATGCGCTGAGGAACTTATCCTGTTTTCCTTTCCCCTTTTCATATGTATGAAAGGGGGATGTACTTAATCTGGGAGTAAAAACATTCTTTGGAGGCTAAAGTTCAATTTACCCTAGCTACCTTTTATTTATTCTGCTTGCACTGTAGTAAATGTAGTCTCACTCGCAGCCTCTCCATTTAGAAAGTCTATGAGGCTGTTGGGCCTTTTAAATAAGCTGTTAATTGTCTTATGTTGAAGAAAATTGGAGCTATCAATCATATAGGTATAAAAAGAATGAACAGTGTAGCCCTCTTGGGAATAACTAATGAAAAAGCTAAGTGGTATAGCAGGCAAATAGCAAATGTTGTTCATTATCCTAATTATTTGAAACATGTGAACAAGAAACTTAGACACTGAAATAACAGTGAGTATGAAATAAAAGGAAAAGTGAAGCAGTGAATGCCAGTTTAGGATAGGATATAGTAAGTAACAGAGTTCAATATATTAATAAAAAAGGTATAAAGATAGTTCTAGATTCCATTACTGCTCGCTGTGTGTTGTTGGGCATTACATTAACTGTGCATGGATTAAACAGGCTGAAATAATAGACATAATCCTAACAGGTAAATTATGTCTAGTGTTTCTCATTGCAAATGTAAGAAGTTGCTCTGTATGAATCCAAGCATTTACGAATACAGCTCTGAAATGTGTTTTCACTGTTGTGAGAAAAATACTCCTATAGAGCCCTGAACCTGCTACAGTAATCTCGTATTTCTCAGCCAGTGCACTAGTCATGTTCCATTTTTTCTTGATTTCCTCACCTGGATCAGTTGTCATCTACCTAAGCACACTTTTCTAGTGTTTTTTTTTTTTTGCTTCTCTCCCCTTCTATTCCTAAACTGTATTAGTGCTCAGACCTTTGGTGGAGTGAGGAAGACTTGTGTACAGTCTCTCAGTCTCGAAGACCGTTGCACCGTCAAACAAGGTTTTTTGCTCATGTCAGTGAAAGAGAAGTTAAGTGCATGCCTTTATTGTTACTGTCAGGTTTATAAATTGCAATGGAAAAGGAAGATGATGCTACTAATGTAAAGGAAACAATAATGTACATGTGTATTGTGCGCATATATCTCCTTACACCTGCACACAAATCGTTACACGTATTTAGTGAAATCATACTGCAGTTTCTCAGGTACCTTGAAGACAGAAAGACAAAAAAGTAAGAAAAGAAAGGAAGGAAGAAAGGAAGAAAAAGGAAACTAGTGAGTCAAATAAATCTTTCAAGTCACTCCATCAAGGTCACCAGTTCTGCAGGTTTTTGGCCAGTGAAATGATCTCTGAAATGACTTCATCCTTGTATTTATAAAAACCAAGACCAGGTCTTCTGCTTCTGGTTAAGCATGTAAATAATCCTAAGGAATTCAGTGTGATTCTTACATACTTCTGCAATTTTTACATCATCAGATCTGGCACACCCCCCATCACTGTCAACATGTATCCATGTATGAAAAAAAAAGAGTTGAGTGTCAGCCCTTCTTGTCTGAGAGGCAATGTTGTCTGCTCCTGAACTGACTGGAAATGCTACTGAAAACTTGAGAGAATAGGAAAGAATAAACAACAATCAGAAACATAAAGTTCTACAAAATGATGTAAACAGATGAACATAAGGAGAGCTGTTCAAGTGATAGTGACTGAAAAATAAAGTTCACATTGCATATATATATGTATTACAAAAAAGCATATATAATAGCATAAAAAGTATGTATTTATTACAATTCACAGAATCTCGCAGATACCTCTTCTACTATAGCATCTGGCTAGGAAGTAAAATGAACTGTTCTCTTCTCTAGTTTTTTTCCCCTCAAAACAGAAGATAAAAAGAGCAGATGCACACAGTTTAGCTAGTTTCTGATATTAGTAGTGTAGTGTGTTCCCCAGTGAGGTTCCCACTTATGTCATTGCATTCTCCACAAATACCACTGAGAAATGGTATTAAAAAATGTCCAGGGAAATCTGTAAGAATCAGCTTGGCTTTGCTAACCTGTTTGATGGTGAGCCTACATTTCTCTGTAGAAAGTAAAAAAAAAAGGTGGGAAGGCAATGAAAGGGAACCTTACATTCTTCTGCTTTTGATACAATTGTTTACATTTTCCAGCTGACAATATAGATGATGAAAAAAAATAGCTGAGTTTTTCCTTGCTTTCATTCAAAAACGTCAAATCCTTTAGGCTTTCAAATAGCCAGGACAACTCCATTACAGCATTTACATTTAATTCCTATAGTTTAGATTTTTATGTACAAAGTTCTCAGTAGTTTAATGTTGCTTAACATCCATTATCTTAAAATCAGATCTATAATCACTACAGGTTTCCTCTGCTGTTAGAAAGATAATAATGGGGCTAAGAAGTCCTGATGTAGATCAAGATTACAAGATCAAGATTACAAATACCATTTTAGCTTTGGTTATAGAATCATAGAACAGTTAGGGTTGGAAAAGACCTTAAGATCATCTAGTTCCAACCCCCCCTGCCATAGGCAGGGACACCTCACACTAAATCATCCCACGCAAGGCTTCGTCCAGCCTGACCTCGAACACTACCAGGAATGGAGCACACACAGCCTCCTTGGTCGACCCATTCCAGTGCCTCACCACCCTAACAGTAAATAATTTCTTCCTTATATCCAATCTAAACCTCCCCTGTTTAAGTTTTAACCTGTTACGCCTTGTCCTGTCACTACAGTCCCTAATGAAGAGTCCCTCCCCAGCATCCCTATAGATCCCCTTCAGATACTGGAAGGCTGTTATATAAATGAACTGAAGGATTGTACTTACGCATCTTTGTAGATGTATCACTAATGTGATGAAGGTTTTCTATATTTTTAACTACTCTGCTTTTCCTACGCATATGTTACACAACTTAACCACTGCTTCTCCCTTGACCAATGTGAGGCATTTTCCATTTGGTCATTTTGATTTTACCATAATTAGTCTAATATGCTAACTATATATTGGCTCTTGTTTCTTGCCTATGAATTTCAGAGACCATACTATGTGGTCAACTTCTCCTATCACATCACTTAATAGAAGGATCTCTTTCTTCAACTTTTACCATCTTCTTTACAAATGATAGCCTCCTACTACCTCTTGATGAAAACTGCAACACTGTCCAAGGAAAAGGGAGAATCCCAACACATATGTGCACACTCACACAAGTACCAGGAGTAGCTTCTCAAAACATGCTTGCAGGGACTTATTCTTAATGCAGATCACACAGACTGAAATCATGCTCTCTTTTAGGCCTAATTACTAATTCCTTACATAAGTGGAGCCAGCTGGCTTTTTTTCCAGCTTCTTCAATTCCTAGAAGGTTACTCTAGCTCAGTGCCTATCAGGTTACTGTTGCCAAGGAGTTTACATGTGTACATGGAGAAGGTAATCTACTGTCAGTCATCTCATATGATCACAGGTCAACTTGTTTGATTGAGGATTGTGGGGTTTTTGCCATTTCTGACATAATGTTCTCCATCACCTGTATGTTCTTGAAAGAAGGAAGTTACCATAAGCTACCCTAGACAAGTTCTCATACTCAAGAAATGCACTCAGCTTAGCTTCATCAGTAATGGGGAGGATAGGGTGAAGGGGTTTTCTTCAGGCTGTGAGCCATCATCCATCTAAAAACTTCCTCATGGTGTAGTGTGTTTACAGGAAGGAAATGCCTCTCATGTTCCAATTCTTTATTATGCCAGTCATGCTGGAGGGCTTTTTTTTAGCTGTGGTAGAAAACCTCTCTTTCTATTCAACAGAAAGTATTTAGACAGTTTGAAGAACTCTTGTCTCCCTTCCTCTATTTGAGCTCAAGTCTTCAATTAGATATAATTGAAAAAGGTAAATGGCAGGTGCCTGCCTCTTTGGAAGGCATAATTATGACTAGCATGAAGACTTGGAATTTTGATGACTGAATAAATAGACAGATGTATTTGTGTACGCACTGACAGCAGTACTGACAGGATGACACAGGGGCATTTGTAGCTCTGTAGTCTGCAGAATGTGGAGAAAAGTGAAGGGTTTGAGCTACTTTCCCCCTTTTATCTAAAAAACCAGCATTTGTTCTCTCTCCATGTCTATGGATGAAGTGGATTTCTGTTGTGCCTATGAAAAATAATAACAGCTATAGTTGGGACTTAGGCATCGATTTGTGTTAGCTGGTGGATTCCCATTCAACATATTCAATAAGAGGTCTTCTTTTATTTCTACTTCCACTTTCACTCTCTTTTGTCTTCTTTATCTTCTCAGCATTCTGAAGGTAAGGAATGACCTTGAATCTGATCAGAAATTGGAATGCGCTACCAGGTAATCCTGTCTGCTAAACTCCTTGCACAAAGGACTTCCATCTCTTTTAAAAGCACTGTCATAGCCACATTGCTGTGTGGTATTTTTATCAACCGTTTAAAAAAAAAAAAAAAAAAAAAAAAAAAAAAAACAAAAATG
>NDXB01013752.1:130944-165189 GCA_002631895.1 Agapornis roseicollis
AAAAAAAAAAAGGAAAAAAAGAAACCAAAATGCCAGGACAAGTAAGTATTGCTTGGAGAGGAACAATATTTGGAATGGAATAAATGGAAGTATTTGGGTAACCAAGTTCTTTACAAGATCTTCATGCTCCCTCTGACATGGCTTACAGGAGGTGATACCGGGGCAAAACAGGTTTTGCTAACAAACCAGTTGAGAACAAGCTTTATCTAATCTAGAGCTTAATAAAATATTGGTGCTTCTAAGACATTACTGATCTTCTCTTCATATATTGTTAGCTTGCTTATCATTATTATATCTGATATCAAAATATGTTCTCAAAACATAGTTTGGTCTGTAGTCCTAAGGGTTTTTTGTTGTTTTGTTGGGGGGTGTGTGTGGGTTTTTTTAATGTTACAGATTCATGTACTCATGTATTATGTTGTTGTAGTCTTTGCATGCAATCACAGCATAGTCACTGTTGAAAACGACTCAGCATTCCTGAATTTGCAGAGGCCCTTTTTCTCCTAGAAAATTGGTGGGTATATTCTTAACACATTTCCTGAGCTCCATTCAAGAATGGCATGTTAGTTTGAGATAATTTCTTTCACACTCTGTAGAGCAGACTTCATACATGGTTAGGCTTCGCTAGACCTACTCTGATACTGCTCTTGCCATGTGGAAGGGGTGCTGTGTTTTACAGCTCTCTTCCTCTCTTTTTCACAGATATGTAAGATTAAATAGCCAGTATGCAAATTCACAGAGTTAGCATGATTATTTTTTCGATGGTGTACGTAAAGCTGGGGGACTTCAGCACACAGACTGATAGCATAGGAGAGTCTTTATTTTCTTGTCAATTGGGAATTTGCCTCTGTTATAAATACAATTTCTTATGAACAGTATCTGAGAAAGTCCACACAAAGGGTGATTAGGACTGCCTAAGGAAACAGCTTTACCCATCTATTTATCCTTAAAAAAACTTCAATATGCTTTCATTGCTCCCTAAGGAATAATAGAGGAAAAAAACCCAACTAAACTGAAGGTAAAATACAATAATAGTGAAAGAGAAAGGGATAGAAATTATATTGCAGGGTCTTTTTTTTTTCTTAGACTGTTGATTTTTTGAATTCAGCTCTTTCCCGTTTGCTCACACTTCATTTATGTTTGCTGCCCCCCATTATGCTCACTGAAATTGTTTATTTCTGTATCTGAGTGTCCATGATGTTGTGTAGTTGAGCCCTTCAAACTGAAAATATTTTCATACTTTTCTTTCCTTCAACCGAAACAAAGGCTTTCGCCTGTGAGACATCTGGTTTCTAAGCCCTGTATCTACTATTGTGGGTCCCTTTGTTGAGTTATAGACCTGCACAGTCCCATCTGCCTTTGCATGCTTGTACAATGTGCATTGTTTGCTCCAACACTGCTATTTCGATGTATGTTCTGTTCCTATCCCATATCTGGCATAATTCCTTACACAGCTTCCTCATGTCCTCTGCCAGTTTTACACCAAATTCAGAAAGTAATAAAGTATATCAATATCATGAGGTTTATTGCTGTGGAATTAGCTCACTTCTGCCTATGTTGGTTTGGTCTTGCAACTCAAAGGCATTCTTCTGCCTGTCTCCATTTTAATAAGAACTGTGCTGGTCTTGCATGCTCAAGAATGTCATACAGATCACTGCTGTTAGAGCACACTTCAACTCTGTTGGTTTAGATGATAAAGTAACCACCCATTCCATGTGTGGTGTAATAGTAATCTAGAAGATGGGAGCATGTGTTTAAAATTTCTGGATGTGGTACTAATTCTTGATTACAGCCCTCCTCTTACTGCTAGCACTGTAACTAATGGATAGCACTGAATTTTTACATAAGAAATGAGCAATAGGTGCACTTAATAAAAAGAAATTGCATTTGCTCTTAGGTCACCTTCCTGCCTTGATTGGCGTGAAGTAACCCTGGGAAGTTCATTGACAAAGGAGCTTTTCCTTCTGATATGACTACAGTACATAGTAGCAAAGTGGCACTTTTATTTGTATCGTTTATTCTTGTTCCTTTTTCCTTTCATAAATTAAAAGAAAGCAGTCCGTCCACTCCCATCTATCCTTTCCCCCCCCCCAGGTTGCAAATAAAGTTGCCTCTGTATCACAAAGACAAATGCACATTTATCTTTGACATTGGTTTACCTCTTCATAAACCTTGTTGCTACCAGGATATCAGTTAAGCTTGTCATATCATACTAGTCTGAATCAAGGAAAGTTATGGTGTGAAGACAAAAAGAACTGAAAGGAAGGAGGAAAGGGAAATGGTTTCTACAAACTCTTATTTAATTCTTCTATTTAATTTTAAATTATTTTTCTTAATATTAAAATAAAACGTGTCAGCATTGTTTTGTTTTGTTTTTTTTCCCTTTTAATCTGGTTAAAGAAAGGGGAAAAAGAAAATAGTTGGAAAATAAAATTAGAAATACTGCTTAAAGTATAAAGAATTGGGTTGAAATGTGAAGCGTACATCCATATATAGTGTGGAAGTTATGTATGTACACTGTTGTAAGGTCTAGCCATCTCCTTATAGAATTTGGAGATCTGTGACTGTGAGAGGAAGCTGCAGAGGAGATTTCCCATGAATAAGAAAGGAGACAAAGACAAGGTCTCATACCATGATAGTATATTGCAGCTATTGTCCTGGATCTGTGAGTCAGAAATGACCCACTTTCATGATCTCTTTAGTGTTGTTATAAAATATTTTGAAGAAAAAGACATTTTTATATCAAACTATAATTCAAAACCTAAAGAAAATAAAAGCCTTTCCTTGGACAGAAAGAAAACTTGCATCTACTGGAGTTTAAAGAGCTATAAAGATCTAGGTGTATGAGCTACAGCTTAAGAAGTAGAGGAAAACTTCAGTGAAAAGGTTGCGGTTGTGCTAAAATATGTATTCTTCTGGTTCCTATGTGCGACACATCCATTTGCCCTTCAAGTCCATTTTTGGCGGATGTTGTGGACTGTTATGGGTGCATGGAGTGCTTGCTTCCCTGATGATCTGGTCTGTGTGCATATACCTCTGCCCATTGACTCTGTTCCCAGAGATACAGTTTCTGCCAGCAAAAGCTCTCTGCTAGAGTGTTCATATCAAATGCACCAAAAAAAAAAAAATCTTAAAAGTTAAAAGCCATTATTATTATTATTAATATATATTTTAACAAAANTCTGCCCATTGACTCTGTTCCCAGAGATACAGTTTCTGCCAGCAAAAGCTCTCTGCTAGAGTGTTCATATCAAATGCACCAAAAAAAAAAAATCTTAAAAGTTAGAAGCTATTATTATTATTATTATGTATATATTCTAACAGAAACTGTTCAGTAGTACCCCATCCAGAAGAAGTAAGGGAAACTTAAAAAATGAAAGCACATTATACAATATGTTGGAATGAGGAACATTTTGAGTTGTGCAACATGAACTGCAGTGAAGAAGCATGTTACAAGCAGAACGTGACTGATACAACATAAATGATCACCAGTTTTGATGTGATTTGGAGCTTTGCCAGTTACACTTTAGATGAAACACTTGATTCTGATGATGTTCTTATGGTGTATAAAAATATACTCTATGATATGATACCAACTATGCATTGCTGTAATTTGTGTTCCAAAAATGTGTCTCATGTTCCAAAGACCTTAAATCATCATGGGAATTCACCATTTCCTTTGGAACTTGGTGTTCCAGTAGTGATTCTCTCATGTAAATATGAAATGTTTCACCTGAAATATTTTTGTCTGTGTAGCAGCAGAACTGCAGCAAAAGTTTACATTTTCAGTGGGAAAAAGATATTATTCTTCTAATTTTAAAAAAAGTGAGAGAAATAGTTCAATGAAATGATCAGCAAGCAGGAAAGAAAGTGATTGGTCACCTCCCCAGAAACATAGAATTGGTGTGTCTGCTGAGATGTGCGGTGTGTCTCTAGTCAGACATCAAGTCACTGGTTTTGTACACAGACATTTCACATTCCTAGGCTCTTTCTCAGTTCACAGGTTAACTGTATCCACTGCTGCATAATGCTCTGAATTCATGTAACAAGTAATTGTTACTTTAAGCAAAATTACTGAATATCTGAAAGTATTATTAATATCTGATGTACAGAACATCTTTCATGCTCTTTGATTCATAGTGGTGTTCTGCTTCTAGCATTCCTGGCATAGGCATCCTAGCCTTTAAGGCTTGTTTTCTCCTGTTTAAACAGCACACATGTATTTAATAATCCATGAAAGAGTCCTTTTCTGTTTCACATGATCTGTAGAGTATACATGCATATGCTTCACCTAATATTAATTCAATTGAATAGGAAAATCACTCTTCAGATGCTTAACAAAACTGTTCCACCGCACACCCAATTTCCACATCGAGATCTTTTGAAGGGTTGTTGTTTGTTAAGGTACACTACTGTGTTGCTACTGTAGTTCTTGAAAATTTCTGTCAAGATGCTTTCTCTCTCATGTAAAGGGCAACATCTGGCACCTTATTGGCAAGCAACATGCAGTACTATTATTTCTTTCAATACAGTTTTGCCCTCTGTTTTTTCTCTCAACCTCACAGAAATTTAAACTGTGGTATTTTCATTGTGCACTCTATTTCAGAATTTGGTTTTTATTTTGTTTTATTTTATTTCCTGCAGCATTTTAACAAGTTCTTGGGGGTTTTCTCTGCTTCAGCCATTGGCATAACAGCATTGCCCTGATAATGTGTCCGTAGTCATTTCCTGTTCCAAGTACTGCAGTATCTCAAATTATATCACTGTGTGTAAGTCTTGCCAGGAAAAAGGGGTCTCAAATTGATTTTTCATAGAAAAACATGGATATATTTATTTGGTTTGCTACTACAAATACTCTTCCTCTAGATTGTGACCTGGTAAATTCCAGGCCCATTGAAGCCAATGGAAATCTGGCACTTGACTTCAGTGGAGCCAAGATTTCCACCCAGATTTTTGTCTGTTTGGAGAATTAGAACTGACAATGATTGTTGACAAAAACCCTGGAACAACACAGCTATTAAAAAATGCCAAAATACCCCCCTCGCTCCCCCCCCCAAAAAAAAACCCCACCAAAAAACAAACAAAAAAAACCCCAACAAAACCATGATTTAGTCACTTCTGCTGCCATCAAATAATGACTTTTTCAGCACTGCGTGAAAGCAACTCAAATAACTGAGCCTTAAGCTTTTGCTTTGCTTTTCTTTTAAATCATTACCTGTTGTTATTTATGTGATGATAGGATCAAGGAGGCATAGCCACAGATAAGAACCTCAGTGTTGTATAAACAGAAAGAAAACACAGCCGCCTTCGGGCTTGCCAAGTAAGTGCTTGCTGAGAGATGAGGGAACATGGGAAAACACTAGGGCTACACTGATCGGCACATCAGGCTGCACATCGGCACTGCAGGAGCTTCTCAGGTTTTTTGTAGGTGTGATGGCAGAGGAGATCTTTAGGAGGCATTTTTAAGAATATAGAGGACATCTTTACTGGCACCGACAGATATTTCTTTCAACATAATGAGGAAAAGAAAGGTGTGTGAAACACCTAGAAAGCTGGTAGAAAAGACTGGTGTTCCGAGCTGCTGCTTTTGATAACAAAGAGGATAATGGAGGTGAGGGAAGAGCAAGAGTGGGAAGTGGACGAAAGCATCTGTGAAGCAGTAGTGGCAGTTACAGCAGGACACTGAGACTGGATAGCCTTTCCTCAGGAGAGGAAGCTATCTCAATTAAACTCTCCTCTCTGAAATTGTCCTCCGTGTGGCTTCTTAATACATCTGTCTGGTATTTCTAGTGCTGGTTGTATTCACAGTCCAACATTCAGAGACTCAAATCACATAAATGTCCATATCCAGGCACTTTTCTCACACCATCAGCAAGTGTGTACTGGATATAGCCCAGCTGGAAATAAGATGAGAACAGATTTTCTTGCATGATTTCTCATACAGACAGCTTTTGGCTGGGTTGGAAATATTTTGGAAAAAGTAATTTTTCATGCTATTTTAGCATTTCTTCATCCAGTCATAGGCAGGAAATTCAAGGATAATAATTTTAAAAGGGAAAGAGACTGAAACCTAATTGCAGACTCACTGTGACTGACTCAATAGAAATATGGTATGCAGATTTTTTATTAAAAAAAAAAAAAAAGGAGTATTTGGGGTTTCATACAAATAATGACTCAAGCAGGCCACTCCTCTTAACCCATATCTCGTCTTCAGTTAATATACATGGGTCCAAATGAGATCTCTGCCCCTAAATATTTTTAAACTTCAATGCTGTTTGAAATCAACAGCTACAATATATTTTCCATATAGTGAGAGTATACAGTTCATCTAAGGTCAAATCTAAGAGTACACCAGAATTTTGAAGCATTGTAGTACCTTAGAAAAATAACACAAGAGAGCATCTTCTTGAAACCAGGGCTCAGAGGCTGCCTGTACTTAAATACAGATATGCTGCCCTCAAACACAATGCATATGTACCTTACCTCTGCCTTTATAACCGCTGATGTGGAGCCTGTAGTTCATTGTAGGTGTCTGAAACATGGATTTTGATGTTGAGGCTTGTAACGCTTTCAATTTAACTGACACAAGGTAGGTTTCCCTTTCTTTTTCATCTTAAGTTCACTTTCTTGTCTTCTTCAATCATGGTACCACATGCCTCTGCTCCTTCAGGTTTTTATTTCCTGCCCTACTTTTTCTAATCCCTTCCTATCTGAGGACTTTGGTTATACAGGTAATCTTCATTGGGGTTACATTTTTCTGACAGCGGTGGGAAGAGGAGATAAATATTGTTCTTGTGTGTGAACTTGGTTAACAGTTATCGTGTGTGTTCTTTTGACTGCTAAGCCATGTTTCCTGCTGGCTTTGTTACCCACAGCAGTATGTAACTTTCCTTCCTTTGTCCCATTCAAACTCTTAAAAAAGGAATCAATTCAGAAAGCAGTTATGAGTTCATGATTTCTAAATTCTCTGCTTTCCTTCTTTTTCCTTACCTCACAAGCAGATTCTTTATGAGAATAAACACTTACTCTGGCTTGTCTGTGCAATGCCAGAGGTGCTCAACACACATCTTCAGTTTCCCAACATGAATACTCCTGCCCTTTCAGATCACAGCAGGTCGTCAGAACTGGTGCTTCTGTGTTTGAGTAACAGGGTGCTTGATATTGCCCTACCTGGAACTGTACAAGAAACAGCTTTCCCGTCCCATGGTTTGGTGTTTGAAATCGTGGCTTTCATTCCAATTGCAATTAGTTGGAATATTTTCCCTTGGACTGTGGACTTCTTTTTGCATTGTAACTTCTGGGTAGCTAGGAAGATTTTTTCAAGCAAAAATAATTTTGAACTGAAATTGGTACCTGCGTGAACTTTTTTTAAAAGCAAATGAAATATTTTGTTGTTCTGGAGACTTTTTCATTCATATTTTTCAGATTGTGAAATTTATCTAAAGTGATTGCTCCTTGCAAAATTAAAACTCATTTAGTTTTGACAAATGGTGTTTTCTGACTGAGAAAGTTGCATCAAGAAATTCCCAAGTGGCTCTTCTACAGGCTTCCTGATTTAGAATAGTGACAAATTACAGACCTGTTTAAAAACTTTAATTTCACTACTCAGTAATACAGGTTTTATCCAAAGCCTGATCCATAAGGTGATAAGGCACTGGAATGGGTTGCACAGGGAAGTTGTGAATGCTCCATTCTTGGCGGTGTTCAAGGCCAGGTTGGACAGAGCCTTGAGTGACATGGTTTAGTGTGAGGTGTCCCTGGCCATGGCAGGGGGGTTGGAACTAGATGATCTTCGGGTTGTTTCCAACCCTAACTATTCTGTGATTCTATAACTTACTGTAGTCAGCCACTTTTTGCATTTAGTGGACTTCACACCTGGAAAAATCAAAACCATTGACCTTCAGCTTCAGAGTGACCCAGCCCCAGAGTCTGAGTAACTTAAGCCTTTAAGGCACAGTTCTCAGTACCATAATTTCTATTCAATGAAGAAATAGCACTTAAAACTCCAGCAACCCAATAGCTATAGCACAAACTACAGATTTTTACAGTCTCTCCATGGGGTCACATCCTGAACAGTTGTTCCAGCAAGAACATATTTCATGGTCAGTATTTCAAATCAAGGCTTCCAAATTAGATTGGCTCCTACCAAATTTAGTTTGTTATCCTAGACTTTCCTTGAAGGCTGAAATGCATACGCCTCCACCATGAGCCCTACTTAAATTTGCCTTGCAGGTCGTGTATTTCATAGCTGAGAAAATAGCTACAATTGCACTCTTTCAGATTTTTTGCCAGGCTCCTTCTAGCAAAGGCAGTAAAGCATTTACAGTCAATGTGAAGTTGAGAAGATTCCTATTAATACAGATATCAAACCTTTTCAACCTACGGCTTAAAATTAGAGCTGTCCTTTTTCACTGCTAGACCTCTTTATGTCTCAAGCTGTCAGCTCTCAATTGTGAGTGTGCTTTGCTGTCAGAACCTGAACTGGTATTTTTTTTTTTTTTTGGATGAATTAAATGTTATTCTTTCTGATACATAAGCAGCTCCAGGACATCTTTAATTCTTCCAGTACTCCAACTTTTTACACTGTCCCTGTTCCATTAGATCAACCAGCTACAAACTTCCCAATATGTATTTTGTTATTCTGAGCAGTATTTTCATGTTTCCTTTGTCTGTGAGGGGTAGAACTCAACTGAAACATGCCTTGCTGTGTTGCCTTTCTTCTCACAGAGATGCTTTTCCCCCCTTATGCAGACTTTTTGTTGTCAACCTAGCTCTAGCACAGCAGCTCTGTTGTTTTTTCTAGAGTTTCCCCAAGGCTCTAATCATGTTCTTCCACTGGTTTTCCCGTAGTCAGAAAATGTTGCCTCTGTAGAATTTAATGCCTATTGTAGATCTCAGCACTCTAATCCTTTACATGCTCTGATGCAACTCTAGTGCCCTGAAATTAACCCAAATGCAGTTTGAGGAAATACTGTCATATGAAGTGCTGCATCTGCCTGGACTTGTTGAGCATGAGTATGGTGTTAGCTAGCGCAATGTCACAAGTTACAAGGCCATCTCTTTCTGGGTTGCAACTTAAATTGCCTTACTGCTTTCTATCCCCAGTCTTTTGTCATCTCTGGACTTTTTTCAGATAGGTCCACTGGGTTCCCTTATTTGGATAAATCTGAGTATATTGTCAGGGTCTGTTTATGTGTTCTCCTTGTAGCTCTTTGATTCAGGCATATATGACTCTCTCAATCAGCATCCAGTTTTAACTTTCTCTGCAGCCTGGGGTTAGTTGCAGACAAGATGCTTTTTTATTCATCTTTTATTTGTAGTCTTTATTCAAGAACTTCCATCTCATTCATATTTTATTTTTCCCCTGGAGTATAGCAGGCTTCATATTTTTGCAATGTGATTTCACATTTTCTTCCTTCTGTCTGGATTGATTAAAGACTGTAAAAATCTTCCAGCTGCTTCAGAACCCACTGTTCTCAGCAACAAGAAGATATTCTGGTTACTTTTTCCTCTCAGACTCAAACAAGATTTTATGCTTCTTCCAGCACCATCTCAGAGACATTCAGCTCTAGTGGAGCTCCTGGATGTGCTATGTTCCCACCAGCAAACTATCTTATTTCTTTTGTTTGTATAGCACTTGAAGCCCAGTGAATACTAGGTACTTAAATTAGGACAGGAATAGATTAACCCTTTATTCTATATCTGATGCCATCTGGCTTCTCGTAACAGGAGTTTGAGAGAAGCCTACACAGACCCTCAGAAAACTGAAAGCGTGAAGACAAAAGCCCTAGTAGCAAAAGGGTTAATCTAAGCTCCACTCATTGAAGACATGGAAATCGGTCCAACCACTGATGAAACCTGTGGAGTAGAAGTAATTTGGAGATGTCATATAAAAAGCTGACAATGATGAGCCAGAAAGCTGTGCAGTTAGCTGGGATATATGCTCTTTCAGTTACAACTGAGGCACATATTAGGACGTGTGTAACTTCGTTGGGAAACTATGTATGTGGTCATCACAGAGTGGAGGTGGGTCTTACCTAGCCCAGCTTATTGCCTCTCCCACTTCCACGACAGCTTCCTGTTCCTGTGTGGGACACTGTAAGAAGCGTCCTTAGATGTGTATGTCAACAGAAGTTTAATTCAGGAAGAAACAGGACGGACTGACTTGTTACAGTCTGTGGACAGTCCAGTATTTCTGTGATGCAGCACTGTGTTGCCTTCTTTACATCTTGGGACTGGATCTTTGATCCAATCTACAAAATAAATGCCCTGTAGATTGTGTATCCTGCATAATCCTTAGGCACTGACAAGAAGAAAGGGATGTTCTTTGCTTCTTTCCCACCTATGTTTCTGTTGCTGTGGCTGTTTAACAGCAATCTGTGAGTTGCTGCTGAGATGCCACTTTGAGTTCCTGCTGCTGAGATTCAGCCCTGGTGGGCTACAGCTAGGAGCACAGCATGGAAGTGGGAAGTGGTGGAAGGCAGACTGGTATGAGAGGGCAGAAAGTGCCATTGCTCAGCCTGTTGTGTGTGAAAGGGATATCTCATACCATAAATGGAATAACTCTTTTGAACTACCTCTGAAGTAAGAGCAGCAACATGCTAGCCATCAGATAAGAGATGGAGCAGCCAGATATCTGCTCCCGCACCAGCATCAGCCTCCAAGCAGTCACATGAAATCTACTGGAATTTTTGCACGTTTGCACAGAAGAAACGAAGATGATGCGCGCAAGCTCTGTTGATTACCACAATCAAAACAGCTGTGGCAGCAAGCAAAACCTGCTACCAGGCTGTCATATTCACAGTCTCCCTGGTTAGGAAGGACAAGAGATATTAAAGACAGTGGCTTGGGGAACGCAGCTTTAACGAATTACTCCTTTTGTATGACACATCATTACAGTTGTTCATTTCTTCCCATACATACACTTTGACATTAACTTCATTGTCATATGACTAGTTACATACCAGTCTTGCAGGCATCTCATCCATGCCTAATTTCTAGTACCGAAGCAGCTCTGGGACTTAGTTCAACACACATCACAGTGCAACAAGCAATCATATCTTTATGCTTTATTTTCTAATCAGCATAAAACTCTATTTCCTTCCCAGGATGGAAAAAGAAAATAGCTACTTAAAGTCTTCTTTAACTCGTTTACTCTGTGCATATTGCAAAACTCCCACCAATTAGGCCTCCTGGGGCAGATACTTTCCTTTGGCTTGCATTGCTGTGTTGCTAAAAGCCAAGTGTAGTGAACAATACAGCAGGGACACAATTCATGAGATTCAGACCTGCACGCTGTCTCTCTGCATCTCATGTTGGCCCACGTCTGGATAGAGTGTGACAAACAGAAAGGCCAGATCTGGAAGGAGTGGTAAGTGACAAAAGCCCAAGAAGGAACACTTTGGGAAAACAATTCATTCATAAAAATATAAATGCTCTAGGACTTATTCCTTAGTTTATAAAACTATTTCTACACCATCTGTTAAGTGGTTTGTAATTTGCCAATAAAAATCAGCAGAATGAGTAAGTTAACTGCCTGCATGACTCTGGAATATGGGCAGCTTTGGAATCCAAGTGAGAAAGGGCCATAGGTTTCTGCAGGATGTTGTATTTATTGTGCCACCAGTCTTCCTAACCTGCAGCACAAAATGCAAGGTTTAAATTAAGTGAATGCAGAAAAGGCACTATTAGAAGCCTGGTTATTTGCTTATTTTGTTGCTGAACTTTGTACCTTCTTCTCTTTTAATCTGTTGATTTGATCTGCTTTGGTGGAAGATGCACTGTGTGTGCTTTTCTGACTATAGGCACCTCACAGGCACTCCAGCTAGCACACAGCAGCCATCTGCATGGGAAGTTTAAGACTGAGAGTGGAGTGCCGTGGGGCACAGGATGAAGCATTCCCCCCAAGTTGATGAAAGGCCCACCCTTGGCTGCTGCTGGAATGCTGTAACTCTCCTGGAAAGGAGAGCAGAGAAGATCAAAGGCAAAATACTGCCAAAGAACAAAACTTAGCAAAGATTCCTCACCCTGCCTAATTATCACATCACACTTTGAGTCAACATGCAAGGTTGCTGGTGCCAGCTGTGAAAAAGGCAATTAATATCTTTAAACCCAGCCGAGCTTCAGGCTCAGGATAAGAAGCTGTGAAGAGCTATGTACAGGTAATAGGTCTGCTGTTTTCAGCCCTTGATGCGGCACACTGATTGTTTTGTGGTGGTGTAGTAAGGATGGTGGAAAATACCTTTGAGAGACTTTGAGAAACATCGTGAAGTCTAGGTAGATTTTAAAAGGTCTCTGTAGATCCTAAACAGGTAGTGATAGCATTTCAAGAGGATAAGGCAAGTACTGCTCACATCATCCATGCTGGAGAGCTGCAAGGGAAGTAGCAAGGGGTTTGTGCTTTGCTATCCTGGGGTGAACTGTTCAAAAAGAATACAATTATTTACCAATAGTCCCAAAAAGATGACAGTTGTTTGCAAACAGCCTAATGCTGATGTTCATCTGGGTTCAAAATTCCAGATGTGAGCCTGTGCTGGGGTTGTGCCCACCAACACAGGGCACTTTCCTGTCACTCACTCTGACTTAGGGGGAAGTGAAGTTCAGTGTGGCTGAGTGAAGGCTATGAATTGGGTGTCTTCATTCCAGTGCCTGTCCTTGAAGCATAAAGTCTCATCTTTTTTAGCATGTGAATAACCTGTTCTGCTTATCCTGTAATACTTTTGTTCACCACACACCAAGCATTTGCCATCAATGGCAGGCTTGGCAGCCAAAAAAGCATTCCCCAATACCTGATGTGTGGTTTATGGAAAGAAGGATTTCATGACCAATTTTACTACACATTAAGGGCAAGAAAATGCCCAACTGTGTTTTATATATACATCTAGAAGAAACCCCTGATATTTCTGAAGTTGTTTCTAAACCACCTTGTTTCAATTTGAGATTCTGCTATAAAAGAAACCTTCTTAAAAGCTGCATGTCGTTATGTTTTGACTTAAAATTAAAGGAACACTGTAACTCCTTTTATTTTGCTAATATTCCAAAAATAAACATTTTTACTTATAAAGCTTTTAGGAAAATTCATTCCTGTTTACAGTCCCAGCACATGCACCATGCTGGTTCCAATTCTGTCAGCCAAGCAGCTGTCCTGCCATTAACGCTCTTTAGCAGCTGTGTTCTTTCTGCTACCCGGGGACCTGTTAAAAAGCGTTTACAGAGTTTTGTGCAGACAGGTGTCCCTGCAAGAGCAACGCTGCCTGCAAAGGAATGCAATAAGAGTGACCTTCCTTCCAACACCCTTCGATATTATAGACATTTCATTTCAGTAATAACAGAGAAAAGCAAATTATCAAGGGGATCCACTCACCTAGCACTGCTCAGATAATCTGAACAAGGAAGTTGTGCAAGTTGTACCTTCACAAAAGTGTCCATTGGCATGGAAAGTCTGTCTGCCTGGCTTTGTTTCTACAGTGCTTTCAGAAATGAGCTAGGAAAGTGCTAATGAATGAACTAATGCAGCATAGATATTGTACATCCCTGGCCGCTGCCTTTCTGTGCAGGCTAGCGCAATTGAGGTATCTTCTTTCACACTTAGGTATTTTGAGGACAGGCACCATAGAACAGTCACTCTCAGGTTTGGACACATAAAGTGTCCTCTTACTTGGTGAGCGAGTACTTCTAATTCCCTGTCCTATCTTAACACCATAATGTTTTTGTCTTACGTTAAAGTAAATTCTGTTACAGAACTGGATGAACATGACTGTGGTATTGAGAAAAATAAGTTGGGTTGAGTAAGAACAGTAATGGTGAACTAAATGTCAGCATTTATAAAACAGGCCAGCTCATGAAATTTTCAATGTGCAGTATTTCCAGAAGCAGCATCAAAAGCAACTACCAACCAACATTTTCATTTATCAATGATCAAAGTTAGGCACCTGCACAAAAGTCATCCAAGATACAAGCTATGCAGAAATAAGTTTGTTCCCTCACTGTTAGTTGAGTGGCTTGCTCCTGTGCTCTTGATAAGTTCTCCCTTTGATACTGAGAAATGGAGCTGTGGATTTTTTGTTTGTTGCTTTGTATTACTGTAAATCTTTAAGAGACCATTGAAGTCCACAAGTGCTCCTTAAGAGTCTGATGGACATAACTAAATCCGTGTTGTAACACCTCTGCTATGCTCAAGTGCAGCATGACTTGTACACTTTGTGGTTGATGTATGTCTTTGTGAGTGGTCTGGCAGAGGCTGCCAAGTGCAGGCAAACTGGCAGAGAGCCTTTCAGTCAGGTTTCTCTACCTGCAGCTGAGCTAATAATGTTTTGCTATGTCTGAGATAAACAGTCTCTGAGGAGAGGTGTTGGCCCATACATGGTCTAAGTGTCTGTGGAAGTCCTTATGCTAGGCAGGGATCTCTCATGATTCAGGGGGTGACCCGTTGTAACTGAGCACAGTTGTGCACATGTTACTAGAACCTTTCTGTAGAGGTGGATGTAAGGCATACTAGTGACATGTCTGGATCAAGCATTGACCTAAAAGCACCTGGGTGAGCTTCAAGCCTGCTGATCTGGCTACCTTAGACCCCATATGCAGTGCTTCTGCATTAGCAAGGCTTGCTCTCAGACTCATCTGTCTTGTTTTGTTGGGAACTTGTGTGGCCAAGGCCTCTATACTGGACCTGAGACTGGTAAGATCTCAACAAACATATGCAACACTGCTGGAAAAAGTCCGTGATTTCTACCAGTCCCAGGTCTGTTAGATAAGTGAGCAGTAGAGACTTTGTTTTGTCTGGCTAGCCCCCTCATAATTTCAGGTATTTGAAAAAATTCCTAAGTAACTATATATGTAATTGTCTAGCCCTCTCTGCTGGAAAAAAAGAAACCAGAGCAGAAGGATAACTTTGGCAGTCAGCCAGGAATGGGAAATCTCTTCTTGTCCGCATAAGATCATAGACCACAGAAATGTTGCTTGAGAGCAGCCTCTGGATTTCAGATCTCTGCTCAGACTTCACCATCAAAACCCTAAGCTTTATGTCATGGTTTGTGAAGGTAGTATTGCACTTGTGCTATATTTCTTCACATCTGGTTTTCTACCTGACAATAAGACACCTATGAGGAGTTCCTCTTTGCTTGTCAGAGCCTGTTCTCATTCCACCATCTTTACAGTTTTCCTGGTTTGCTACAGTTAGATCCACTTGTAATGCAGCTCCCTGGCATTTCGGGAGTTGACACATGGCAATGCCAAGCTGTTCTTTGCAGATGGTGGCTACAACAAATGGAACAAAGAAATTCAGGGAGTTAAGCAAAAATCATCACTTCATTTGCTTACCGAGGCACCTGCACTTGTAAAAGGGCACATGCTGGTGTAGCATGGTGCCCCTTGGACTAGCTTCTTCATTTTCAACTTTACTTCCAGGGTTAAAAATTCTCAATTAAAGAAAAATAAACAAAAGTGGCCCCATTGCTCTCACAGATGTGACCAAAGGGGTTTAACCAGTAAAGGAAACAAGGCTGAGAGATTATCTCAAGCCTCTTCCCTATTAAAACAATTCATTTCATATATTGCCACAATGCAGCAACTTTATCTGAACTTCCTTTCAACCTCTGTAAAATAAATGCTGTGAATTAATACTTGAAAAATATGCTCTCTGTGACATTGGGGAACATACTTTGAGGAGTAGTAGCAGAACTTGCTTTGAAACAAGCCATTACATTAATAGATCGAAGAGAACTTAGTTGGAAAATATGCCTAGTGTGTAAACCAACCAACCCTTAATGTAATTTGTTTTCCTGTCTTCTAGTAAACTTTATTGCATAGAACTGAGATTTGGATCTAACAGCTGTTCTGGGGCAAAGACTCCATTGAGATACTTTGAAAAATTCTGTGTGATAAGGTGGATAAGAAAAACTATGTTTTGTTTTGTTTTGTTTTTTATTCATGGTATAATGAAGTGAGTTGTAAAATCTTCTGTTAGGGAATATCCCTTTTTGATGCTCAGTGCCATTCTTCAGAAGACGCAATGTGTTTTCAGAGAGTGACGAAAAAAGATTAATTGAGAGACAAAGTGCCAGTTATAGGCACCCCAATCCAAGGAGTGACAAAAATTGATGCTGTCATTCAGCAAGGACAACATTGTTTTGTTACTGCTGAGGTTATCTGGAGACTATGAAAGAAGTTACAGAAGAGGAAGTTTCATATATGCATGACCTCAAAATTAATTAAGGTAAATAGGATTGTGTATCTAGTCCCTTTATTGCTTTAGCTTTTAATGCTCTTGTATTTGGATTGTGATTTGAGTCCTGTTACTATAATGTGAGGGCATACCTGCTGTGTGAAACAGAGAAAACTGTTCTGCGGCAGCAGTATAATACAACAGAAAACTTAAGACTGAGGATTAAGGGAAGGATTATCAGGCTCTAGGCCTTTCCAGTGGCTTTTGCTCTCCATCTCACAGCTTGCCACCCTGCCTGGCTTCCTTCCCTTTCACAACTGTTGCAGTGTACTCCAGGCTGCTTTGGCTGCATGGGGTGGAGGGCTGTTAGGGATTTTAACATTACTGCCTCAAGGTCTGTAGTCCAATTTCTTGCACCATAAATGGATATCAACAGATCAGTGTGGGTGAGAAAGCACTTGAGTGTGTTTCAAGTTAGGAATGGGGGGCAGACCTCTGCCTCTTCCCCATGACACACAGGTGTCTGCAGGAAGGCTGTGCTCCTGCACATGCGTTTCTGAATGGTGCGGGGTTTTGGGTGCCCTCTCTTGACGTGCCATCGGGAAGCTAGTTGCCAAGGAGTAAGAGCCACTGCTCTTAAAGGCCTTTGCAATGTCTCACACCACAGGCTCAAAACAGCAAGGCACAACCCTCAGAGTGTGAAAGCCATCCATGTACAGGGATGTATGTGTGTACATAGAGGGATCAGCAATCTTGGCCAAACCCCATGCCCACAGTGAGAGCAGCTTATATCAAAATGAGGGCTGGGTCAGAGGGGGTACTGTGCACCTCCCACCCTGCTCCTCCTTCTCTTCCTGTGTGTTCCTTTTCCCCCCGAGGAGATTCTGTTCTTTCCTTGCCCTGGCAAGAGTTCCTCAGTGCCTTTACTCTGCCAGCAGCAGCAGGCAGCAAATGCTTTGCACACCTTGAAACAATTTCTTTTGCAGGCCATGCTGTGGAACATATCCAAACAGCTGAGGTGCTGTCAGTGCAGAGGAGCTGGGTTTCTGCATGTGACAGGGGCATGAGTCTGCCTAAATCTCATTGACCTCAGCAGGAGATGATTAAATGTATGCTTGAGGTTTGGGGAAAGCGGTGAAAAGCACAGGAGAGGATGGAGTCCTAAGGAGTGGGGATTTGGTGGTGAATTCTGAACTTCTGTGTTTTCCTAATTAAAAAAAGAAATAATTTCAAACACTGAGTCCGACATTCTGGACACATCCAGGTTTAGGAAGGATAACTTGTGCCTCAAGAATGCTGGGTGTCCAGAAGACTGATTAGACCCTCAGTCAGTTTGAGGACCCCAGATGGCTGCTCTGAATTACAACGCCTCACTAAAAGAAGAACTTAGCTGTTGACTGCAGCCTAGACAAGCTGTGAGACGTGAATTTTCCTGTGCACTGAAGTTTGCATTTGGACCTGGACAAACAGGAAGGGTGGAAACTGAAAAATAAGTTAAATTAAATCATGTTTTGTTGCTCATGATACACAGGGCTTCAGCATGTGGTCACTGTCGGTAAGAGAGGAGAAGGCTACCAGCTTCGTGGAAAAAGATACTACAAGTAAAAGGGCAACCTACAGAACAAAAGGCCTTGAACCGAAACATGAAGATTCAAACCTAGAACACTTGAATATAAGCTGTGTAGAACAAGGTAGGGGTGTCTTCATTTTGAACAACCAACTAAATGTCTTACAGTATTTAAAGGCTTAAAAGGGTTGTCAAAATGTTTGTCTTGAAGTCCTTGCAGAAGGAAATGTTGCATTTATGCAGTGCCACAGCCTTGCCTCGCAGATGCATTGAAACTGTGCTATTACAGAGCTGCCTTTTCTGTGTCCCCATTGTACTTATATCCTAACCTGCCTGGCTGCTTGCTTGCCTGCAGGCGATACCCCCTGGAAGATGACAACAGCTTCATGCTGGCACTTACCTGGAGAAGCTCATTCCAATTTTCTGCTTATCTGCCAAGGGAGTGTGATCAGACATGCTGTTTGAAAGGTGTATTGGGGTTTCTAAACCTCATGAAACAAAGCAGAGGTTAACCCAGGTAACCATCAGGCTGTAGCTGAAAATTGGCCTGCCTTCAGAGGATAGAAGAGCAGTGGGAGGGTCTCTTTAGGAAAACACAGTTATCTAGTGAGTTGCTAAAAAACCTTGATCTTCAGGACACAGAAAGAAGGAGCTTTCTGAACTTGGAGAATGTTGGTAAACTGGAGGTTGATGGCAAAATGTTGGTGCCCCCCCACATAGAAGCGATGGGGACTTTATTGCATGGATGCGTTCCATTTGGAGGAGAGCTTTGCTATGAGGGGATGCTCTTGGGTCAGGTAAAGACAGTTTGACTCTTACAAGCCAGATAGGTAAGTCAGCTCCTCAGAGCTAGATTTCAAATGAAACCTGGACCAGTTCATTATTCCCGGGTGCAACCAGGAATTTCCATGGCTTTGATCAAAATCCTACAAAAGTAATGGTTGTGGAGATGGCTTGCTTTGAAGTTTTGAATTTGAGTTTTGAGAGAATCCAAAATGCAAACTGCAATCAGCTGAAATCTGTTTCAATGAAAACATTTTCTGAACAAATAAACAACAACAACAAAAAAAAACAACAAACCATGAACTCTCATGGAAAGGAAGGTGCACTTAAAATATTGTTTCAAAACTGATGGAAAATGTACATCACATTTCAATTCATCTTCTTCATGAAAAGGTGGTATGACCCTTAAAATGAAAAATGGGAATGATTTCACTGTAAAAAGGGGTTTTACATACTATGCTTTCTCTGATGTCTTTCATTACTATTTTAACTTCGTCAGAAGGAATACAACATCGACTTTCTTATGCATGTGATTACACAATTATGTGAGAAGCAAGGTTAATAATTTTCTACCTGCTTTCCAACTTGCAAAAATCTTGGAAAAAAAAAAAAATAAGCTCCCATTTATTCCCTGAATGTTGAGAAAATCTTTCAACCTTCCAAATCGTTATTTTTGGTACAAATTCTCATGAGGAAAAATTCTAACAATATTCACCTCTAGTGCAAATGAAACACAAGATCGTTTTGTACAAACACTGGTGATCAAGGACTGCTGACCTTAGACCCACTCTGTTCCTTCTAGGGAAACTGATTACTGCTACTGTGGTTATTGAGGAGGCAGGAGAAATATTTTAATGGAACTCCAGATGTGGTTTGTGTCTGTGTGTGTACACGCAAACATATATATAGGTACTGTATATTAAGTATATGGGTGTGTGTATAAAGTACATGGGTTTGTGTTTTGCAGATTCCTGGGAACCTTTGTATTAAGACACCAACATTTGATTGTATCCTGCAAGAAGAATAGTTTTTACACACAGCTGAAGAAAAGAGTCATTATTTAAATTGTAAAATATTCTATTTCATGCCATTTTCATTTTGATAGACATTAATGTAACTTTGTTTTGCCAAGCTGAAGTCTTGCAGTTTGTCTTGCAGTCTCATTCTAAAATAGAGAAATGACTCTTAAGTGCCTTACCCCTAAAAGGAACAGTATGTGATGAAACAGAATATGCCTGAACTTATATTTAATTTTGCTGATGAATGTCTTTTGAGTGACTGGCTATTCCTCAGCTCCCTTTCCAGTCCTCTGTTTTTATGAATTTTTTTTAAATACCGATCTTTCCGTGAACTGGTGACACAATGTTATCTCAAGATTGAAATTGGTCAGAACATGTTTGATGAAATATATTCTAACTAAAATACGCCGCTGCTTGGACATCAAAACATTTTGCATAGGAGCTGGTGCTGATGAATGGGGAGTTTTTTGTAGCCCAGGATGAGGTCTCTGGTTATGTCTGATCTGAAAGCCTTATTGAAAGCTTGATCTCAATAACTCAGAAATAGATGTTTCAACACAATTCCACACCCTTCCATTTGAAAAGTTTTTGTTTTCATTTCAAGACCATACAGAAAAAAACCAACCAACCTTGGAAAACCTGCACAGCTTTGGAAGGGATTTATTCCCTGTCACCCAGCCAGCTCTGATTGCGACTTTCTCTCGCACAAATGCTGTGCCAGATTTCCAGAAAAAGGTGTAGGGCTACAGCTGTAGTTTTTTTCCTCACAAGTCACCTGTCACTTTCACTGTTCTGCTGAAGCAAGCTATGGGCAGTCAGAGCAGACCACAAGCATGCGCCCAGCCAGAGCTGCGGCTCGGCTTGTTAGCTCTGGGTTTCTATTGCAGCTGTCCTCGCTGGTTTCGACAGTGTGACTGCTGTGGCTGTCACAAAAGCACAACCGAAAGAGTTTATAAACGTTTGACTTCAAATTCCTGCACAAGGGTGACTTAATTGAGACCCACACCCAGTTGAGCAGGGTTAGGCTGTGCCAAAGAAAGTCTCTGTGCTTGTTTCATTTGAAACCTGTGGAGGGAAGATGGGTCATTAAGTCTGCGGTTTCTAAAATGTCTCTGATGTGGAGTTAAACTTCTTTTGTTTTGAACTCTTGTTTTGTTACATGAGTGCAATGTTAGTTGTATAGCCTGAATTTTAATGATCTTTTTCTTGGTTTAAACAGATGGAGTTACATTTTCAACCTTTGAGGCCATGACTGGAAATTAGGTAGATAAACTAAAAGCCTGACCAACTCCCCTAATTAGACTTTGCTTCTTGCAGTATATGCTGAATTTTATTGGTCATGTCTCTGCTCACTGAACTCTTAGGCCATTTCCCAATACACCTTGAACTTAGAGTAAAACCTGAAATGCCTTCTCAGACTGTGTTTTTCTTTGGATTCCCTGGAGGTCCTAGACTTGATCTGGAGACTCTTTTTCCATAAAGGACCTTGCATTGACATTCTCAGAAATATATAAGGGCTAAATTCTCCAAGAGCTCATAACCTTCCAACCATACCAGGAATCAAATGTCTATAAATACTGCTTGAAGAGGTAGCCCTTGGAGAATGAAGCATTGGTGTCTGTGTCTGACAGGCTGTGAGAGAGTGGGCTCCTGATCCCTCAGACCACTTGTGAAAATGGGACTTGCTGTGACTGAAATGCCATGGGCTGCAGACCTTTGGGAGATTCCTCTTGTAGACCATTGGAAGGTGCACCCCTGGGGATGGTCTGTGCAAATGGTTTGACAGTGGTGGCTGTAAAATTTAGTCTGGTGGGTTGTATGGTTTTTACCTAGTTTAAACCACCTAACACACATGCTCTGGAGCTGGTAGGCAGAAACCAGAGAGGAGCTTACAGGTGACAGTGGTCCATTTATGAGAAAATATCCAGCTCCACCTTCTCAAGGTAAGAATTTATCATTGTGCCTAGCTGTTAACAGTGGGTGGTCTGTATATTACTAATATGATGTAACTGTTAGAAAGGTATTCCCATCCCTCATAATTTTGTAGTGTTTACTTACCCTTGCTGTGACACTGCTATTGACTCTGCAGTTATAATTATAACTAATAGTTCAGTAATCCTGCAACAAATTGACCAATTATTACATAGAAAACTGTATTGTGGCAGTCACTGGGGACTGCCTAGCCTCAGACAACTTTAATTAGATTATCAATACCTTATCCAGCCTTTTGGGTGCAGAGGATGTTGAGTGGTAAATGCTAAAATTTCTATTAATTTGCATGCTGTTAGAGGATGGCAGTTTGCTAATTGTTCAAATAAAAGATAAAAGAATCTCTTTTTGAAAAAAAAAATATAGCAAGAAGAAAGACTGGTTTGTGGTGCATGGCAGAACACCGTTTCAGCTGCTGTTAGGTTTAGCTGAAAGCAGCACCATCCTGGTTTGCCAAAATCAATCAGTTCTGTACAAAGGAGGGGAAGAGCCTACAGAAGTGCCTGGCTCTTCTACAGGCAGTAAATCGGAATCTCTTCTTCCCATATTCAGAAAATACTTTTAAATCCAAAATATGTTTGCAGCAATTAGGGTCAGTTACTGCAAGAAAAACTAGGTACATAAACTGCAGAGGAAAACTACCCCTCTCCACTCCATTCTCTGCAAGAATGATGTCTCTATTTTGATGAAATGTGTGTCATGTGTCACTGTTGAGGGTTTTTTCCAATATAATAGTGAGATGCAACATGAGAAACCCTTGGAATCCATATGCTACTTGTAAGGGACCTGTAAACTACAAATTAGAAGAAGTCCATATGTTCTCTGCACAACTTCAAAATACATCTTTGTTTGCAGTTGTCTGCAAGTAGATATCACAGTTTATGAAAATACCATAGCAAACATCAACAGATACCTATCTGCCTATGGTGTGGAGGTTTGCCTTTCAAGGTACTGCTGTGCTTTCCTCCACACCATCCTTAATATAGGCACCACTGTTGTCCCTTTCTTCCTTTTAAGTTATTTTTTCTATATGTAGCTCTACTGCAAAACCAGGCCTTCTGTATGGCTTTTGTTATCTTGCTTGTTTTCTAAGCGTTGGGGTGGGAGTCTTCTTTAAATATAAGTTAGCATAACACCCTAATTTTAAATATGGACCTGTAGGCCGCAGTATAACATAAGCGTTAATACAATAACTTTGATGGCAGACTATAGCTGAACCCTAGAGCTGTAGTTATTCTGCAGTGCAAATAATCATTCAGTGGTGATCTTTTACTTGGATAAAATGTTCCCATTCTAAAGTAATGATAGTTTTTTTTAAATTAATTAAGTTATAACTGAAGTTTTTCCACGATGCTATCTTAGAGTAATAACTACCAGTGGTACCTACAGCCTAATCAAAATCAGGCTTTGTGGTTTTAGGTGGTACGCAAACACTTTTGTACACCTGAGGTAAAAATAAGTAGAGCATTTCTAAAGGGAATTAAGAACCTCAAACTCACCTTCTAAAGTACTTTGCTTGAGCAGTTTTTTTCAAAGTGTTTATGCGTTGCTCCTTTCAACAGTAGCAAAGGGTAAATGATAAAAAGAGCTGCAAATTATTGGTATGGATTTTGGTAAGCCTGTGGTACCCAAGCACACATCTGCAGCTATTTGCACCTATGTACTTCTAAAAGCCTGAGCTTCAGTACCTCCCTCACTTTTAAAAATGGGAGTTAACATGAACAGAGCAATGTGAGCCAGAACACCTTTAGAAAACAATTTTCAAAGGTATATTGTTACCTTGGGTTGTAAATAAGCTGCCTGGAAGAGTTAATTGCATGAGGTTAGTTACAGAAGTGACTTGAACTGTCTTAAGGGGCATCTGTCTGTCTGCTTGGCTGGCACCTTGTTTAGAAAACCAGTGTACTAAGCAATCCCTACTTGGAAGTTAGGCTCCTAAGTCACTGTTGAAAGTTGCCTTTGGAGTTGCCCTGAAGCACCTGTACTGTACCTGGGAAAGGAATGCACAAAGGAATGGAGCTGTTAAAAGCAAATGCTCATAACAAACCAGGTCTTTTTATGTTAAAAGAAATCGTATGTCTTGTTTAGTGTGCCTTCAGAATGTTAGAAGCTTTTCTGTCTGAAGCAGTCTTGTGAAGTGAACAGAAGGCAAGAAGGAAAGCTCCTTAAAGGCTCAGGCTCTCTTTGAGCTTTCAGTCGTAAAAATGTTTTTTGACTGGTGTCTTGTATAAATTAATTTAGTGTCACTTGTGCTGAAAGGGCATGTTGGCTTTTGATCTAACTGCTCACGGGCACTTTGGGTACCAGAGAGACAAGAAGCATCCATCAAATTACAGCATTTAAAAGAAAGAGGCTAAGAGGGGTCTCTCCTTCCTGCCTCCACTTTTCAGCCACAAGAGTTTCTGAAAAAGCTGTCTTGCTGCTCCCCAAAGCTTCCCAGCACTTTCCTACAGTTCAGACCACCCCTGCCACAACTTTGCAATACAGCTGTACTGGGTTGAGATGAGATTTCATTAGGTTGGTGGAATCAGGAAGAGGACTTGGGCATGGTTACAGCACAGGATATACTTGAGGGATTTTTTACTGTCTACACCAAGCTTGAGTTAATCCTGGAGCTAATTTGAGATCAAAAGCACAGAGACTGTTTGAAATCTTATCTGAATCAGCCTGCCAGATCATTTTAAGGCAAACGTTAAGTAAGATCACTTTGATTATTCCAATCAGTCAATCTTGGTAACTGAGATTGGGGTTTTCAGAACAGGAGTTGATATACTACTATTAGATTAGGGTAGTAAATGTGGTAAATTAACTGGCATGTATTTCTTAATGCTGTGGCTAAGCAGCTGGAAGGCTAGCACCTCCATGTCTAGACCACAATGTGCATAACTATAGTCTGGATTCACAAGTCCAGGGCTATCATCTCCAGCATCCAAAGCGATCAGGGTCAGGATTGGAGTTTTGACCCACTGTAGTCTGGGCACAAAAAAATTCTTTCCAGGGGCATTGCCTTTGAGAATAGAGTTATGCCATTAGATAAACAATTTCCATAACACTCATTGTGATAGCTGAGGAACCATAGGAGATGTTCACTGTGATAGCAGATAGTTATTAAAAATGTTTTGACTGAATCTGCAGTACACTCAGGTGCTGACTGAAATCCTGACAAGATCAACTCATTTAAAAATACACCCATGTATGAGGAGGTTGGCTTTCTTTCACCTGCAATGGTTTGTATTAGGAAGAGGTTACTTCTGATACCAGTTTGTATGTACAGAATTACACAGAGCTTTTTCCTAGCAAAGCCTTTTTTTCCTCTTTTCATGATTGGGTTTGGCTTGCGGTTCCCATGGTTTAGGGCTTAGGTTCGGTAGGTGGAACTCAAGACTGGAAATGTAGGGCCAAGTTTCTGGCTCCTGCTTTCTGATGCCTGCCTCAAGTAAGGTCCATGGGTATGTCCCTGCCTCTCTTCCCAGACTGTGAAACAACTGTCAAAGCGTTTTTCTGTCTTAAAAATGAGTTGAAGCTTTTGACTGACTACAGAAGGGAAAAGGGCTTTTTACTGTTCCCATTTTTAAGATGTTTAGGACCTGTACTTCTTATGTCAATCTTTCCTTTTGGTAATTCCTTCTCTTTCTTGGAGTAACAAGCAAGTTTGAAATTGTTTAAGAAAAAGAAAAAAAAATTAAAAAAAAACAAACACCAAACTGGATCCTCTGAATTATAGATTTTCAGCTCTCCAAAATACAAAGTTGTGGCTCATTCTAGAGCCAGGAGTAGGTGTCTTCTTTTTTCCTTGCTGTTTCTGCCCTTTCAGAGAGAACTATATGCATTTTAGAAGAGAACATGGGCCCAGCTATGAGAATTTCTTTGTGTGCCTTTGTGGAGGTACCTCAGCCCTCTCTGCACAGCCCACTTTTGCAGGAGCCCTGAGCATGCGGGTGGGTTTCCCAAATCCCCAAATGGGGGCTTAGGAGCCTCCCCAAATGGAGGCTTAGGGTAAGGCCACCTGATTCCTCAGGAGGGGTCTGAATGCAGATAAAATGCTGAGGCCCCAGGCCACCAAGTCACCTCACTTGTAAAAGATGATGGAGGAATCAGTAACATACGTAATTTACAGCATAGCTGTAATAGTGGAATTTTATAGTGGCTTTCAATTATAGCCTTGAAAATAATTTCTTTACCTTCTATATATTAAATATGCATAACATTTGCTGCAGTACAGGGCTCGAGCAAGCCAAGTGATGTGCATTAGATCCAGTACAGCAAACAAGTCTTAGTGTAATGTTGTCACCCATTTATTTTGGGTGCTTATGGTATATGGTAAGCTCTAATGGCCCAGATATGCTTGCCCCTCTTTCCACATATATTTCACAAGTTCACAAGCCATAACTCTTAATAATACCAGCAAATTCTTGCTAAAAAAAACCCAAACAAACAAAAAATCCCACAACAACAACAACAAAAAGCAGATTCTTTTAGATTCTTTTGTAAATATAAGCAACATCTGGTTGTGATTGGGGAGGAGATTGGTGTTGGAAGTCATTCTGAGAGGTTTATGATGCTTCTTCTAAAACTGTCTACAAAATCCTCTCTGTCTTCTGCCCCAGGGCCTAAGAAAAATATCTTTCTTTTCCCCTTTGATATCCTGACACTTTTTTTAAGGAAAGCTGTAGTAGGGAACAGTGCTTAAGATGCAAGGCAAAAGTTCTTATCTATTGCCTCAAGCTATAGCTTTTACCTGGTTAACACCTGTAGTTTGATTGATAACACTTTACAAGATGTGATAAAGACAATTAATGCCATTAGTGATATTCACACAGTAGTACTAATCTTTGCACAGAGTTACAAGTTCAGTCATTACCAACAGCAGTTTCTATTTTCTGCTGTTGAACTAATTTATCAGGGTGTGCAAACTTCACTTTGGACATGCAGTCCCAGTACAACTATGACCAGGCACATTCTTGTTTAATGATTAGATCTGTATGAAAATTAGGAGGAAGTGCCTCCAGTTGCTTTATATTATGAAGTAGCTGTGGACAAACCTGTTGCTGTAATAATGTGAGATAGCAGTTGAAATATTTTGTGCACAAGCTCAGTATGAAAAATAATGTCATAGAATCATAGAATGGTTTGAGTTGGAAAGGACCTTAAGATCATCTACTTCCAACCCCTCTACCATAGGCAGGGACACCTTACCCTAGACCATGTGGACCAAGGCTCTGTTCAAGCTGGCCTTTAACACTGCCTGGGATGGAGCATTTACCACCTTTTTGGGCAACCCATTCCAGTGCTTCATCACCCTCACAGTAAGGAACTTCTTCCTTATATCTAACCTGAACTTCCTCTATTTAAGTTTGAGCCCATTACCCGTTGTCCTATCACTACAGTCCCTGCTGAAGAGTCCCTCTTATTTCTTTCTGTGTGACTCTTCTCAGACATGACATACAGACTGGTGAGATCTTATATGGTTTTGCACACCAGCCTTCAGACACCTTTGGGATATGACAGATATTTTGTCAATAGCACAACCCTGTGCTTTGTTCTGCAGCTTTCTCACTTCATAGACCCACATTTTCAGCACTGAAGGAATGCCATACTGGCACAGAGAATCTGGTTTTCCCACTATCTAGCTTCTTGTGTGGTTACTTTGTTTTCACAAAATGAGTGCATGCTGCTCTATAGTTCTGCAAGTGAGTTTTCCCAGGTGCCAGGTAAAACATCAGAGAATCAAACTACTAAAAAAGAAGAATGAAAATGAGAAAGGAGGATCATCTTAATGTCCTCTGGGGATGTACAGCCATACCTGCAGGAAAAGGAAATTTCAGCACAGTGGATCTGGGAGAGGAGAATAGGCTTGGCCTTCAGGACACTTGGACTGCTGGTGTTTAAGGACAGTCCTGCCAGATTAGACTCAATAATATTTTACACCTGCCATCCTACAAAGCAAATCGGGGATCAGGATCAGGTCCAGGTCCTCTGAGCTTGCCAGGCTTGTCTGTTCTTTGATCTTCTTCTAAGGCAGCACCATAGTATCAAATCCCACCCTCAGAAAAGTCCCTGCAACCACAGTGGTTTTCTGTAGAAGGCTACCTCTCTCTAATCACTTCCCAGGCAAAAGTTATTAATGAAACAAGTGTTCCTACCCATTCCAGGTGAAGCGGCAGGTACCAGCTGCCCCAGGAAGCAGGCAGAGGTCTCCTTCTCATCACTCTTTTGCATCCCAGCTTCTCCAGTGGGGTAAAAAGAGGGACAATGTTTGTAAAGCTCTTCCTGACCACCCGTTCTACAGGGAAGTGTTCTAAATTTCTGTATGTGTGTGCTATTTTTAAATATCAACATCAATAATCTTTGTAACTGACAGAAAGGGATGCCTTAAATACCTGTTCAAAAAGCAACTTTATTATGATCTCCTCAGCAGGACAGTTGTGCTTTTTATTTCTTCACTTCCATTGCAGAGAGTTGCTAATTAAAGATGTCATGTAGACCCACACAGGAAGGAAAGAATTTCACAAAATATCCTGTTTCCCACCCGTTGGATGGGAATAGAGTGGGGGGAGAGAGAATGAATCAAAGGATGAGCACAAGAATATAAAGTTAAAACTGCAATAGTGACAATAAGGGTTTGTTCTTTTCCACAGGAGCCTGTCCAAAGAAAGGATTCCTGATGGGACATTTCCTGTTCACATTGCTGTCTTTCTCATGAGAATCCACTCTGAGATCCTGTGCCTCCTTGTGGACTCTGACAGATGGTGGCATCCAACTGGACCCTGACTGAGCAAAGAGCCAATGACGTGAGACAGTACCGGTGCTGCTGGAGTGTAAGGCATAATCCACAGCTAGCACTCATGGTACAAGAACTGCAGCAAGAAGAAAAATACTTGCATGATTGCTTGTGGCTACATCAAATGAAAATAATGCAATTGATCTCAAGAATGCAAAGACACTTCAAGAGCTTGATTCCATTTTGGCTAATGCATGTTAAATTATACATGTGGGGTCTGTACCTATGAAAAGATTTCCTAAGAAGTGTTAAGCATACCTGATGTTTATAAAGAATGCTTGGGAATAATTGAAAGGTATTTAGTACTCTGTACAGTTGCACTTGGAATAGCTGTTCTGCCAAGGGTGCTCTTGGCCTAAACTCCTACTCCCATCCATCTTGAGTGAAGAACCTTGTGTGAAAGGCTGGATATTGTTAATGTTTCTAATACAAAAAGATCCTCCAAAATTTATGAAAGATGGATTTCCCTACTCAATAGGAGTTAATTACCAGCTAGTTCTAGAGAAATAACCTATAAACCATTGAGGGGACAAAAAAAATTTGCTTTTTCCCCCAAGCAAAACGACCATTTTTTGGAAGTACCTTTTATTCCTGATAAGTTGGCAGAAGCTTTGCAGGGAATTAATAAGAGAATGGCAGTACTTTCATTTAGACTAAGGAATTTGGAGCTCTTGTCCAGTGACAGTAATGCCTGCCTGGCTGAGTGCAGCCACTGAAGCCTCTTAGTGCCATATGAATAAATTCAAGGCCAGAGTCCTGTCATGGTAGCTCTTTCAGAGAAAGCTCTAGAGACAACCTTGGAATGTTTCTTGTGAAATTAAATGTATGCTTGAATTCCTGCTACTGTTAAACTGATACCCATTTCCCTACATTTCATGAAAGATTTTATGTATTATTAATCTTAGTTGATCCCATTATTAGATAATAAATGCAGATGGTGGAAAATTGCCAGAGGCTGGAGTTTCACAAGCATCATCACATGCTGGGGTTTCCAGTTTTGTCCCTAATGACACTGGTCAGAAAGCTGTCACCTTTGCAGGACCAGAGACTTGGCCATGTACTTTTACAAAAGCAGGTGTGCATTTGGGGTTTTTTAAGACCTCTACTGTCTGTTTGGAAGAAATTAGTAATGGTTAAAGAATACAAAATTTCCTCAGAATGAAAAAATCAAAATACTCAAAGGCAATGTAGAACATAAATTCTTACAATTTTCTGCATTTCTGAGGTGATTTGATATACTCATTACACAATGGTAGTGACATAGGCAAGTAGGTTAAAATAAGTTTAAAAGCTCTCTATTACATCTCAAAGAACCACCACAGGAAAACTAACAGTTTGTCTGGAGACGGATAGAGGTAATTCTGAACAAATTTTTCTTATTCCAGGATCACTCTCCTGCCACTTGTTCAGCAATAGTTGCAGAACAGCTGTACTAGGATAATACCCCTAAAGGTAAACCTGCCACTGGACAGATGAATATTTTTTTCAATTTCCATATTGTTGGCTAAAACCAGAGGGAATATCATACAGTTACTCCTCGTATCTGAATATTTTACAGTTACTCATCATATCTGTGAGTCTCCCATCACAATCAAGATCTCAAAATGCAAGAGAAGATGCCTGTAGGTTGTGAGAGGTGAGAGCCAGCATTACTAAAGAGAAATCCTTTTGACTCTGTACTTCACAGTGACAAAATTCACACTTATGCTCCCATATTCAAGTATTTTCAGTTCCAAATCCTACTCAGGAAATGTGGGTTAATTTGTGCTTGTTGTTTCTTTCCTGATGACCAATTGTTACTTTTTCATCTGAAATCACTGTTTATATCATTCACTAGTTTATCACCAAGAACACCTGTGAGGGAACTGAAGGCGATAAGGAAATTTTCAATACATCACTGTTTCCTATTAGCAAGGTGTAAGCATGTATAGAAGTCACTATCTGTCTCCTATTTAAGTAAGATAAGAGAATTATAAAATGGGGTGTGTTCTACCTATAGTCAATGTAAAATCCCACCTGAAGAGATAAACACTTGGAAACTGTAAATTAAATGTAAAAACAATGTCCCAAAAGTGTTTACTAAGGGATTATATCATGCATTTGTGTTCCAGAGCAAACCTTGTTTTATTTTCTTTTTTTCTATAACCATTATTAATGGTCATGCCACAGTGAGGTATTCACTTAGCGTCACACTTCTTAAGAATTGTGTTTGGACAGCTTCTGGGTTTTATACTAGATTAGTGCTTGCAAGGTTGTATAGTTGAATACAAATGTAGAGAGAATCCAAAGTATAGTAAAGTAGTTTTGGCCAAACAAATCCTGAGTTAACACGAGGGTCATCTTCGTAACTTTACTGCAAGTAGAGTGGAAAGGGGACTTGCCCATTGAAAATACTCATTTGAAAACATCCTGTGCTAAAGATAATACAACTGAGAGGAAGGATGGACTTTATGGACAGCACTGGCCTGGGAACCAGGATACCTGCCTTGAATTTTCACAGCTTTTTCTTTCCATCAGAGATAAAGAGTGCCTAAATAGTATTCAATTCAGTAGCCTCGACTGTTTTGTGAATCTACATGATGCCTTCTTATTTTTGAGTTCCCTGATAAAATACCAATGCCACCATTAAGATCCATGTGTCCAGCTTTAGACTGAAAGCTTCTAAACCACTCTGGCCCTGGGCATACTTCTGTGACAATCTGCTCTGATCTGCTCTGCTGAAAACAAGGTAGCTGGCTGCCTGTAGTGTAACCTTCATGCAACCAGTTGAAAAGCATTACGTTCACAGACATGCTGTTGTTTAACCTGAGGCATTTTCCTACCTCCATATTTTGATATTTTGATTGCAAATATGTAGTCTGACTTTTGAATCTGTTGAATGCCTAGAGCATCTTGCCACTCTTTGAAGAGTTGGTTCTGCTATCTTACTTTCTTGATACTTCTCAAAATCCACTTTTCCCCTACACACAAGACAAGGCTTCTCAATGGTGTAACACAGACCTTCTAGTATGCTATCCCATCACTAGCTGACACCTCTCCAGTCTTGCTTTGCATGGGTCAAAATTTATCACTGCAATATGTTTCTTGACAGAGACTACACAGAAGTCATGTTTCCTGGGACACAAGACAACCAGGAGACTATTTTCCTAGCTTGGAGAAGTTGACTCTGGTTCACTAATCAGTCCTATGTCAAAAAAAACCCCAAACCTTGTCCTGGTGCTTTTTGGGAGTCTTCTCATAGCTCCCTTTGTTTCCAGTGTGAGCTACTATCCTCTGGTACCCAAACAGACAAGTCCTTCTGGGTGTGTTTAGATCTCTGCCCATGTAAGGCAGCTTCCATTACTAGCAGCTATTTTGCTGTATGAAGGAACTTAAGTGTTGCTTCCATTGAACTGAAAAGAGTGGACTTGGCAAGCTCATTGGCTTAATGAGCTCTGCAAACTGTCCTTGAATTCAAGACTCCCATGATGGCAATTGTTGGCACTTTTCAACACAGCAGTCTTTATGTGGGGAAAAAATACTCAAAAGTGCTTAAGTGAAGGTCAATAAGACCTAGCTATTAAAATATATAAATAAATAAATAAACCCTAGGCCCATAATTAACAGATGTTTGTGGTCCTGCAATAACTGAAACTATTTTAACAGCCCTTTCGTAGAAACCAAATGCTGAAGTAACCCTTTGGTTAAAAAGCAGCATAAATTTGTAGCCTGGTGGGAAGGATCCCTCCCTAAGAATAAGCAACCCCTAGGTTCAGGGAACATCTAATTATATAGACAATCCAAAATAGGACCAACGGAAGGGTGCTCGGAAGCACTTCCTCACCCAGCACTGTTACCTCAGCAGAGCATCTCGCCTGCGGCAAAATAACCTGCTACTTTGGACACAGCTGGTTTAGGCTCTGGGCCCTCACCTCAGCTCATTTTCTTACACATTGCTACCATGTTTGGGACAGCACAAAACAGGCAGCATGGAGGAAAGCTGCACAGCTGGTGGGCTGCATAGAAAGCCATCATCTGGTTGTTTCCCTTTACACAAGGGATGGTGGTGAGTGGCATCCCCAGGGTGGGGAGATAGTGGCTTCAAACACCTCAGGGAGACAAAGGATTTATGTCTTTCATCCTGGCTACTGAATAAAAAGGGGGAGAATAGCACTCCTTCCTGTGTGAAATTTAGCCTTTTCATTTCCTATGCTTTTACTACATGTACAGAAATTAAGTATTTCATTTTGGGGGTCAGAAGGAGCTTTTTCAATGCAAAATGAGATTTTATCTTTTTTTATTTAATGCAGAAAAGAAAAAGGGGGGGGGAAGTTACATCAGTTTAATCCAAGCTTCCAAAACATTTCCAATTTAGCAGTCATGCTGAAAATAAATGCAATTATTCATACAGCCCTACTCTCTTTGCACACAGCAGCAGTAAGATGATACATGACTATATATATTCCACTTTAAGGCATTCACTTACAGAGTGGAGTAGTGAGACTAAGCATGGGAAGATATGTTTCAGATTCAGAGCCTGGATTTGTGAGCACATATGATGGGCATAGATCATAGAAATTGAGTACAAATCCCATTTAGATTTGATTTCCTCCTACTGGTAAATCCAGCAGCTTGTGCAGTGTTTCTGATTGTTACTTGCTTTAATAGTAACAACCCGGTGTGGGTTACAATGAAAGCTTTCCACAATAAACCTCAGCTCTACTGACCTGATGAGCTTTGACCCAAGTATTAGACTGCTTTCTACTGCAAGCTGTGGAGGTATGATGTAAAACAAGAGAAGCATTTGTCCCTAGGTTGAGCAAATGAAACCCAGTTTATGACAACAAAACTTTTGGAGGCTAACTGGCTATCTCATTTATCCTTCCAAACGTAAATGAAAGTCACATGTAAAATATTGTTAATAAAACAACTGGCACCTTTGGTTATTTTAAGACTGGGCTCTCCCAAATGCAAATATAAAAAAATAATTTTAGAGAGAGAACTGGGTAGGCTAGTCCAAAATCTGGTTTTGTATTTTTTATAGAGATGCCAAGACTGTTTGATCAGCATGGGAGAGCAATTTGTTGACTCACGAACCCAGCTTTCTCTGATTACTGCTTACATAGCACTTTGGGAAGATTGGCCAAATACCTTCAAGTCAAGTGCCTTGTTATTATGAACATGAGTGCCAGTAACAAAGAAAAAATAGCCAACATGTCACTGAATAATAAATCACGGAGGCAAATAAATGACTTTTCTAAGAATTGCTCTACTTACATTTCATCACGTGACATGACTTTGCTTACGCTTGTGGACGTGATAACACTTAAAAGAATATTTCCTTTTCAGTGCAGCATCTTGGCATCAATCATCTTAGTGCAACTGCCTATTCTGGGATCTGTTTGCAATCAGGCAAACCAAGTGGCAAGGGAGATTTAGCGGCAAGACCAATTTTTAGTCTAAATGATGAAGCTGTGTAGGTAAACATAGCTGGCCTTATTCAGCTGTCATAAACTACCTCCCTCACATGAGCCTTTGGCATAATTACTCATGCAGAACAGGTATTCATCCTCTCTAAGCACCACATGAATGAGGCCATGGTAAAGTTATGCAAAGGGAATATGTATCCAATCTGATAAGAAGTCCCTAATAATTGCTGGTATTTTCCATAATATTAGTTTAGGGCTAGAGCCACAAAAAAGGTTTAGGCATGTAAGCTCTGCCTAACTGCCTCATAGGCATTTGCGGCCAATATTTAGATCCTCAAAACCCCTCTTCAGCTACTGCCTAACCCTGGAGGCGTCTGAAGTCTGCAAGTGCCTACGTTCCTGCCGGTGAAATTCCTGAGGTGCCCAAAGGTCTGCTCCTGGGCATGCCTGGGACTGCCTCTGGTTTTTTTTTTTTTTCCTGCCTTTTTTTTTTCCCCCCCTTTTTTTCCTGACCTCAGTAAGTAGACACTCCGCCC
>NDXB01013752.1:165255-184076 GCA_002631895.1 Agapornis roseicollis
GGTTTTTTTTTTTTTTCCTGCCTTTTTTTTTTCACTCCCTTGTCTTCCTGACCTCAGTAAGTAGACACTCAGCCCGTATTTAACCCCTGATGGCATCCATGAATGAGAGCTCTGAGGCACTTCCTTTCAGAAGGCCCCAACTTCAGGTCTTCTGTCTGCCAGAGAAGGGACATCCCTCCTCATTGCTGTGCTCCAAGCTGAAGGAAAGGATCATCATCTAGTCTAGGGCCTCATGAGGGCTCCCCAGAGAAGGCTCTGTTGCAGGTTGTATAGACCTGCCCCAGTAGGTGAGTGTCCCTGTGCACTGCCCTGGGGAACACCCTGGGGTGCCAGGCACAGCGCCAGCTTCAGCAGGGAGGGCCTGGGAGCAACAAAGCCCTGCCTGCCTCCAACCTGGTGATCCGCGTATTTGGCACGAGGCTCAGGCTGTGCTTCCAGGGGCAGCCAAACCAGCACAGTCCCTCTTTGCTGCCAAAAAGGGGAAGCTCTGCTCCTTCACCCAACAGTCATGAGCCCTGCCCTCTCTTGTGGCAGTTCTGGCATTGCTGGCCTCTGCCAAGGCAACTGAACTTCCTAAAATGTCAGAAGGCCTCCTGCCCATGCTGTTGGCAGGTATAGCTTTCTGCAGGTTTATGAGTTATGTCATCCTCTGAAGGGATCCAGCCACCCTTAGAACTTTATTGAAAGAAAGCAGTGTGAGCAGCCTTGCTAGTGGCAATCAGCTGCTGCCAGCTCCAGCAAAGGTCTTCTTCAGACATCCCAGGAAACTAAGAAATTTGATTTCTTTTTCTTTATTTTTCACAAAAGCAGTTCAATAGATCTGCACAACAAGTCTGTGATCATCTTACACAAAAGCTGATATTTATGAGAAGGGGCTAACAGAGTACCCTGCACCATAGAAAGGGGTAGGTCAACATGAGACAGCTAATCTATTTGCCAGCAAGGTACTTCTTCTAGTATCTTTAAATGCCTTCAGGTGACTTGTATGAAAGCAGGTGTGGCAATTGTGCTTCAGAGTAATATGAATCATGTGAATGTGATGAAAGCATTTTTCCCTTCTTGTCTTTCACTTTGTCAAATGAAATCTTGGAGATCAACAATAGGTAAACACCCAGGAGAAGGAAAGTGAGATGGAGTTAGAGCACAGCTAGGGCTGGGATGGCGATGGGAGTTTTGATGGCCCTCCAGGTGCTTCTTGGATTCAACACCCTACTGCTTTGCAGTAAGTGGCCACCTGCACTTCCCTAGTTAAAAAATCCTGAGAATCTCACAGAAGTTTTATCTATGTCCTTCTTACTGGGCTTCTATGATGAAGATTTCAGTCTGGTCCTTGTCTGTCCTGGGCACTAGCATTTAACATGCCCAGGTGAAGTGCAAATGCCTTGCTGACTCACAGATGGAGGTGACATTCACCCCTCTCAAATGGCACTTTGGGGGCAGGTTGTGCACAGGTATGTGGCTGCACAATTTCAAACCTATTACTGATCCATCTTTTATCTTGGTGACAAAACAATGGGAGAAATATTGTCTGTTTCCAACTGGTTTTGGATGAATTTTGCACATATATGTACTTGCCTGTATAGTTCATAGTTCCCTAATTGCACAGCAGCAATAGGAGGTGGATCCATCTTTTCCCAATAGGTAGCCCAATATCAAGTATGTGGCAGAGGTGACGTATGGGTAAGCAACCAGGGCAATTGGCTGGCATCACCAATGAGGTATAAGTTAGACAACATTGCCAAATGCACAAGATGCAAGTGTAAGGAAGGCGTCTGCTGGTGGCTCCTTTGTTTAATGCTGGCACAACTGTGTGACATTTCTGACTTGGCCTCAAAAAGAAACATTTAATTTTTATAACTTTTCAGACAGTAATCCCCTCACATGACTAACACCTCTTAATAGCTGTGCTACTAAATAGCAGGATAATGCATCTAACTCCTTTTCTGTCTCTTGTACACATAGCTTGAGAGTTTCTGCTAGTGGTGGATGCTGTACAGCCCCTTCTGCATGTCTGTGAATTCCTACAGCACCTGCAAAGGCAGAGCACTAACCACATGGAGGGCTTTCTGGTGCTACAGTATTATAAAGGGTCATTCACAAGTAGTGTGCTGTATCCAGTAAGAACACAAGAAAAATACTTCACTGCTCATGTGTCCAGTCCTTCCAGATTCTACAGTATAGTGGGCTTAAAATATCTTGGATGTTTTGCTTTTTCCGTATATCACCCAGTTTCAAGCATGGTATAAGCCATGTTTTTTCTCAATCAAACTTTAGGATAAATAGTGTTGTCGGCTTCTGCCTCTTACAAAATTTTGAATTCAAGACATGTATTATAGAAGGTCTCTGGTATTTCTGCTCCCTACCTTCCCGTCCCTGCTCTGCTACTAGGTCTGTGAGAAAATGTGTCCTCCTGGTAGTGCCATACTAGAAAGGAGGGGTGAGTGTTTCCTGTCTAGTGGAGCTATCATCAAGTTTCAGTCCAAATAAAGCTGAAAGAGTCCACAGATTGGGAGGTTTTTCTGGTGAGACTTGCTCTGTACATTTGTTTTCATAGTACTATAGTTGCCAATCAAAGAAGCAAGCAAGTCACTGCTTAATCCAATGCAGACTAAACAGCAAGGGGACTGGCTATGGGAATTTGCTTACAAAGAGATTTCCTGTTCTGTTTGGAGGTCAGTCCCAGTAAAAATAAGATCATGGGGTATTTACTTGGTCCCTCAATATATGAGCATGGAAGCAATAATCCCAGTTTAACCTGTAAAGAACATGGGTAGGAATCTACAAAGTGCCCATGGAGGGAGACTTTTTCTCTATTACATTGAGGGGAGGAGGGTATCTTTTCAAACTGACAGACAATCCATGCATTAGTTTTGTCCTGGTTGTCTTAGTTTTCAGACCATAACCATAACAAGGGTGTAGATCCTTGAAGAACAAATTATGGCAGCTTATTATTTTGCAATTATATTGGCAAGGTACTCTCATAGCAATGATCTGTTAGTATGTTTTAGGATCTCATTTGCTTTTAGTTGTCCTGAATTTTCATGTAAATGAGGGAGTAATCACTCAAACAAAAATACAATCTTTAGGCATAATTTTAGAGATTAGCTGAAACATCTAATTGCGTCATCTGATGAAATCACTCTCTTTCAGATAGGTAGAATAGAGGAGGTTTGTCATCTCTGTTGCCCTGGGGAACTCCAGGATATGTTCTATGTAATCACACCACTGTATTATGATAGATAGTTAGAATGAAGTTGAGGTCAAGAGTCACAAACATAGGATGCTCCTGGGCAGCAGTAGTCAGTGCATGAAGAAGCACAGACTGGGAGGCAATAAGTCTGTGACAGTTTGCTCCTTCCATTATGCTATGAGGAAGTAGAGCTGGAACTGCTTTTCCAAAGAGAATTGCAAACAAACACACTTTTCCTTCCTGCTTCACGGGAAAGATCCTGCAAGAATAGCTGCCAAGGGTGGTCAGATTGCATTAGTCACTTTTGCTTGGAAATGTCCTCTTGTTAGCCAGTGACAATTTGCATGCAAGAAAAATGATGCACTGGGAGGGACTATTGCTAACAATCAGTATAGTTAATGAATGATACCGCTGTTTGGCTTATTATTCATTCACATGCGTTTTTATTCCCTCTGAGGATGTTAGTGAAGAGGAACTTTCCCACTCCCTGTTCCCAGGTTTGTGTATGTGTGACTCAGGTAGAATCAGCAAGAGCTGCAGATGAAGGTCTGGACATACGCAAGAGCTGAAGTTCTCAGTGAATGGAGACTTTGGAATCCAGAGTTACCCCTGGTTATGAGTTAAGGTAGAGGAAGAAATTAGCAACATTTGTCAGTAAAGTCATAAGGACCTCAATTACAGACACAGCCTCATTATCTCCCTTTTACCTTCTCCTTCCATTAGAAGCAAATGTGTCAGCATAGCACTAGAGTTCAGCTCAGCCTACATCACAGGTAAACCATTCCTATTAGATGGGCTACAGGCTTGAGCAAGTCCCCTGCCATTCCCATCTCTTTCTGGCTGTTCCCTGCTCGTTCTCTGTGTTTAGAAACCACATGCATTTTTCTTGTGCTGAGTAGTGGGTTTTGTCCTTGCTCCTCTACATATCCCTATCCCAGCTAATGCTCTGTCTTTACTCTTAACACATACCACAGAAATGTCCTCCAGCTTTTCTGGATGGTTTTTTGTTGTGAAGCTATCGAATTCATCCTGACACTTGCAAGAGGTTTGTTCCATTAGATGCCTAACTATTTGTTTCCAGAAGCATGGCACACTTCTTTTTCTCTCTGCATTTTCAGATTTCACATCCATATATCACATAGAAATAACAACCAAGTTGGAAATCTGCAGCTTAGTTTTTAAGATACAGGTTTTTGATGAACAAATCTAGTTTACTGTGGTAAATGCAGCTGTTACCTTTAGTTTCATTAAATTCCTTTCCATATAGAGATACGTTCCATACTTCAAGATTCATCCATTCAAAAGTCTCACATAGGCTGGAGCTGAGGTCTGCTAAGGTTCTTGTTAGATTATTTTGGGGTGGGGGGTGTGGAGATTATAGCAGATAATTTCTTTTCAAAAAATATGTTTGATTCTTTTTTGCAACCCTGTCCAGAATCTTCATACGTGCATGTACACCAAGTTGTCAAGTACATGAGCTATGTATTATTGCACTCACTACTTCTGTGTGTCTCCTGGTGTAATATTGTCAGATTGTGTGGCACGTGTGTTGTGTTCATCTGCACTTTGTCTTGATAGTGACATTTGATGGCAAAGCCAAACAAGAGCAATGAGAGAAGGCATCCTAGTTTGACAATAGGGTCTGTGCTGCATTTCTTTAATTGGTAAATTGAATCTTGGTATAAAACTTTGCTCATATCAATTATCTTTGCTTGTATACATTAACTTGGTCAGTAAGTGCTGATTTCTCCAGTTATTTGTTTTACTAAATCTTTCATTTCTTTATTTGGGTATGAGATATAATGCTTCATAATTCTGGGTGTTAATCTTGTTGTCTAAATCAATCCCTCTTTATGACATTGATCTGTTTGGCGTCTCTTGAAAGCAATCTGCAGATTTCATAGTCTCATTCATCCTCACTTTAAGTTTCCTCATCTGAGAACAATTATAGTTTCAGGCAAACACACAATGCTGTCAAGAGCTGTGACATATCAATATTGACTACTGGTGGTGAATCTGACTGTAGTAACTCAGATTTGTTAGTTTGTATTTTAAATTACTGCTTCTACACCTTGTGCAACAGCTTTTTTGCTGTTCTTTTCCTTGGTGCTTCTTGGGCTGGTTGGTATTTTTTTTTTCGAGTTTGAGCTTCAGTTTTGCCACATGTCAATCAGAGTAATTTCCTAGTTCCTTTATAAACTTAGATATCCTGGAAAGCTGATTCAAATTTCCTTCTACAGCACAGGTCAGCAAATCTGACTGGTAGCAGCTCTGCCTGGGGAATTCCACACTCTCTAGTGGATACTGTTGTTTGGGAACATTTCTTTTCCAGTTATGGAGCAGGGCACCAGCCCTGGTTCCACCAGCCTTCCCAAATTCTGATGGAGAAATAAAGGTTGTACATGTCTTCAACTTTCTCAGTGAATTCCTGTAGGTGGGTACAGAAAATGTGGGTTTGAATTCATCAATTATTTTTATTCTTTTTTTGTTGTTTGGTTTCATGGTACAAATGTCACTTTCGGGAACTGTGATACCTATATTAGAGCAATTGGTTACTCATGTGCTTATGACCTGTAAGCAGTTTCTTTGCTTTGGAAATTATAAGCACCACTGTTGCTTTGGAGGATTACAGTTATGGTCCCCAAAAGGTACTATTTCCGAAAAGGAATTACTATTTTAGAGTTTAAACTGTTTTCTGTCATCTCTGGCTCCTGATACCCAGCTATCCAAAACTGAAGATTTTGTGTGCACTTATTTCCTGCCACTGTTTATGCTGCTTTCATAAATTAACAATGTTTCTTATTTTTCAAAAATGCATCTTCCTAGTTTGTTTCACTACTTGTAAAGAACTTATTGATCATTATTTTCTGCACATGCTTTTTTTTGCTGAGACTTGTTAAATGTGCTGGGACAAAATCCACTCCTACCTTGGTCACTAAGCTTACCAAGCGAGGTTACCTTTTTATGTCTCCCTGTCCCCATGAGTCCTGGTGGTGCTTGCTGGAGGGGCTGAGAACTGTTTGAAGGTGCTAAGCCTCCACCCAGAATAGCTAGAGGTCCAACAGGAGGTAAAAATTACAGTTCCAGCCCAGAGGAGTGGCTGGGCTGAGAAATGGAGCAGCACCATATTAGCCTCTTCACCGGGTTGAGAAGGCTAACCCAAAGAGCATGGGAGGCATGAGCCTCCTGGCAAAGCTAGGAGAGGTTTCTGAGGGAGAATCTGGGATTCATTCCTGACAGAGGCCAGTCTAAGCCAGCTCTTCGAAGCAAAAGCTGGTGGAGTCCCACAACCCTTCCCTAGATACTATGCAGTTTCCTCACATGCCGTGCATCTCACTACCCAGTACAAATCCTCTTTGCTGAACCTAGGCCTCCACCTTTTCTCTTACATGTGTACATGTTAAATGGGTTGCTTTTTTTCATTTCTGCCTTGCTACACTGTTGAACTTTGTCTTAAATAAAACACAGTTCTGTGCAAACAAAAAATAAAGCTGCAAACTCCTTACTCAATTTCTCTGCAAGTGCCACAGTCTCTAGGTCTTTACAGAATTTACTACGCTTTCTTCCATTAAGAACATTTTTACTTTCAACATTTTGTGTGCTTGAAGTAACAAAATATTTCATGTAATGTTTGGGAGCAACAGTAGCTATGCAATCTATTTTAAAAATCTCTTTTGACAATCTCCATAAGCTTCCTAATATATTTACTTTGAAATTATTTTGGATTCACTATGTTTCCTACAAATCAAAGCTGATACAAATCATGTGTTGTATTAAGTACTTGATCCTCCTCCAAAAAATCCAGCTACTTTTCACTCAATGGCCTATCCAAACAATGAATTAGTTTCTTCATTAACTGGATAACAAAGGCCAGCCACAACATATGTTGTTTTTTTCCTTTTGAAGTGCTCTCTTAAAAAAACAGCTTACATTCAGATGTTTACCAGTCTGAAAGAAAAAGTTTCCTCTGAGTGAGATGTATCTAGGGAGTTTAAAAAGATTTGTAGTATTATTATCGCTATTGTAAATTTAGTAACATGCAGAACCACAGTAAAACTCTGAAATTAAGGAAACCTGAAATGCAGCATGTTTTTCTGCATGTAATTCTTCATCATTGATCATTCCCTGGAATATATCCTTTTAAAAAGTGCCTAAAATAACAGCCTTGGCTACTCAGGAGTGTTACTGAATGCCTATATTAAAGGTTTGATTCTCTTGATAAGAATTTTAGTTACACAGGGAAACATGTAGAAATTTACACGGAAATTAAAGGAGCCAACACTGTTTATTTTAAATATGGCTATAAAAAGTCAGACTCTTACACATGAATTCTTTGTTAATTTTCAGTTTACCAGAGTGGGAAGATTTAAGACTAGCACAATATATATTTTAATTACTACCTTTTGTCTAAGGAATTGCCACAAGAGGAATACTCTCACTATCATAACGTCATAAGTAAGCCGCCTGTCAACAAAGGAATATCTTGTAATGTACTGTGTACCTTAGGATGATGAAAATGCATATGAGAAATAGGATTTAACCAAATATGGATGTTATCCCAGAATAAAACAGAATGTTAAAGGACAATAGCTTTTGGAACAGCTGTCCTGTGATACACAGTTATGAATGAGGGGTTTGTTTATTTTTTTTTCTGGTTTGGCTCAACACAATCACAAAAATTTCCCACTCCATTGTCAGAACATGTTCCGGCGCATCTCTCCTGCAGGACTTCTGTACGTGGGCAACCCCTGATACTGCCAAAATATTCTGAGACCTAACTTATCTTTCACATGAGAAGGGACAGTGAAAAGATTTTCTCTGCATTTAAGAAGGGAGCAGTTAAAGTTATATAAAACAACAACAGGTATAAAGAAATTAAATCTAGTGCTCCCATTTGATCATTCACAACAAGAGGATCAGAGAACAATTCACATGCTTTAAAAGCAAGATGTTTGAACTGTTAGAAACTCTCTGTTGTTCCCTAAAATAAAATGCAAAAGTTGCATTTTGAAAATACAGCCCTAATAAACCGTCTTCCCATTGAACTGAGAGACAGATTGGTTGTATTCTTAAAACTGGTCACACCACTTCAAAGCAAAATAAATGGGCTGCGTAAGTTATGAGTCAGACATTATCTGTTGAGCTGCTTATATGGTGGAAAAGCGCTTCAGCAATGATTTCTTTGAAGGAAGTCCATGATGATTATGGATAAACCTGCTGGAGGGAGGGGCTGTTTTACCACTGTGTACCTGGGAAGAAGGTGATGAGTGAGGCTCACTGTAAAAGCCCTCATCAGCTGGGGCTAAGGCATGGCATACATCATTAGCGCCATGTGTATGGAAGGCCTCATTAGCTTGTAAGTTGGCAGAATGTGCCCAAACTGCAAGGGGCAACACAAGGACAGGCAGGTTTGTGGTCCCTGAAACTCTAAACACAGCCCTGGGAGTGCCCAAGGGGCCAGTCTGTCTCATGCTCCAGCTCGTGTGGTGGTCAGAAAGTTTCTTCTAGAAAATGCAGATCGTTTAGGTAAAAAAAGGGCAGCAGCTTGTTCTGACTACACGAGTCTTCAGGTCCTTCTCCTGCCCACTCAATGATCAGAAGTGGAGAGATGTGTCTGAATCCCTCTAACAGGGTGTTTTGTGGTGAAAGTTGCCAGAATGTGTATTCTGAAATATCTATGGTGCCTCCCTGGGCCTTACTGCTTCCATGGGAGAAGATCAGGAAGTCTGGCATTTGAATCCCCCAAGATCTGATGGACAAACCACTCCAGGCACACAAAGGTAAAGGTAGAGCGGAGGTGTTGCCCAGTCCACATTCAGAAGAAAATGATGTTTAAATACCTTTCAAAGCTTTTAACCAGTGTGGCATGTTTCAAGTTGCACAGTCAGAATCAAACCTGAGCATAGCCCTGGGTCATTTTCTTCTATTGGTTTCTCTTCCCACCTCAGCTCTCAAACTTTTCTCTAAACATTTAAACACTAAGTGGTGACGAAGCAGGCATTTAAACCCTAAAGGGGTATTATAGAAAGTAAAGAATGGCTTTTTAGGTGAAGCAATACTGGCTTACCAGGCCTACAAAAAAAGAGGTAAGGTTTGAATGTCACAGGAGAGTTATGTGCATATAAAAATAGCATCACTAGAAACTGTGCCTTCCTCAAGAGATGTAAGGCTGCTCCATACATGAATGCAAAATGCAAGACTCCTAACTAAGGTGCTTGTAGAAAGCAAATTACCATTTTAATGTTAAAACCAGTAGAGCTTCCTTTTTTATCATGTTATTTTTCTGTGAAACAGTCCCAACCCTTTCTCCAATCTCTTTAGAGAGAATCATCACCTGCATGTACAGGTGGAGGAATTGTGGCAAAAGCTGTGTAAGGTAGGCACAGATCAGGGCAGGGCGGAAAGCACTTTTCCCTCGTGTTGTCCCTGAGGATATGGCCTCCTTCACACACAACTGATTGTGTCTTCCTCGGAGGTGGCCCATAACATTAACAAAATTGTATTCTATAAATGGCATTTTGACCTTCATTCCTGTGGGTGTGATAAAGTTACCTTAACCATTTGGGCTGTGTATCTGTTGCTAAATAAAACTGGTCTAAGGAGTGTGTTTGAGCATGGACTGCTGAGCATCTTTGCTGCTTAATTTTGAGTATGTTCCATGGTTGGTTTAGCCTTTGTCAAGTGCTGATCTCTAAGGCAATGCCTAGGCTTGGCACAGTGAAAGCATGAATTAGAAACTATTTCTGGTAGGGCATATAGGTAAGACTGAACCAAATTTAGAAGCCTCTTGCCAGGACAGACCTCAGGCTTTGTACCTGTCAACACTGTGTGTCCTCATACAATACATGTCAGACTCATAAGATGAAAGTATCACTCTTAGTGGACGCATGCATCACTTCAGGCACACTGACCTGAAAGAACACACCAAAACTGTAACTATGCCTTAGGGTCTCCGTCGCACAATGTAAAGGATAAAGTGGAGTGGTGGAAAGGACCAAGAGTGAGTACTGTAGATAAAGTCAGACTGGCCTCCAGGCCAGGAATAATCTTTGAACCTGATTTATTCAGCAGTCTGGACACTGCCTTAGAATCCAGCATGAAGAAGTTTTTCCCACTTTAAAATTTTACTGTAGTGAAAAAACCTTTTTCTTACCTGATTTCTTTAGGCTTTTAAAATCCCTCTGCATCATGACAGCAGACCATTGAAGAAATCTCTTCAACCACACAATGTAATTTTTGTCAGATTTTCATTGTTAAATTCTTGCAATCTTTTATTCAGTATTAGATATCTTATTAATATTTTCCAAACATTTAAGTAATAACAAAGAATCAAATTAAATATTCCATGAGCTGGAAAGATAAAATATTCAAATTATTTAAGTTTCTCTATAATTTTTTCCTGGCATTACCAGTATGTCTTTAAGATCTCAGTTTAGAAAGCCTATAGCAATTTCACTCTATTAACACGTAATTTAGAAATATCAGTCTTCTTTCATCATTCAGGCAAAGCATACCTGTCATGCCACTGATTTATAGGTTGCAATGAATGTATGTCTTATAGTAGAAAACTAGGATTGTTGTGGATCTGAGGTTTCCTTTTATTATCCAAAATGCATCTTAAGAAAAGCTGTTCCTGTGCTTACAAAATAGCTGCTGTTTCCAAGATGGGAGATACTCATCTTCACTTTCTACTAAAAGGTAGAAGCGTATCCAGCATGTAAATCTGCCAGCATCTTGGTCTGGTAGTATATTAATAAATATTGTGCTCAAAAGCACATGCACGGTCTTGCTACTTATTGGAACCAGTGAGTTACTTGTATGCATCTGAAGATAATTGAGATTCTTTTCTGCATATTTGTTCTTAGAAGCCAAAAAGGTTGCACGATCTAATGGTACTTTGTAAAATGGGATGGTGTTACAGAATTTCCTCATCCTTTCGCCCAAAAATAGTCTTGTAGCTTCCCGAAACATGTTTTCACCATTAGGGGTTTAAAGCTTGCCTTCTGTTCCACTTCTGTACCAGAATCATAGTTTTGACTGTTTAAATCTTTTGGTGCCCCTAACAAATGTTTAATGAAGCTTCTGAGTGAGATAAATGCTGAGAACTTCACAGACCTTGCCCCAAAGAAATGTTAAAAAGCTTCTTGATCCCACTGATTCACTATATAGTTTGAGGTTTGGCATTCTGTTAAATAGCCCTTCATGAAAACAATGATGTAAAGATTTGAGAAGCTTGAAATATACTTTAATCAATTGTAACAATTTATAAGGGAATAAAAGGAAGTGAAAGTCTGGGCCTTATCACCAAAAATTTCAATTCTATGGAATTCAGTCTTGAAATCATGGGTATCCAAGTTACCTCTGGAGACAAACCTGCCAGCCTTGACTCAGTGTGTAAATTTCAGTTATATTTTTACCAACTCTATTTTGCTTCTCAAAACAGGCACATCAGTTCAGAAAAGCTCAGCAGAGGGGGTTTTGGGTTGTTGGTTGGTTTGTTTGGGTTTTTTGGTAGTTGTTGCTTTGTTTAGTGTTCTTGGTTGGTTGTTGGTTTTGGTTTGGTGGTGGTTTTTTTGGTTGGTTTGTTTTTCAGTCTGAATCAGTTCAGTGCCAATGTCTTTCACATAAAAGGACTCTATCACAATCTGTAATGTTACAATTAACCATATTAGGAGTCAGAGTTTAACATCTGCGGAATATATCAGTGTTCAAGGCCAGGTTGGATGAAGCATTGGGTGACATGGTTTAGTGTGAGGTGTCCCTGCTTATGGCAGGGGGGTTGGAACTAGATGATCTTAAGGTCCTTTCCAATCCTAACTATTCTATGATTCTATATGAATCAGATTTTATTTTTCTGTCAGAAAAATGTGCAGGAACATTAATTTCTCTCCAAAATATCTTGGAGACACAACACTTTTGAAATGAGAAGCAAAATGGCAAGCTATTTCCCAGTTTGTTTTTTCCTTTAAAATATGAACACTGAAGNGAATCAGATTTTATTTTTCTGTCAGAAAAATGTGCAGGAACATTAATTTCTCTCCAAAATATCTTGGAGACACAACACTTTTGAAATGAGAAGCAAAATGGCAAGCTATTTCCCAGTTTGTTTTTTCCTTTAAAATATGAACACTGAAGAAGAGTGGGTAAAAACAGTTTGTACACCTTTCAGAAAGATCTTTCAATGTTATCTGGCACAGAAGGTGTGTTATTTGTCACTTCACTTTTTGATCTGGTCAATATTAAATATAATGCAAGTTGATAAAAGTAGGGAGACCATTAAGGCTCTTCGTAATCAGTAGTGCTTCACAGCTTCATTTCAAGGCAAACAAATATCATTTTTAACATGATTTTATGATTCTAACAGTGCAAGATAATACGTTTCCTACAAAAATTGTAGAGTGAAATCCTAGGGTTGGTACTTTTCAGGAAGGCACTGTGGAAGATCATCCTATTGCCTTCCGGCCACAAATTTTCAGAGCCTTGAAAAGCTTCAGCTTGAGAAATGCAATCTAGGACATTTGCACTCATTCCTCCAACCTGGCCTTTTTGTGAATTTCTTTCTGTGTAGGGAAGGTGCTAGGTTAGATTAGGGGCCATTTTGTGATTGCAGTGTTTCAGCCTGCTATGATGTACTCTTACATTAAGCCCAGATGTTGTGTAGTAGATGTAATATAAATAAAATAAATGTGTTTCAGCTTGTCCAGTATTGGATTCCCTAAGCTCTGTGCATATGCCTCGGCATAAAGAGCAAAATCCTTTTTGTGAAATCTGGTCACAATGAATGGTATTTCCAGAGCATAAAATTATGTTTAGCTTTATTCTGGTGACTCTAAAGCCCACCAAAGATTCCCAACAGCTTCAGTGGAAGCAGAATTAGGTCAACAGTGAGGGTTTCTGATGGGCTAATCTTTAAGCAGTGGCTGTTTTCTGTAACAGGTCTAACCTTTCTGCCTTTGGTCAGAACTGGCTGTCATACTCTGTTGAGTTACCTGTCAGCAGTCTAAGGGCTGCTTATTTTGTGGGAAGGTCTGTGATACTTCAAAAAAGAAAGTGCTATACCAACTCCATTGCTTTGCTTATGTTGTTTTTTAAACAAAACCTCTGGAATAAGGACTACTGCCCACATGAGCAAAGCTTGTCCTGAAAGCATTGCCTGGTTTTATGGTTTGTTATAATCTGTCCCCTCATGCATTCATCCTGCTACCTGTATGGTCCTGTTGTTGTGTGTTTGGACCCCTTGCAAGTGTTTAAAAATAGGAATTAAAAGCAGTATTTCTTTGAGTTGTCCTTAAATATATCCCCAGCTGATGGAAGGTGTAGGTGTGCTCCAAGACCAGATACTCAGTTAATAATATGTATACTCAGGGTTTCCTCTGAATGACTATGGGTCAAAAAATAAGCCTATGTTGGAATTTAAACATCATGAGGTTATAACCTGAGCAGCACTCCTATATAGCAGGAGTGCTATTCCCTCATTTAAAAGAATTGGACTTCAGTGTTGATTTTCCTTTCCCAAAAAGCAAAGCAAAAATATGTATACTGCTCCCTATCCTCATCAATAAGGATCCCAAAATCAGGGGTCCATCGTGAATAAAGCTTCAATGCATTTTTTCATCTGTGCTGTCAAGTGTCCATAAACTGGGAAGTATCAAAGCCATTCCTGAGTGTTTATGTTAGGTTCCTTCTATACAAGGAGGGTGGCTCCTTTTGCTCCCTGAGTTGAGGTTAGTGTTTTGAAAGCTGAAGGCTATTACAAGTTCTGGTTATACACAGCTGGCTCGTAAGTGTGATGTCTGCTTCTGCGATACGTGGCTATAGAGAGAGCCAACTGTGTCTTGCCCAAAATGTTTTCCAAGCACAGTTTATGGAGGCCAAAATATTCTGGGTTAAAAAAAGAATGCTAACCTACTTTACAGAGCCTATTCTACACTATGCTTTGAATCTGCTCTCAATTCAGATTCTAATAATTTGAAATCTTGATAAAATTCTTGTAGAAACTGTCTGAGGGGCTGAAATGTATCAAGGTCGAGAGGTATAACTTGGAAGAAGACACTGCCCTTTTTTATAATTCTAAAATATTTGAATGTCACTAAAGGACATTATTTAAAATTCCTTCTTGTCACTCAGGCTTTCCTTGACACTGATATGACTCAGAAGAGTAGTTTTTATGAGTCTGGAAGTGTAATCATAAGATCTGGAAGAATGACCACATAAAGCATACTGCTAGCTTCAGTAAGATATGAGACTGAGAGTTTTCAAAGTGCCAGTTTGAGAAAAATGTTGAAATAATGAATGGAACACATTATTGGGGTTTTAAAATTATTATTGTTATTTATAATTATGATTAGACTCTATGTGTCTCTAGTTGCAGTTGCAAAGAAGTATGCATTCAAGACTACACTATGCCCAGGGCAGTACAGATTAAATATGCATCCTATGTGGTAGTCTCGAGTCTAACCTTAGCATTAAGTGCATCTCTTCATGAAATACCAATGTTTCATCCTATAATACCTCTTAGAACCCATGGTGCTTCTTAAAAACCCAGCTGTTGAGGGGCTATAACAAGATTTCAAGGACAGCAGATCTAAGTGTTATCTATTTCTACCAGAAAGAATTTCTAGCTGTCCATGGTCGGCTGACTGTCTCAATATTCATGGCAAATATCTTAGTCAATACTTTAGTGCTTTCTTCCTGTTTAAGATATTAACCCTCTGATGCCCAATTTCATTTCAGCTCTCAGTAAAGAACCAAGCTGTATGAATTGATCCAAGCTGTCCTGGGTAAAATTAAAATAACCCCCTGACTTTTTTCTACCCTTGCATAGTCTTAATCTATTTCATTTTACATAAAGTCCTATTTTGTTGAAGTTAATAAAATATTCAACTGTTGTATAGCAAAAAAATTTGCTGCCCCATTCTTGTGCTTCAAAACTCCCCACAGTGACACTTGCAAGCTCCGGTTTCCCATTGTTACAGGGGCTGGGCAAGTAACTGCATCATATGGTGTGAACTTTGCTCTGTCTGCCTCCACTTAAAGAGGGCAAAGATTTTTTTTCCTCCTTCCCGTTCCCTTTTCCCCAGCAAATCTGTTTGTTGCTGTTGACACAAGCTGTTGTGCACTGTGCCATAATGTCCTACCTGTAGGAAACCATCGGAAATGGCAGCGCAGCAGCATTCACTCCTGTTGCTGTTAATAATGCTTTTCATCTACTTGGCACTATCACGGATAGCTATTCAAAGTGCAAAGCTGAGGACAAAAGGGCATTTTGGTACAGTTTGTGTTTGTCTAGGTTCATATAGTTCCCTATAAATTCAGGGTGAAAAGCCAGTAAGTCCACTTGCTAGTTTAGTGGTCATCATTCAGAGACTGAGGCTAGGAAGCTAGACATGATACTGCCTTGGAGAGGTGGCGTTCACCTTTTGGGAGCTCAGCTTGAGCATCCATCCCAAAAGCACCGTGAGATGTATTTAGCATTAGGCATATCCAATTCCCAGCAAAACTCTTCAGAATGTGTTGAAGCACTTGGGTGAACAGGGAGGGATTATTAAGATTGAAGGCATGGTTATGGACTTTGTCTGAATCAGGTTGTTGTTTGCTATGTTTTTGTTTGGGTTGGTTTTTCTTAATAAGAGGTTTTTCTTAATAAGAGCATGTATGTGCTTTTCACTTTATCCGTCAATTTGAGCCCGAGAGCCTTTTAGAGCTGCTCAGCATTCCTACTTGCAGGAAGATTCAGTAAGAACAGCAAACAGAATGCTTTTGAAAATTGTACCTTTTCCAGAAAACCCCCAAAAAAGAGCTGGCATTTCTGAAAACTTATGTCTTTAATGTATAGAACAGAAATTGGAAAAAAGAAATCTAGCAAATTCCACTTCTAACATACCAACACCATCTCTGGTTTCAGCCAGGCATTAAATAAGCATGAGAGAATACAGGTTTCCCTGAAGCTAACTTAGGATAGCAAGTGTTTTATCAACATATTCAGATAAAGTGGATTTGAATGAGCTTCCATGAGACCAGTCATTCTTTGGACTTGATTCAGGGCTTGCTGAGCTTGGGGGAAGTCTTACTGATCCTAACCAGGCCAGATTCTCCTCCTATTAATGGTAGTGGGAGTTTTGCCTGGATTTAACTGGGAGCAGGTTCAGGCATGGACTTATCACCAATAGGAAACTCATGCATACATGTATACATCATACTATAAATATATTATAAATATTAGTGAATGGTTTAATTTCAGTATATATTTCCCAGCTCTCAAACAATCGTCTCGTAAGAAGTAAGAATAAAAAGGCTTAATAAGAGACACGTGTTTTGTAAATATATAAGTAACATACTTAAGTTATTCTTCAGTTGTGTTTTAAGACTTGCCCTTTCTAGCACCCCAGCTTTCCAAGAATGTTCCTCAATTAGTTTAAAAGAAGAGTGGGATACAGCTCTGAAAGCCTTTTGTTCACCATATCCTCATGCTTTCCTCCATTTCAGTAGTAATCATGGGTCCCAAATGCTGAGCTGTATGGGTTATGCTTCCCCAACAACATCTGGCTGCCTGGCAGAACCTCCTAGCCTGCTACACTGACAGCTGTTAAATCCCTTGGAGTTTCTTCATGCTCCAGTAGCAGCACAGCTTTGCTATTCTTGGTCTGTCTAAGCAACCACGCTCACATGGATGCTGTTTGTCTTTGATCCTCATAGCTTAGCTCTTGGTCATTTTCTAGTTCTCTGTAGGAGGACAGATCTTTCATCAGGATTTTTGGACAGCATTTGTAATGCAAAAAACACACATACAGTCACCACATACATGCTGCAGTGTCCTCTTTGGTAGGAACTTATGCCTCACTCCTATCAATGGCCTATTCAAACACCAGTGCCCTGGTGTCTAGGTTGCCTGGACAAAGGCAGAGCTCCTTACCCCAGCCCCAAGCAGCCACAGAGGGAGGGTTTATTTGATGAGATGCTGGGAAGCAGAGGTTAATCTGAAAGAGGGCTTGTGCAAGGAGTGCAGGTAGAAGCACTGACAGCAGCAAAGGAAGGAAGGGGAGTAAGCCAGCAGCTCATTTTCAAATACATGCACATGTATGCATGTATTTTATATTATACATTTGTATATTATATTATATTATATTATATTATATTATATTATATTTATTACATATGTATTTTATATTATGTATTTGTGTGTGCATGCATTGCTAGCAGCTAACTGTGCACTTCTCTGGCCTCCTGAAGGCTTTGGGTCACCTGTACTGTTGCCTTGAGCAAAAAAAACAAAAGTGAACAGAATTGGCTGAAATTTTCCACTTCAGATTTTTCTCTCTGAAAGCTGCAGAGGTGCATTTGCAGCTTGTTTTTCCTTTCCACCTCCTGTGTACAACAAGCTGTAACAGCAGGGGGATATTACAAGGAACAGTGCCAGGTGTGGAAGAAAGAGTTAAGGAAGCTGAGGTCTGAGAGGGAAGGTGCAAGGGAGCTGGAAGCAGAGCAGTGTGGAGAAGAGCCAGCTGACTTCTCCAGTAGAAGAAAACTCTCATAGTTTTTGCCAGTAACGACTGACGTGTCTTGTACCGTGTTTGGAAATAGAGGCACATGGCAGGCAGCAGATAGGACGTGCTTTGCCCTCGCAGCAGTGCTGTGACCAGGCAGTTAAAATAAGAAAAACAAACTTTCTTCTTCAACCATTCAGCTGCCTCTGAACCCTGTTACAAACCCTGTGAGCAGCAGCCTTGTTGAAATCTTGTTCTGACACAAGTTTCTACTCTGGCTCCAGTCCTCCAAAATATAAAGTCTGCTTAATTTTATTTGAAAAGTTCCTCAATTTTGAGCAATTTCTTATGCAAACAGTGATTCCCAATAAAGTTTTCAAACTTCCCATGAAACACATCCTTCTAAAAGTATTCTGGTCTTGTCCCTTGCCTTTGATGGAAAAAGGCTATGGCTTTATAAAAAAATACCAGTATGATTGGGAACATATTAGAGCCAACCCACATGCTACTATTAATCAGCACAACTCCACTGAACTGGCTTAGCCTCTTTGTGGAAAATACAACCTAGAACTTAGTTCTTCGCTGTTGCCCCTAGAGTCAAAGATTTGCAGCAGTGCTCTAAGGATATTAGAGACATGGAGCAGTGTTTCAAAGTCTTGCCTGCTAGGGCATGCGATGCCCACATTTTCTTCAGGGGTCAAGAAACCTAAAGGTCTGGTTCTTCTTCCACATTTCAAGAAGAAGGTATTCACTGCTTTACTTCTGTAGCTATGTAGTATGTAAATATCCACATGTATACATATATAGACATATCAAACAGTGAATGGCTGTTGAAGAAGCTTGAATTTGGAAATTCAGTGAGCTGGGTGTAACTTTTACAAGTGTTATCACTCCACTCTTTAATCTACTTAGTGTCATTACCTTTAAATTTATGCCCAATTTTGGCAGGTAAGTGTCTGATCCAACCAACCCTATCTTTACATTGGCAATTGCTATGTTGATAGAATTGTGGCTGTGAATTTTTCTCCAATCTTCTGCATGTTGAGCAATACTGAAAATAGCATGGGCTTGTCGTGGTTTAAACTCAACCAACCACGCATCTCGTTCACTCACTCAACCCCCCTTCTTGCCCTCCCCTGCTTCCAGAG
>NDXB01013754.1:0-69604 GCA_002631895.1 Agapornis roseicollis
ATACCCTCCCCTAATTTCAGTTTGCCTCACCTCAGAGATGCGCAGCAGACTCCTGGCCGGTGCAGACCTCTGAAGTCCTGTTCTTTTTCACTCTGCTGGTCTGCAGTCTGCCTTTTAATTTCAGCCACCTTCTGTTCTCAAAAGGCAACACAGAATCGCGTCATATTAATGCATTTTAAGAGGTACTCTGAGGTAAGAAATGTTACTTGGAGTTGTAACCTTAGGTCTGTATACAAGCAAGACATTATTGCAGTTTTTTTAACCCTCCTTTTCCCCCCCCCCCTTAGAACCTTTCCATGTTTTTCCTGTCGCAGCTCTCTTTTCCACCATCTTGTCCTTCTCCCGCCAGCATGCATCCCCCCTCTTCCTGGCCCCTCTCTCCCTTCAGTTATCCATTGGAATTTTTTTCTCAGTCCCACTTGGAGGGTGGAGGAAAATGCTGTTCCTCCGTCAGTCCTAAGTTGGAAAGAACCTCTGCTTCCCCCCGCAGCCCGCCATTCACATCTCAGGCGCTCACCCGAAATGGCGGCGGCTCGGCTCCTCTTCAGTCCCCTCAGCGCTCTGAGGTAAACGCTCGCGCCACTCTACTTTTATGGGCCCGCCCGCCTTCGCCTTCCCGGGCTTTGCTCTTATTGGCTGTCTTCCTTAGCCCGCCAAGATCCTAGCCAATGGCAGAGCGTCTTTCCCGCGAGCTTTCGCCCCTTCTCCCCCTCCCGCCTTCGGACTTTAAAGAGGGTCATGGCGGTTCAGTGCCGCCTGAGGGCGCTGCCGCGGCCCGGGACACCTCAGCCTGTGGAGTGAACTCTTCGGGTGTTCAGTCCCTTTGTAATAGGAAACCCAAACCTCACGGTTTGGTTTTATCTGTGTGTTTATTCCCTTTGTAACAGTGTTTGAGATCACACCTGAGAGGGTTCCTGCACTCCAGCTATGTCTGAGGGAGCAAAGGGACAGCCATCTTGTGCAACCTTTCATGGTGGCTGGTTAGTTTGAGGGTGCCAAACAAAACATCACTCCATATGTTCACTGTAATCAAGGGGTTTTATGTTCCACCAGTTCACTCCCAAAGTTCAACCAAAAGCACTTCTTGCACACTTGATGGGGCCCCAATTAGTTTTTGACCAACTCAATTATAGAAATATAGAATCATTAGATTGGAAAAGACCTTTAAAATGAAGTCCAAGCATTACCCCAGCACTGCCAAGTCCACCACTAAACCACATCAGTGAGGGCCTCATCTACACAGTTTTTGAGCACTTCCAGGGATGGCAATTCCACCTCTTTCCTGGGAAGCTTGATTTTAGTGCGAGGTGTCCCTGCTTATGGCAGTGGGGTTGGAATTAGATGATCTTAAGGTCCTTTCCAACCTGAACTACTCTATGATTCTATGATCACCCTCTCTGTGAATTAATTTTTCCCTAATATCCAATCTAAACCTCCCCTGGCACAGTTTGAAGCTATTACTTCTGAACCTATTGCTTGTTACTAGGGAGAAGAGATTAACTACTCCTTTTAGACAGGTGTAGAGAGTTACAAGGTTTCTCTTGAGCTTTCTCCAGCTTAAACAAGGATGAGCAGGTGTCTTAAGTTAAAGTTGGTTTGGTTCTTTTTTAATCTGAAAGAAATATACGAAAATGCACTTCATTTTACAAAAGCATTATAAACCAAGATTTTTAAATTTGCTTATTTTAAGGAATGCAAATAATTTCACAGCAGCAGTTAGGTGAAAATGGTAAGCTTCAATGACTGTAAGTAGAAACAGTCCCAGATCAAAGCACCTGAGTCATGCAGTCTCACACATGTCCTGTTATTGCAGCAACCCAATACATTCTGATAGCATTGCTTTTCTCTTCCTGTACCTGATTGTAACATGTGGCTTGTGCTGGTAAAAGAAAGGGTCTAAGGGCTCTTTAGAATGTGTGGAAGGATTTTTGGAGCCAGTGATGCTTAGAGCCCAAATACCAAGCCCTGTTTTAAAGTCAACACCTTCTGTGTTGTTTCTTGGACTGTGGGGAGTTAGGCAAAGTAATCCATCCTAACAACCAGCCACATGTGTGCTCTGCCCACAGATTTCATTATTTCTGCAGTTTGTTCTATCAGCTCTTGACAAAGATAGTGTTCTGCTTTTCCTTCTCAGCCCTATCTGGTGTGGGTATGCAGAGTCCACAAGCAATTGCATCCTCAGAGATTAGATTTCCAGTTTTGTCTTGTCTCCACAAATCCTGCCTTTTACAGCCTCTGTTCAGCCACAAAGGCCTCTGAATGGGCTTTTAGCAGGCTGACAGTAATGCAGGCAGATCTCTATTAATGTAAAATACACTGAATTAGTAGAAGACAGTAAACTTTTGCTGCAAGCAAATTAGATACTGAGATTGGATGCAGCATAAGCTACAGAAACTAAGGGATCCTACCACACTTGGTAGGGCCATCTGCTGACAGTATGCCCTGCTCTAAAGACTTTGATGCCTTGATTATGTAAATAGGGGAGATTATTCCATCCTCAGGACTTCCACAAGATAATTAGCAAACAATAAATCACCACAACTCAAGGAACTGCAAATGAATTTTGAGCTTTATTGCCAAAACTGCAATTGTATTGCTGTTACTAACTGAGCAGGATAGAGGCCATCAGGCCCCAGAGATACTTCCCTACTGGCTGTAATTTAGATCAGAACTGTTTGGTATTACTTAGCCTGCTGGGAAGCTGCAAAGAAAGGGTTTAGTTCTCAGTAATTTCACTCGGCTTCTCTATAAGTACAATTTGCACTTGCCTGGTATTCTGGCTTCTGGCTGATTCAGACACTCAAAAGGCCTGATGCAAAGTATATGAAAGCACATAGCAAATTTTCTACTGATATTAGTAAACTTGAGACTTAGTCTTAAGCCCCCTATTTGCTCAAATCATCATATCAGAGCTACAAAACTCTTTCAGTCCTTCTTCCCTAAACCCAGTTTGGTTGTCACCATTAACTGATTCCTGAGCGTGGCTTAGCATATGAGGTGCACACTCACTTCATGCATAAATGTCACCTACTTTCTGTGGATCATACCTTTATGCAGATGTGAGGAAGTATCATTCTTCCTCAAGGTGGGTTTTAACAAGAGCTTCTTATTAAAGAAGGCATAAAAGAGAAGATAAACTCAGATAACAGCTTACATTTAAGCAGAACACAGCCACTACAGGAGCCCAACAAAGCACAGAATAAAATCTCAGAGCTAAAGCACTGTCACTTTTGGCTGTTTCAAACTGTGTTTACTTTGTAACAACCACACTCCAAGTAACCAGAGGGCAAGGCCTGGAGCTCCTTAAAGCTCTGCTGCAGCAAGAGTTCCTCATTACATTGTGTCATAGGTATATCTAGTATTTCAACAAATTAGATGATATTCTTCCGAGGTTAACTTACATTCAAACATAATCAATTATAGGGATTTAGGACAGGCATATGTTATGGGTTTAGGTGATAAAGAATGGAATCTATTATAAATACATTTATAAAGGAGGAAAATGTCTGATGGTTTGGTAAATTGAGAGATATTGAAAGAAGTAGTTGACATCTATATTAACTCAAAGCCCTAAATGGGCTGGGCTTGTTTACATTGCTTCAGTCTTATTATAGGGTGAATTTTACCAGCTGTCTTGCTGAACAGTCATTTAGCCTTAAACTATAGTTAAGACTGTCATGGTTTTAAGCAAATTATATTGCGTAAAGTAATTATTTCCCTAACTGCAAAGAGGATCCAGGTAGCTTGTGAATCTCATTTCTGAAAAAGAGCTAGCAAAGCGCCCTCTGTGTAAGATATGGGAAAGCATAGAGTTAAGGATCTGAAAAGATCTTGGAATCCAGAAAAGGTCTACTAAGCTTGAGTAGTTAGCTGTGTACATTTGGGCATGAAGAAGACAGAAGGGGAACAGATCTCTGCTAAACAATTCTGTTAGTTAAAAATATTGATCTTTGATTCCAAAACATGAAGGCAAAACTTGTTTCCTTCACAAGGTGTTCCTGCACCAATAAATGTTAATCCTCATGATTAATACAAACTTTACCCAGATTATGTCTGCGGGGAAATTGCTAAAAAGGCATTCTGGGGAAATGAACCACAGCAATCAGAGGATAGCCAAAGTAAGGAAGGTTATTCTCTGAAGCAGAGCTCTCGGAGAACCCTGAAAGAGCTCTGCAGCTGATAGTTGTTGTGCACAACAAGAAGCTTCCAGTGTGGTTTGCTGAATCTGCTGTGGGGTCTGAAAACTTCATTTATTGGAAGCTTTGGTGGGCTTTGTCTCCCAGCCTCTTAGAAACAGACTGTGGTCCCCTGTGGATCTCCATCCCTGGAGTTTATGCTAATACTGAACAACTGCAGCTTTTCTGCCTCATTATCAGTATGCCTTTCCTAGGGTTTTCAACCTCCTCAGCCTCACAGCTCCTGAACTGCACCTCCATCTTCCACTTCCACCTAAGGTCTTTACTTCTTTTGCATGCCAGATGATGTGTGTGGCACCAAGACGGGCCCATCTGTTCTCCTTCATTCTGCTCTTCTCTGATTCACTGTAAAAGGAAGAATTTGAACCCAGAACCCTGCGCAGCACTGCGCAGATTACCCTGTACCTTTTACTAGACAGCTCCACCAAGTCTTTAGGGAAAGCAGCAAGCACATTATTTAGGGATGTGTGAAGCACTAGCAGAAACTAGCCTTCTTTTTGAGCACAAAAGGTCTGAATCCAACTTTGGCTTGTGTCGAAACTGCAGGGACACAAACTATATGTGCACCCCAGTGGTACAGAAAAGGGGAAGACTTGAGCCTGTGCTTCCCTTTTGGGCTTTTCTTGAGCTTGCACTCCTTACTGTGCCAGAGCTTCAGCTTGTGCTGCTTGCAGTGCTGTTACTGTCAGGCAAAGCCATGGTCAGATGCAAATCACTGTCTAACCAGTGACTTTCGTTTGTATAATTAGATTTACTAACTCTTTCATACCTGGTTCTGGCTGTGGCTCTGTTTTTAATTAGAAAGGAAGAACTCACTGCAGGCGAGTACTTCCTCAGGACAGTTGTCTTGTGGGGATGAATTTGGCACTATGTATAGCCTGTCTAGTGGCAATTTAACACTAGTAGCCATCAAACATTCATTCTAGCGTCAAAATGGAATTGACATCATATCTGTGGGCTTTATTTAACATATGTGCTGCCCAAGAATCCAGCAATTAATCCAACCATTGGCAAAGCACTGCTTCTCTTTATATTGACTATATTGCAGTCCACTGAGTAGCCACTACACAGCCCATAATGATGCTAAATTCTGAGGGTTATTTAAAAAGCCTTTTTTTTTTTTTTTTAGTTTGCTTTTTCCACCAGAAACCAAGACAGGTTATTTAATGCAGCTACTTCTGAAATCATGATGTGTCAAAGAGGCACAATGGAGCAAAATTCCAAGGGAGTTCTGGATTGGAAAAAGGAGACAAGTCAGCTTTGGATTTGGTACATAACTGTGGGATGTGACAGGCTTGTCTTTGATAATGCATCAAAGTGTTGTCAGTCTCCTCCTCTGCCTAGGGGAAGAAAAATTGCAGCTGAAGTATTGATTAGTACCGGAGACTCTGCCATGGATCTGTCACAGCTGCCCATGAAAAGGAGGCATTAAAACCCTTGAGAAAACTGACCTCCCCAGGTTCCTAATGCTATTGTAGTGTGCCATGGCTTGGCTTACACAGCCATTATTTTCCTCAAAGCCAGACCAGCACTACAGCCTTCTGCCTTCATCAGGTGCTGGGTACGTGGCCTGAGTTGATCATGGTGAAAATGGAGACTCCTGGGGGTCAAGGTAAAATTGACCATTTCCCTCTGTGAACAGACAGAAGCAGGAGACACTCCTGTGCTCAAAGACAAGCAGTGCCAATGGCTCCACACTAGAGGAGACTGGTGTGGGGCTTGCTTCTAAAGAAACAAGAATGTTTCTTTAGACAAGTCACTTTGAAGCATGCCCGCTTGTGCTGGAAGGCAGCAGCCCTATGTGAGCCAGAGGCACCCTGAAGCCCTGTCAGTGGGGGGGCCCTGTTGCGTCACTGTGCAACCGCAATTAACTTTAATTACATGTCTCCACTGGCTGCCAGGTTTGGAAAAATTAAAAGGAGGTGAAAAAAAAAGGAAAAGGCAGAAAAGAGGCTCTTGCAATCCAGGTGAATTTTTCCAAGCTGATTGCCAACACTCAAGATTCCCAAGGGCCTTTGTTAGTACAGAGAAAGCAGCAGACAAAGAGATGGAGGGAACAGGAAGACTCTTCTACTTCTCTTTTAAAATGACCTAAGCTAGCATTCAAAACCTGGGACATTCGTACATGTGCCCTCTAAGTATCTCTAACTGAATGGGGGCCATCACAGTTCAACATTTCTCTGCTTCCGTGATATGAAGCATGTGTGACAAAGCTCTGACAGCACCTGACCAACTCCATCGACACAGGAATTTTTAGGGACTGACTTTTCTTACGGTTAATCAGGATTCATAAACTGCACCCAGACAGGTGCTTCTAAATCATCACCGTCTTGTCCTTATCGGTCAGAAAAAAATACTACAATCAGTGAGACAAGTATCCAGCACAAAAGGCACCAGCTGGCAAAGAACAATGGCAATGCCATGAAATCTTGGCACCTTTCAGTTGTGCATCTTTTGTAGTTATCCACAAGAAGGAAATAAACTGAGTCTCAGCATCAATATGCATATTTCAAGCCTTTATTCACTTACAAATGATTTTTGACACTGCTTCAAGCCTGGATTTGCTCTTTAGAGACCTAAGCCAATATTTTTTTAACACAGCTATAGAAAATTTTAATTTGAATGTGTACTGATGGCATTTCCCCCGTTGGGAATCCCGTGGGAATTGAATAGACCACATTAGAGGGTACCGTAAGCAATAGTAAATGATTTGAAGAGGAACAACAGAACTTGTATAGTGATCTCCTAGATTCAGAGATATTATAATAAATAAAACAAAGTTAGGAAATTCTTCACACTACCCCATGCATTAAGGTAAATGTGTGTGTTTCATTATTCTCACGCTACAAAAAGCAAATCCATGGCAGAGAGATAGGTGGCAATGGGTTCATCGTACTTGCTCTTATACGGTGTTTCAGAATTTCAGAGGCCTTGGCTTAAGACAGGAGGGTCAGATTTGGCCATCTGAGGTTGACTGCCTCAGACTACTCAATGCTGACACACAGGGCAGTTTAAGTCATGTGCAGATCAAGTATTCAACAGTAAATTTGTCTGCAAGACTTTATCCACTGAAACAGGCAGAGAATGCAGATGTGCTGAATTTTGGTTGAGTCCATGAGATGCTGATTAATATGTAAACTCCAAGCCCATGGTAATCCAGAAACTGTGTCCTAACTTCAGGCTAAGTCTAGAGGCATAAAAGGTATAAGCTTGCTCAGGTTCCCACAGTAAATAAGTGGTAGAGGCAAGTCAGAGCTCCCTTGGTCCAATCTTCTCTCTAATATTAGAACTTGTTGGTGCATTGCTTTTGGAAAAAATATTTTGAACTCACAATTGACTCCTTAATGCAAGTTGGAAACAAGCATTCTCCTGGCCCATCTTTGGAAAGGACATAAGAAGATGAGAATTCATTTCCTTTCCAGAGAGATATCAATATCCATCTTATCTTCTGAAGAAATTTCACACAAAGGACTATTGATTTTTTAAATTGAACTGATACAGTCATTTCCAGTGTTGCATGATTAGATTGGATCTCAGCTCAAATGCACAGAGACTGCAACAGGTATTTAGCAAGCACATCACTTTGAGGATCACAGCAGCTGGGTGAAGCAGGACATACTACACAGCTGCCTAATCCACACAGGCTCTGTGCCAGCAGACATCAAAGAAGGCCTACTATGGGTGCCTCTTTCTGTCCATTCTCAGGGATCTGAAGATGGCAGGAACATTCTCTCATCTGGAGGGGCACAATTCATTGGAATTTGCAGCAATACAAGACCAAGCCATGCCCATCATTGACCCGCATTTAATGGGCTGTTAGTATTCTGAATTGAGTAAATAACAAAGTTTAACCATTAGTTTGCAGCACAGGAAAATCTGTCTTCCAAGTTACTCCTTCATATTGCAATATGTTCTGTTAGATTAGAAATAAAAAAGGAGCACAGAAATTACTTCAGAAACCATCAGGCCAGAACCTCAGAGCCTGTCAGGTGAGGTACTTCTGATGCACCTCTTCATTTTTACACTTTATTAGTAGCTCATTCTGCTTTCCACACCACCAGCATGTGATAGAACAGTAAATTAATAAGCTGTCTTGTTGTGAGGATCTTGATGACTGGTATTTCACTGCCATATTATTTCTTCAGTGCCATGGTGCAGTGCAGTAGGCATCTTATCTTATGCCATTTCCAGTGCTGTTCAGATGACTAAGTTTTCTGTTAAAACAGCAAAAAGAGAGAACACTTGTTGAGAAAATACTGTAGAACACTCCTGATATTTGCCCCAGGAACCATATTCAACTTTTTCTGTACCTTAAATCAGAAGAGCTATGTCCTACGAGTTCTGTGTCTACTCCATATTAACCAGTAACAACTCTTCAGTACTTGAAGAGATGTGCTGTTGAACAACCTCTAACCAAAGAGCTAGTCATGGAGCTTCCTCAGTGAGAAATCACAAACTACAAATACACTAGGAAAAACAGAACCAAAACAAAAACCTTGCTTTTCATAAGGTTATACCTGTGGGTTTGAATTTTCATTTTATTTGGCTTCAGATTCAGGGTTGGGGGCTGTTATATGTCAGTTTTTCTTGTTATTGTGCTTTATTCTCTGCCATGATTCATCTAACTCTAGGGCATTTATTGAAATTCTTGATACAAAATTCGAGGGAAATAAATCTCCCTTTAAGCTTCATAGGGACAGCTCATAGCCCGATTAAAATCTCTTGCAGTTTTCACCAGCTGAGGATGTGTTTTTCACATTACAGACTAACAGACTGGGTGCATTCCTAGCACAGGCAATCGATGTGACATGTAACCCCATCTTCCGTCGAACCAGCCATTGCCTTAATACGTAGTATTACAGCAAACAGAATAAAAGCAGCTTTCTTTAGTAGGACTGAAAATGTGGTAGTAGCAACATTATGACATTCACAAGCAGTAAAGCACACCTTCACTGTAAATCAAAAGGCCAATGCAGATGGCAAAGAGGCAGTGAGACTCAGATCTCGTCCATGAAATAGCTTACCCTATTATTAATTACTAAGTTACTGTTTTCCTGACTTGGACTGTAGTTGATTTTCTTATAGGTGGCTGGATGGAAAGCATACTTGTGTCACAACTGTAAGCCCACAGAAGCCAAAAGAGGGCAAGATTCTTCCTGGCCTGAATGCAAGCATAAACATCTCAGAAAAGTCTTGTCCATCCATCAAATATGTATATTTACTTCAAGGCAAGCGTAATATCATATGTACAAGAACTTTCCTGTCTTGCCTTCAAGGAGAAATCGGTGTTCTAGATCTACCAGAACAATAATGTCTAACACTTTGTACACTGGCCCTGTGTAACACTTCAGCACATTCAGGTAACAGCAATATTACAGCAATTCCCAGAACTGTTCCTGTGTTCTGTGCAGGAGGTGTCAGGCCTATCCATTTGGCCTCCCTGGTACTGCAAAATTCCCAATGGAACATTACTTAGATAAAAAGGAAACTATTTCAATAACACTTGGGAAGTTCAGGAGAATTTGGTTTGACATTAACACTAAAGATGACTCAGAAAGACGAGTGCATGTGCATTTCACAGCAGTTTGTGTATGCAATATCCTAAGGGGCTCAGTAGCTCCACTGTAAAATGTTTAGGCTTCCACAGTCAGAAAAGGCTGAAAGCAGTATTCTAGATCCACTCCTCTGTAGAAAATCCTCCAGAAATGAAATCTGTTTAAAACCTAACCACAGACACGGGTCTCATTCTGTTTTCTCTTTGCCCATGTCATTTGGTGCCATGAAAAGAGAACTGAGCCACATCTGGAGAAAAAAATAAACAAGAACTTTCTTAGGAAACACCCTTCAAATGGACTCTAATGCCTTGCAAATCAGGTAGTGTTAAAGATAGTAAACTAGAAGAAGATAGTAAAAGATTGCAACAGGAGCTACAGTTTCATCATCCGTGCAGGAAATGCTTTCTCTTGCTATTTGAATTGCAAAGAGATCTATTTACCATTACAGAGAGCATTTAATCCAGGAGCCCTGCTGAGAATTTTAGCCTGGGTGGTTAGCAAATACACATGAGCGTAGTGTGGTGGGACTTTTCTGCAGGGGAAGAATGCAGGTGGATGATGTCCCTCTTTGCCATAGACCTTTTTCTTTACAGAGAAAGTATACAAGCTGTTTACAGTAGAAATAATAACTACAGTCCGTTTCCTTACTCGGAATTTTCTGCCTTCCCCTCCTGTGTTACCCGTACTGGAGGGTCATTCCCTGCCTTCCATGTGAAACCCGACAGCTCTGCACGGACCTGGGCATACGCAGGGGCAGCGAGTAACCTTGCAGCCCTGAGGCTGCCCCTTGCATAGCCCCTGCAGGACACAACCGGCACTCACCTGGGAGTGCGCGCAGGGGCTGCGGGCCGCCTGCCCACGTCCCCGGGGGCTGCCCAGCATCCCCAGCGAAGCCGGTGCGCAGGGCAGGGCAGCCGGGCTGGGAGAGGCTCAATTCCAGCGGGGATTCTTCGGGGCGGCTCCGCTGCTGTCCCTGTCTCCGGGGCTGCGGCGGGAGCAGCCACCTCGGGGCGAGCACACCCGTGCTCCCCGCTCCGGCGCTGTCCGGTTCCCGGTGCTCAAGTGCCACCGCCCCCCGCCCGCCGGAGGACCGCGGTCCCGCAACCCCGGGGCGGAGGAGCCGCCCATCGCCATCTCCCCCGTGTGAGCCGGTGGGATTCGGGGGAGGAAACTTTGCCCCCCCCTCCCCTCCAGCAGGCGAGGCAGAAAGGGGAGCGCTGCGGGAGCTCGCACCCCGCGGCCAGCGAGGGGAAATGTAGTGGAAACAGGTTGCTGGGCTCTCGTCGTAGGAGGAAGGGGCGGCTCTGAATTACCAGCTAGCCAAATCCAGGCTTTGGGAAATGGAGACGGAGCTGCTGCTTTTCCAGACAGCGATGTGCTGAGAGAAATGGACAACGAATTACTACTGCAGGAAAGCTTTGCTCCAAAATCGCCTCTTCCCAGGAAGCTAATACACTCCCTGAGCTCTTGAAGTTCTAGCAGTTGCTAGCTCAGCTTGGGGTTAATCACAGCAAGTTTCAGCTGCAGGAGTCCCGGTTTGCAGGGGTCAGGCAGGTGATTTTTTTCCTTCTTTTAATTTTTGCTCCTTTGCTGGTCTGTGAATACCGAATACCAAAACCTGCTTGAAAGCTGGGGAGAGCTCGAGAAGAGCCACGGTGGAGAGTTGTGGTGTTTTGGATATATTCGTCACAAAGTGGAGAGATTCGTATGGCTTGAAGGTAAGACATATGTGTTGATACTTTCCTTCTGGAAATACAAATGTTTTGAATCTCGCGGTAAGGGAATAGGGACAATAGCAGCTGCTGCGTTCAGCACTGCAGTGTAAATAAAGGCAGCAGAAAAGGAAAGTATTTGCCATTATCCCAAAGGATGCGTTACGCTGTTCTCTTCTGAGACACGGCAAGGGGAAGCGAGTTTTCTAATTAAAAAACGCAGTGCCTTGTTGTTTTCTTCTAAAACACTAACTACAAACCAATACAAATTTGTTATTAAATGCTAAAGAGGCATTTAAAGTTGCTAGGAAGCTAGGATCATTTTTAGAAGTTTGAGGCTTAACATTGCTCTCACACAGACACAATGGAAATAGAGTGACAGGGAAAACAGTAGGAGGAGGATGTGTAGATAGGATATCATGTAGGTACATTCAATTTCCCCAAAGAATAAGCTCGTTCAGTCAAATTGTTTGAGAGAAACTACTATTTTTTTCTCTTTAGTTATTCTTTTACATAAGGCAAAGCCTGTGTCCCTTAAAATTTCCTTCTCAGCACTAGTCTTGAACAGGCTTTCCCACTGGGAAACCTTTCCTGAAGAAGCCCTAGAGGGGAATCATTCAGAAATACCCCCCTGAACGTTGCAAGTAGCTTTTGTGCAAGGTTTAAAGTAACCTTTGTGGCATGAAGGAAATCTGTTTCCTGTATTAAGATACAAGCAATTATTATTCCTGTTTGTACCTTAATATTTTTCTATTGCCCTTCAGTTATAAGTTTCATCTGTCTTTTTGAAACCAAGGGAAACTGGGGATTTAGGGCAGGGGAGCAGACACTAGGATTGTGTTGCATCCTATTTGGTGCTGAAATTTCTCTCCAAACTTGTTGACTGTAGGTGGTTTCTGCACAGATAACACATCCTCACGTGTTAGTTCTCAGTTCTCTCTCAGCCTGATTTGCCCACATGCAAAGCATGAAGCCATAGAGCTAACAGCATGTGGAGTATGAATCACTGTTCTTCAAGTAGAGTTCAAAGTAATAAAAGACAAATAACTTGACTGGTTTATAAATAACCTGCCAAAAGATTGTACTATAACTCCTCAAATAGGTTACACATGCAATTCACTGCAAAATAGTGTGGGCTATATCTCTTACACATTCAGTGTTTCATGTGATTGTTCTTTAACCATACAATGGTCTAAGGAACTCATCATCCTGTGCTTAAAGTCTGTTAACTGCCTGTAGCAGTCTAGAAAAAATAGTCTATTGACAATATTGTCGAGTCCACCAAAGAAGTGTAAAGAGCACTGTCTCTGTAGTTTTTATTACTATTTTTTCCTTCCAACTTCTTTTTCATACTACAGAAATTCTGTTACATTAAAAACCTTTACTCTTTACTTCCCATAGTTCTGAACGGAGGGTTTGTAAAAGTACTTTCCACTGATTTATGTACCACGTGATTATCTTTTGCATACATAGACACTGTATAGCATGACAGGCAAATGTGATGGAGACAGAAGGAGAGAGAAGGGCAGACTTCTCCTCATCTGACCATTTGAAGTGGGAACATCAGGAGGAATAACTGTAGCAGCAGAATTACAAAGACATGCGTTTGGGCTCTGCCTTTTCTCTTAGAATGTCCAATGATAGCTATAGAGCAGTTAGCTGACATGAATTGAATTGCCTTACATGGTGTGTCACCATACATGGTGTGACATGTGTCACAAAATGCCACCTAAATGTACTTCATGCAGTGCGTGTACATAAATCCATATGTAAAATCTGCCACACATTTACGTGTAACTTCCATGGGCACACATGCATTGAATTGCATGTGTGTAAAAAAGAGCTTCAGTTTGCTACACTGGAGCATTTAGAGAGAAAAAGTTCATGTTTCAGCCTTTAGAGAGAAGCAAGTGAACCTTCAAAAGCCAGGTGAACTGAGGTAATAGTATAGGTTATATTGTAGCTAATATCCATCATACCCAGAACCAAACGGCTTCCTTTTCCCTTAATGTTTTGCTCCTGTGTCACTTTCACCCTCTGCATGAGAGGCTAGGTCATAAGTTAGATTAGCTAAGTGATTACATAGCATCCATCATGCCTATCCTGATACTGCTCCCACCACCCAATCCCAACTTATCATGAAGCCCACTGAAGTGAGTAGGTTACATTCACATAAATCTGCAAAACAGAGCAGATTTATATGTATGCACTCCTCTCACAAAGGAATCACAGCTTGACATCCACTAACTCTGCATGCACGGCTTGTATGCAGGGCAGCAAGCACAAAGATTGCACTTTAATCTTTTCCAGCTTTGCTGAAGTATAAGACACCTGCCTGGGAAAAATACTCAGCTTTTCCTTTAATGGCACTTCAATGTTGGTTCAATGTATTCTTCCTCGTACTCCCCCAAGTTAGGCACACTGGTCACTTAATAATACAAGTTACAAACATGCTGAGAAATGCAGCTGGCACAGAACAGCAGCATTCTGCAGCTAGGTTGAAAGGTCTGAACAATGGCACAGACCAGTGAGGACGACAAAGACATGCCCCCGCAGTGAAGCAGAAAGGCCTAGCACGTAAGGTACAATTATTTGTGTGTTCTTCCAAAACCTGTCCTTTGTACTAAATCAGGAAATCTCCACCCTCCCATCCTCTGTTTACCTAAACTTTGGAATTCAAATTTGAGCTTATAATGCTTGCATTTTGATGCAACTCAAAATGCCATGGCGAACTGCTTTCGCAGAATGTATGATTACCTGCTATACCTCTGTGCTCATCACTGGATAAAACCCTATTAATCACAAGCCACTGCCATATTTTAAAAGCCATTGCTGCCAAATGGGTCATTTTAATCCTATTGGGCAGATAAGGGTCTGCTCTATGTAACAGACATTGTCCTATGACTGTAAAAAGCTTGAGGACCAGGCATAAACTCACTTAGCCTTAGGCTTTCTCATTCTTGGCAGCTAGGGTATTATATGGAGTTATCTTCTGAAGCTACCTCTGAAACTGCAGAGAATATTTGGATAGAAACAAAAATCCAGCTTCCTCCAGAAGAAATCGGAATTTCACATTACGCAGAAAACTTCGGACATTGTTATGTCCACCGTGTGAAAGAGGCTGAGAAATGAACGTCTAAGTCCTATGCTCTATTTCTACAAAGCTTTTGCTTGCTGATCTTTAACAGCCTGGTGCCAGACAAACCCTTTTCCTCACCAGCAATATTCTTTAACAAGCATGACATAAAGATTTCTCTGACAAAACAGGAAACTTTGAAAAATACTTAGCTTCAAATGCACAAGTACTGGTAGCTCTTCACATGGGAACAGGATGGCTTCGGCTCGTGAACTTTACAATACTTCCATTATGAGTCTTTTTCAATTTCACCCTGTGTGCACAGATTTCTTCTGAACACTTAGGAAATCTGGAAATGAGTGTCTGCTTTCTCACACGCCCGTAGCTGATATTTCAATTCCAGGAGACACAGAACAGGGAGCATGTTCACAGAGCATGCAATTTAGCTGTAAAGCTTTTTGCCACAGAATCTCTGGATGCTAACTATTCCTTAAGCCTTATTGACCTAGGTTCAAGGGGACACTAAGCAATTTCAGTTCCAAGGAAAAGTCCACTGATCCTTAAGAAAGGCACAGAAACCACACTGGCTCTGTAAATATCTGAGATGCAAAGAGTTGGATGATGTGAGAATTCTTGCCCAAACATCATGTATACTTGCTCCATCTTACAGTCTTGCCCAAGTCTTTGGATACCATTAGAGAAAAAATATTACACTGGTTGCACTTTGACTTCGCAGGGTTAATTGTTTACGGCTACAGGAGAAGACACCAGTAGGCCAAGTGCTCAAACATATTGAGGTTTGGAACACAGGGAGGAAGGTTTTGAAATGTTTGTTTGGGATCTAACTTCACTGTGTTTTACAAACAAAAACTTTCAGTAGCTACAATTGTTTTGGCTAACTCTTTAGGAGCATGCGAGACTGATCGATTGGGTGTTGCCAGGGTGTTGCTACCTAGATTCCTTGGGAGAGCGGGAGGCAATTGTTTAAGTCCTGTCAAATGCATCATTCCTTCTGCTGTTACAAAACCAACCTATATTCAACCTAAAATGATTGCTAATGAGTATTAACTCCTCTACCAATTGTTCCACTTCAATCATGTTTTCTCTTGCTGTCCTTCATCTGGATATTTTTAGCATTATCATTTTTTGTAATATGTGACTATGTGTTCAGTTGCTTCTTCTCTGTACATACCTCCCAATTATCCTGGTGGGTATTTTTCTCTCAACCCCCTAGAACGGGTTTATTTCTGGTTTACTCTTCCCTGTTGCTTTCCATGTGGTTATGTGGGAGGCTGCACACTCTTTATCAAAGCAGAGAGCCATGATTAGTCCATTCAGAAAATGTAAATTCAGCCTTATGTGTTATGTGGCACTGAAGAAAAAGAGAGAGACTGTAAGGAGCAATAAAATCAGTCAATAATAGAACAGCGTTAAGCCCTGTAGGTAGGCCTGGATGATCACAATGACGTCCACACTTCAGATTTCTAATGGAGCTAAATAAACATACTGAACCTGTGTATTGCTGTCTGGGGAAAGCTAATCAGAGTGCAATCCAGTCCTGCTGAAGTAAGTGAAATCCACTGCGACTGTGCAGCCTTTGCAATTAACATTCATTTTGATTTCTGTCACCCTTTGTGTACATGTTCCATTCTTTATCCCAAATATCAGACTCTGTAGCCTCAGCTGTTTCTCTCTGAAATGTCCCAGGAGCTGGAAACACACTTCTTAGTTGATAAATACAGATATCTGACTTCGTTCATTGCTTCAGGTTGCCAACTGCTAATGCAGGGGATGTATCAGCAAAATCAACACTATTGAGAATGCTCTGTGTAATTTGCAGCTTTGCAGAAAAACAAACTCTTCACCAACACCTCAGGTTTTTGAATCATGCTCCCCTGAATGCTGCAGCTGAGGCAATATATCAGAAAGGTTACATCTATTACCTAATATATTACACCTTGCAAATTACTTGTCTAAACTGAATCTTCATCCCACACACTATTTAGACATCTCAGGCAATTCGGAGTTCTAGCAGATTAGGATCCTGTCTGTAACAGGCACTCTTCTGACCTTGTTATCCCCATACCTGTGCATTTCAAGCTTCTACATATTTGTCCAATAGTCAAGAAAAATGTGATTACCCACAGGATTACTGAAGTTAGGTTTCTAACCTTTCAATGTTTTCTCTGGTGACCACCTTAGGCAAGAATACCTTTGAGTTACAGCCTCCGAGTTACATGCTTGGAAATTGAACATCCTCCCACATCAGAAAGAACTGGGTGCCTCCAGCCAGCCTGCTTTCTTTTAGACATTTACACACAGATTTAGCAGTTGAATTTTGTCACCCATGCTTGAAAAGCTACAATTAGAAGGATCTTACTAATTTAAAACCCACTAAAAATAGAAACACCCCCTCCACAGACACCCCTGCTATCATATCATTAAACAGCATGGTCCAGGTACATGAATCATTTATCATCCCCATGAGGTTATGGATGTGCTTGTAATTGTACAGAAATACTTCAGTGCACCATGATGCTGGGTGAATGGGCTGGGCATGTGTAAACTCCTTGTTTGCCCTTTCTTAATGGCAAACTAACAGTAAGAATTAGAGGGTTTGTTTATGTTACTTACTGGGGAATCAAATGAAAAAGTCAACATCAGAATCTCTGTGCTAGTAAAGATTCCTACATGTTCTTATTATTGGTTTGGTTTCATGTGTAGAGTGCGTATCTTAAGTTGGTCAGGATCCATGACTGGGGACTTCAGACCTTTGTCAGCATAACAGGAGGCTATTAAAGCATTACAGCTATTATAAAACATTACAGTACTGTCAATTTACAACAGCACACAAAAGTACCAGAGAAATTTAAGTTTTCACTGGTCTTTCCTTTCTATAAAACCAGACTAAAAGAGCAGTCTTTTCCTCAGATTTTGAAACTGGTTTTAAAGTAGGCTTTAGTATTTCCAAGGGTAGCACTGGGAGAACTGCTAGAGGTAAAGTTGCCAGGGGGAATGGATCTCTGAGAGTGGATGTATTCCAGATCAAAGACAAGGGCTGAGAGTAAATATCAGCACATTTGGTCACACGCAGTTTCTACCCACATCGCTGGCTGCTAGCCTGCCTACAGCTCAAAGTGTCTGCACTGCACTTCGAAGAAGCTGAGCTGAGAATATCTATTAATAACTACAGGGCTTCCTTCCCATCAGCTAATTAGTAGTGGGCATTGGAGTTCTGCCTATAGATATTTTGGAGCACGGATCATATGAGAGTAGGCTCATGCATTTAAATTGCAAGGCAGGCGTACTCGGACACCCTGGATCAGGCTCTGGCTCTTTGGTACACAAGGCTGGGTACGGAACTAGCAGCACATAGTTCACTGGCTTAAACAAACTAAGCAATACACAGCTGTGTAAAGCTGGCATGAAAGTTGCTTCTTTCAGTCACATAAAATCTTTTCCAGATCTGTCCTGGCCCCTTGTGTCCTAAAAGAGTCTCTGGCATCGTGCAGCATGTTTAGCATTTGAAACAACTGGAGGAACTGGGGACTACTTTGCAGGACAAGGCATCACCCTGACAGTCACAATGACTGCAACTAAATGAGTTCATAGGCATCTTTTAAGTAAGATCGGAGAAAACCAGGAGAATTTCACCATGCTTGTTGCAGAAGAAAGTGTGCACATAGAGCAGATTTGGTGGGAAGAGGCAGCACTCTTTTAACATGTCTTACTCTCATACCCCCAATCATAGCATGGGTTCTGGCGAGCCGTAAGAACCAGGGCTAGCTGAAAACTTCGTGGCCAAAACCATTTCCACTGAAAGCTGAAATGAATCACTGTTTTGCAAAAGTAATCGCTTTCCTCACAAGTTTTCTTTCTCCCTCCCTCCAATACAAATTCAATAGTTTCTTTGCTAACACATTTTGTTTAGCTGCAGAAGTTCCGGGTTCTGAGCTCCTGACAGAGGTTAGTGCTCCTAGAAAATAACTGTGTCTGTCACCGGCACGTTACCATTCCCTTGCTCCACACCACCAGTAAAGTCCAAATATTCTTTCGAGAGTACAAGCATATGCATTTTCTTTGAAAGATATTTTACTAATAAGAGGAGAAATCCATGCAACGATGATGTGCAATTATTCATTCTGTAGGAGGATGTTTGCCTACATGTGATTTCTTTGCAGTTTCCTCTGTTGTCCCTCCCATTTGCTATTTTTATTTATCTGTAGACTTTTTTCTCCCTTCACTGTGAAGGGAGAATCAATTAGGAAGTTACAGCTGTAACAGAAAACAGCAAGAAGGGATAATAATAAAGTTCAGATCCTTTGGGGCTACATTCTGCCATTCAGTTTACTGTAGAATTTCTGATTCAGAAGGCCTCAGAATCATACTCACAAAACCTTAGGATAAGAGACAGTGCTTGTAGACACAATAAGCATGCTTTAGTAAAAGAATGAAAAGAACATGCAACCAAAATGCTAAAGTAAAGCAATTACTAAACACGTGAAGGAGATAGTTCAGTAACTTGGACATTTCCATCATCATTCAGTGTCAGCCCCAAAGATGTTATTCTGAAGACATCCTTCATATGTCAAGAGTGACAACACCTTGAACACTAAGAACGTGTCTGATTTTGATGTGAGTGAAAAACTAAAGTCATAGGCAACAACAGCAACCCATCATTACACAGCAAATCACATCATTTAGAGGGTTTTTTTTTCCCCTGAAGAGAACCATAGGCTCAGAAAGGGGACCTGTTTCTGCAAGATGAGGACAAAACAGAGAACATTTCTTTTCTGTGCTGTTAAAATGCCCTTTCAGAAGACAAAGGCCAGTGCCTGCTGAAGATTTTTCTTTGACTTCCGTTCCTGTTTAGCCTTCAGGAAGTAAGGGCATCTGTGTTCAGTTCATGCACATTTTGCCTTTAGTTTTCTGTGCCCCTTTATTTGTATTGCTGATGAATTAAACAGCCACTGAAAATAGCACTGGCTTTAGTCCTGCCTTAACTTCTATAATAACTTGTACTTAGCACTCCATAATTAAAAACATTAACGGTGATGTAATGATTTATCTGAAAGACTATCTGCTCCCAGCCAAATGGGGTGAAAATATTCATGACTTTCTGAAGCTCTGTTAATAACTTTGTGGATTAAAGAAATACGGAAATAATATGGAATTCATAACTAGATCAGGTCCAGATTACTGGATTTATGAATTGGATTCATTATGGACGTTGCATGCAGTGGCTGCACTTAAAAGCCTCAGATAAAATGAAGTATTCGCTGTGGTAGGTGCAAGATGTGCACACTGCAGGAAATAGATCCCACCAGCCAGAGGTTGTACTTCACAGCTTTCACAGTTGGAAGCTTTTTCTGACTACACCTGACAACTCAGCCCAGATAAATCCTACTGAAGGAGCTGTCAGTGCAAACAGTACTCACACACACTCAGTTCACCGCTTCCACTTGGAACCTCAGGCAGTCAATGTGGAGGGTTATCGGGCTGCAGGCCACGAGTGCTGGGTCTGATGGATTCTGCAGGCAAGCTGAGCTGCAGCTTGTGTTGCACAGAAGGAAGCTGGAGGGGTTCCCACGGGGCCTGGGATTTATTGCAACGTAATGGCAGCAGTAACTATGTTTCCTTTCTTGCCCTCTCCTGTTGCTCATTTTGTGGGTTTAGTTTATAAACTTTCAGGGCAAAAGAACTGAGTTTTGTGCACTAAAGCCTCCTGCATGCCAATACCTCACAGTAAGCTGGAACTTCCACTGACAGTGTTAAAAGTTAACAAGTAAAACTTAACAAGAGTTGAGTGTGCTCAGTGCCCCCAGTGCCAAGGCAGAGCTACAGAAACACAGGTGAAAGCCCTGGTTGTTGGCTGGCCTCACAACAGTGGCTCCACTCCACTGAACCCCATGAAACTACAGCAATGTTTCACTCATTCCTTGCCTTGAGATTTGCAGCATCCTCCCAGAGCCCCGTCTGTGTTTAAAATTAAATGCAGTGCTCATGCATCAAAGCCATGGTAGAATTTACACAGGCTGCTAGTCCAAAGTAGCCCAAACGTAAGCAGCTAGTCTGTGCTGGCCTCTTGTAAGAGGTAGCCCCAGTGTAGTAAGAAGTCCTGTAACCTGCTCCCACTTGTAACAGCTCTCTCCTCTGACCAAGCAGGCTTTTCAGCAATTTTGAAACTGAAATGACTCAAATAATTCCAAATACTGAACATCTCTTGAGGACTGAAACCTTGCATAACCTTTCCCCCAGCTAGGTATTTATCAGTGATGCTAGCACCATGTTTCATGGGAGGAACCTAGATGTCTTTTCAAGGTTTCTACCACCTATCAGATTAACAGGTCCTGCTCCCTCACTGAAGAATCAGAGCAAAGCCATAACCTGAGCAACTCTAGCAACAGGCTGGAGACTGAGGCCAATCTTTTGTTAAGCTGTGATCCACACATGTGCTGTGGTTAGACTTTTGAATGAGCTTGCCTGAATTTTAATGAAGACCTATGGGAAAAGATCAGTTTAGTGCCTTCCAGTAAAAACAAGCCAGAGAGATAAAATCTGAAACCATTTTTTCTAACATCCTAGCTTAGGACAAGGCAAAATATCCATGCATTCATCTGGAAAACAAATTGCGCCACACATGATGGAAGCAAAGCACCATAGAGAGTATCCAGAGGTCTTTGAAGAAGCACAACAAGATGGCCAACTTCTTCTTCCACTGTCAAATTTCACAAAACTGCTCTCAGGAATCTGATTTGACACCAGCCAGGTGTCAGGCAGATTAAAATACACCCCCAAATGCATAGCCAACAACCTCTTCCCTCCCACAGTGTAACCAGGTGAGCATCTTTCTTTAGGAAACCAGGATAAAACCACTGTAAATCACTTAGCTGGTGAAGGGTACCAGTAGCAACCAGAGCCACAGGGTGGTAGAAGGTTGAGGAGCTTCAACAAGTAAGAATGAACACTCCCTTTCTTATTGCAAATCCTGTTCTCAAACACTGGCAGGATAAAGGTCACTTTCTCTTCCTCCCCTCTGTCTCCATGAAAGGCACATCAGGGCACAGCTGTGAAGCAAGCTGAGTGTGGGGTGCTGAGAGCACAGATGCTGGATTGCTACACCAGGAGCACAAAGGAGGGCTTGATTCTTGTGATCCCAATGAGGGATTTGACAGGGAGTGAGGCAGGGTCAACTCTGACACATATAGGGTTATCTGATCACATATGACACTGCTTGTCACATTGCATCTTTCAATTGCTCAGCTAAAGAAGCTGGGAGAAAAGTTGCCAGGCTCCTTATTAGTCTGCTTTCCTGCTGTATGTTCAAAGAGGGTAGCTGAATTCAGATGCCCCAGGGGAAAGAGGGGTGTGAGTGGGGAGTCACTGCACCATCATCACACATGGACATGTCTGTGAGTTTCCCCAGCCTCTGAAATGTGAACGACACCAGGAAATGAGTCCCATCAGGGATACCAATGTAACTCTCTGTAAGCTCACACTCTGTAAAATTTACACGTTTTATTTTATTTTATTTTTTTCTTTTTTATATAATTTAATTTTGTTCCATTTTGCTCCCCTGCATTCTTAGGTGAGTTTTATTTGAAATGTCGCATGTGGCTCTCTCTCACTTATCTACTTGAAATCCAAATACAGATGCTAACCCTGCTACACAACCTGAGGGCCAGATTCTTCTGAATTCATGGCAAAACTTTAATTGGGAAGAAAATGATGCCTAGGAGCAATAATTCTCCCAAGAACGTGAGCTTTTCGTATCACAAGTAACAGCAAGATAGATCTGCTACATAGTGAATTTCTGCCTCTGTGGGTGGATTAAACTGAACAAAAAGGGGACACAATGATGCAACAGCATTATAATGGAAACACAAACTGGAGGGAACATACATACTGCACATATAAAACGTGACAAACTGTTCTCCATATCTGGAAGACATTCCAGAGGGTTAGATCAACAAGTCCAGACAAGCACTTGTCACGAAATGGCCATGGTGCAGAACAGCAGCCACAGGACTCTCCGCATTCTTTCCAGCACTAGGGTCAGGATAACAGACACTGATTTACAAAAGATGATGATCCAGCCTAATTCCTCTATGGCTGAATGTCCGCTCTGTGGGAGGAGATGTGAAAGGATAGATTCAGAACTAGAGAGACATGTTCTTCTTCTACTCATATTTTGCTTGCAAAGATGACAGAGGTGGGTGTTGGAAGTCAGGATTAAGCTGAACAATGGAGCTGATTTGGGTCAGGGATTAAATGATTAACAATCATTAGGATTTGCAATTTGAGAAGCGCTGGCTGGTCTTTATAGGAGGAATACACAGCGCCTGCTAGCCTCCCCTCTGCCGATCGATCGTAGCCAGTGTTTGTATTCATTCGCTGTGGGGGACAGGCCAATAATTTATCTAATGTTTTCTTGAAGTTTCAAGTACGGGCGAGTGGCACTTAGAGCAAGGAGCCATATGAATGTTGTGCTGATTGACACATCTTCATCAAATCTTCTACAAAGAATCTATTATAAGGGATTTCATGGCAAATATTACTCATAGATGGTTTGGGGCAAACATCTACAAAATCTAAGAAAAGGAAAGGGAAAGGAAGGGGTAAAGGAAGGCAAAAAAGAACTCTCCTTTCCTCTGGAATTCTCTTCTTTTGGCAAACATTTTTGCAAGCAAGCTTAGTGATAGGAGTGGCAATGAAAAGAGCAGATGTTAGAAGAATGTTAGATGACATAAGTAGAAGACAAATATTTGATCTCCTCAATCTGAATTATTATTATTTACTTTTAATAAAGTACGACTGAAGGACTCAGAGATAAAATATGCTGGTGCTAGGTGCTGCAGAATCACAGGAAGCCTGGCTGGAGGGGGAAAAATGTTTATTCAGCTAAGGAACTTACGAATCTAATTCTGCCATCTAATTAAGTTATGCACTTCAAATGCTCAGCACCAAAATGTACGGTGAATGCGAAGGAGAGAAATCAAAATAATTTTTAAATTGTCAATTCAAAAATTCTTAAAAATCCTGATACATTTGCCAGAGTTTAACCAGCCCTGTAAAGCGAACGTTTCGTTCAGATTTCAGATGCTTCTGTACACAACCGCTCGGATGGGGAGTGAAGAGACTCAACCTTGTCAGTTCCTCAAAAACAACACAATCAGCTCTGCTGCTGCTGAAGGGTTATTTACAGACACTGGGGATGATCTCTAACATGTAACACATTATAAAAGAGTATGGATCACCAGTATCATAGGGCTGGGGATTTATTAGATTAGTCAGAGGCTCAGATCTAGTCAGACAAATACGGCATTAGGATACATAGAAAAGAAGTAAGGAAAAGGGCTTTTGTACAGAACAATATTAGCTCTGTGGTATTGCAATACTTAATAAGAAGCTCTGTTTTTCTAGTCAGAAGATCTGTCTCTGGCGGCGCCCATCTCTGTGTGAGAACACTGGAGTAAAGTAATATGCAATACCCATGCCATTAATTCACAATCTTACCTGCAGTTGCTACAGATTTCATTAAAGCCTGCAGTGCAAGATCTGATTGTTTCCTCAATCTGTTTTCAAATGAGCCCAACGTAAGTCTTTGGAATGGGTCTTTGTCCTCAAGAAATGAATTCTTCTTAAAATCAAGAGCTGTGCGATATTTCTGGTTAAATGTCCAAAACTGAAGGCACATAGTCTGAAATGATTGTTAAACAATCTTTTTCTGCCCATCCTTTCCACCAAGCGGAGAACTGTGCAAGTGGGCTGCGTTTGGCATAGCCCCAGCTTGCAAAAGTCTAAATCTGCCAAGTGCTCAAAAGATAAAAGCTTGCCCTGTGCCCACATATTCTTAAAGAGTGACAGAAATCAGTGGCTCTACTCCAGCAGCCTGGCAGCAGGAGTCAAATCTCTCTTCCGAATTACAGGTGGATAGAAGGAGTGATGGGGTTTCTGGAAGGAGATTACTGCCGCAGGAAACTATTTATCCCTGTGTCCTTTCTGCAAGGAAACCCAGTGATTTGTGGTGTAAACTACCCTTCTATGTTTGAGGTAACTGTGCATTTGTCAAGTCTCCTTTGAGGAGAGCTAGCAGTGAGACCACATGCTCTAGTGGCTGCTGTGATGGCTTCTAAGAGCCCATGCTACAAGTCTTGGAAACCTAACCTTAGGGAGAAATGGTTCTGAATTTTCAAAGCATACTCACAAAGTATATTTTGAACTTGGGTTTGAGTGTGATTTAACTAAAATTCTGACAGTTATTTTCTCCTCTTTTCACCCTCATTTTGACATGAAATATGTTAATGGGTTGAAATCATTATAGATCGTAAAAAGCTTATTTATGAAACAAACAAACAACCCCCCACCATTACAACTTTTCCTTAGAAGCTATTAGCTTTGATTGCTTCACATATTGGAATGAGAAAATGTTAAACTTGGAAAATTCCAAGTGATTTTCCTATGACAAAACCTTTTGACAAGTTGCAGATCTTGAATAAAGAGAAGGTCTTTGTAAAAATGGAACCTGCTTTTTATGAGGGGAAAGACACGCTAAAGCAAGTTAAATGTGCATTTCTTCACCTCTAGGGAAGATATCACTGAAATCTTCCCTTCCATTAGGACTTGCAAACAACCTTGACAAGCCTTTAATTAAGGGTGAGATTTTCAAAGGACATGAGAGGAGGAGGCAGTCGATTCCCAGTGTAATTCAGCCATGGAATGTCCTTCTCCAAATTATCCAGACAAATGTGTGCACTGCTTTTCAATAGGGAGGGCGGTACCATACTGTTCCCTTTCTGCCACTTCTGCATACACTCTAGCAGTCCTGGGAAATGTTTTGCTTCATCAGCACTGTACCCAGGGATAGTGGACAAGTGCTCTGGGAAAAAGACAAACCGCTTCCCTCTCCTCCCTGCAATGCGATTTCAAACTCAGATGAAAATCCATGGCATCACAGGGAAAGAGGGATGATTAATACACTAATACCACAGACGGAGAACTGAGAAATCAGGTGACTTATTTATGTCAAAAGCATCAGAGCATCAGCATTAAAACCAGGTCTTGGCTTTGCAGTTCTTGAGTTACAAGGCCATTGCATTAATAGTGTCCTGTCACTTGCTTCTACAAGAAGGAAACTCTCTCTGTGTTCCAGAGAAAGATGCTTAGACTGCTGTGCTCCTCTTCACCCTCTGTCCCTGTGCTGTTGTTAGGAAGGCAGTGATTCACATTACAGAATTAGAGCTCTGAACAATGCAATTATTGAGAAGTAAAGCGCAGTGAATAGAAAATATTGTGGCATCAGCAAGAATGGTTAGTCAGTGACTCAAAGGCCTATGTGGCAGGAGTGTATTATATACGAACCCCCCATGCTAATAAGGGTATGCGCTTCTGAGCATTACAGGAGAATGTGCTTAGATTAGGTGCTTTATAACACACTCCAGGGGGACATATGCACACTTTCTAGTAGGAAGATCTAATTAGGTATTATGCAAGACCAAGTGAAACGCAGCAATGTTTCTGAATCAGAAGTAAGCAGTAACTGTGGTTAAAATGCCTTGCACTTGCATTTAGAATAACAAAGGATCTGAAGAACAGGGAGCCATATAGAAAGACAGGAGAGGACAAAGCTTTTCAAGAGGCTTTTAAAAGGAGGAGATGCAGAGAACTGTTAATGATACCAAGGTTGCAAAGTGCTGAAGTTAGAATTCAGTCCTGTCCCGTCCCCCCCCAAATCCCAGCCTTGTCAGGATGTTTATCTCTAGGTACAGAGCTACAAGCCCACTGATTATGTAATCTGCTTCCTGCTGGAGACTTACCTACCACTAAGAAAATGCAAGGAATGTAGAAAGTTTTATGACTCTACGAAAGTTAGATTTGTCCAGTCCTACCTTCTGAATAGATACAGTAAGTGCTCAAAGCTGCTCCAAATATATTTATTGCCAGGACCTCATCAGTCTTGACTGTCAAATCCCTGCTGAGCTTGCATGTACTATGGTGCCTAGGGGAGTCAGGTATATTTAAAGCCACGAGTACTTTGCTTCTTGTATTCAGTGTACCGGTTGATCCTGGAGTGTCAGATGCCAAGGTGCCCAGGGTCTTTCATCAGCATTAGCAGGTGCAGTGGGTGCCATTGTTCTCAGGACAAGACAAAGTTTAGGAGATTTTCCTAAATCCTCCACCTTCCTAACGTCCGCAGTGAACCGTCCCTTATGTAGAACTGGATGGGAAGAGGTTCTTACTCACTGCTAGCTGTCACACACATTCCTTGATCTCCAGTTGAACCATGACCAGGAATTCACAGCACAGATTACCAATTCTGGGCAAAAGATAGTGAAACTAAGCCAGAAGCTGCTTGTCTTTGCACAGCTCTCCCAAGCAGAGAAATAAAACAGCTCCTCAAACACACTTTTCCCTTCTCTTTTTCTTCCACCATGTCTCTACTCCAAAAAAAAAAAACCCATGTTATTCCCCTTGATTAGAATGCCTCAATCGTATTCTCAGTGGAGCCCGGTGAACAGCATCAGGAAGCGTCTTCAGGACAGAAAAGATGTCAGCTTGACAGCTTTCCCGTGGCCCACTGGTTCCAGAATTTCAGAGGAAAATGACAGTATTCAGGGAGGCACTGTACTGTGCAGATTTCCCTTGGACATTGATTTCTGTGAAACAGAAACGCCTTTAGAGCAAATCTGTCTCTAAATACCTTTCTCACACAGTCCTAGGCAAGACTTTCTGTAACCTGATGGTTAAATCTGGGTAACAACAATTAGAAGGAAATAGGCAATCTGGCAAGAACTGCGTGCAAGAAATACCTTGGGAAAGGGAGGAGGAGACTGTTCTGAGGCTGCTGTGGAAACATCTGTGAGTCAGGATACTGTCCCTGGTGGCTTTTGCTGTTGTTTTCCGGTTAGGTCTACATAGAGTTCAGTCACTGAGGTGTTCTGGCAATCAGAAGTGCCAAGCCGAGCAGTGTGACTGTGCCTAAGTCCATCACAAACCTTGCCCCCTGAAAGCATGCTGAACCAGCAACCTCCCCACATCACATCGGTGCTGCTAGCTGCCTGCAGCTGGCACTGCACGCTGCCTGCCCAGCCGCTGCTCAGGCATCATCCCTCAGCTCCTGCTCCTACCTTTACCAGCCTGCTCCAGGCTGAACTCCAAACTTCATCTTAAATGCATTATGCCTGGGGCAAAATCTTAGGGAAATTCACTTTGCTTTATGGAGAAGCAAAGGCTGACTCCATGTTTTGGCAGCCAAACCCAGATCAGCTCCAAAGGCCACCAATCTTTACCATAAAGAAAACAGATGTTGCAATGACATGTATCACGGAGTCTGCTAGATGCTGACGCTAGCTCAGATCAGTCATGTGGATATTTTATGCTTGAGGGTGTTTGCAAGCACAGGAAAACCAAAAAAAAAAGAGTGTTACCTTTGCTATTTCTGAGAGGAAAAAAAGACATTTGCTCTGATTCAGGCCATCTCTGAACTTGCAAAGAACTAAGGAAATCAGAGGGCACACCCAGGATGTTATTCAAACACAGGCAAGCTGTAGGTATGAGTTTCTGCTGGAGCCTTTTACCCCTCTGTTTCCCAGTGAACAGTCTGGTACATCTATCTCTGTATGACAGAACAAACTCTGCTTCCTTGCTTAATACACATTTCATCTTTTAGATCTTGCCAGAAAGACAAACAGTTTTCTTGCTGCCAGTTGTGAACTGTCCTGGTTTCAGCTGGGATATAGTTGATTTTCTTCCTAGTAACTGGTACTGTGCTATGTTTTGAGTTTTCTGGGAGAGCAATGCTGATAACACACCAATGTTTTAGTTGTAGTTGAGCAGTGCTTACCCTGATCGAGGCCTTTTCAGTTTCTTGTGATCTGCCAGTGAGGAGCTGAGCAAGAAGCCAGAAGGGAGCAGAGACCTAACCCAAACTAGCCAAGGGGATATTCCATACCACAGGACATCATGCTCAGTATAGGAACTAGAGGGAATCACCCGGAAGGGGCCAATTGCTGAGCATCAGTCAGAGGATGGTGAGCAACTGTATTGCTGCATGGTGCTTAGTTCCTGGCTGGATTTTAATGACATGAACATTGCACATGAACATTAAACATTTACCAGGGTGATGTCATGCTTGCTTACCACAGAAGTAATTACACTATCAATTGTAAGGTGCCAAGGAGGAATACCAGCATTGCAGACAAACGTATCTTCAGCTTGTGTTCTGAAAAGAACAGGGAGCTGACTGCAAGGGAGAGAGAACAACTCTGGATCTGCATTCATAGCCTCTAACCTGATTCCCTTTCCCCTGTCCTTTCCAGCAGCCAAACAGCAGATTTCCTCCAGTTGCTGAAAGACCTCTGGAAGCATGGGAACTTCCTGAGAGAGGCTATTTTCCTCTGGATGGCAAACTACTTCCCAGTTAGGCCATGCTTGAACTGGGACACTCAAGTTGGTTAATATAAAGGGGACCAGCACAAACCTGGGTGTACACATGATCCTATAGAAGGGGAAAGCAGTAGAGATGCTCTGTGTAATGCGGTCATGCTGCTGCACTGCTGGCATCAAACAAAAGGCTGCAACCTTGCTGCTCTGGCCTGTCCTTGACCTCCCAGTAAATCCATATCTGGATTAGCTCAGCCATACTAAAAATCTGTGTGGACTCTGTATGGGAATTAACATGGCTTTACTACAGCTATTTCACAATGGAATTTGTTTCATTTGAGGTCTCTACCCACATCTGCACCCAATGTCTCAGCTAAAAGTGAGACTGTGTTTTGCCTCTGGCAGTAGTGTACAGGGATAGTGAAACTCAGCGGGGTCCCACAAGGACAGTGCATAGCAAGGTGCCATTTCTATTCTGCATTTATGATCCTTTCCCTCTGCCTCTGTACGAAAATGCAGGTGCCTGGACAAACGCAATAAAAAGCATTCTCTCTTCTAGTCAGCTTTTTAAAGTGCTTCTTTCTTTACTGAGAAACTGTCAGCAGTAAAGAAAATGTGCTCCTTAAAGCAGTACTGAAAGACTCACAAGACACTCTAATGGCCGCCATAATGATTCCAAATGATGCCAGTTCTGTACCTAGAGAAATTAAGATTATTTCCAGGACTGAAAACTCCAACTCTCCTAAGTTAGGAGTTAACAGAGCTCTCCATGTAATTGTAATTTTGTACTGTATGTACCAGATACAGACTTTAATTGCAATTATCACAAATTACTCTGTGGTTTAGTTTTCCTGCCTCATGCAAAATATTTGAAACTTGGTTTGTGTCTGATAATAATAAGATATATAATAATAAATGCCTGACAGATGGACACAAGAGGTGTCCCAACTCTCCACTGAGTTGCAATGGCCTGTAAAACAATCAGGCCTAGAATTACTGTGTACATAACTCACCCTTGTCTCTGGCCTTTTCTCCAAAGAAGCAGAAGTGTGAACCACGGTCAGAGGTCAGAAGGAGCCAGAACAGGACCAAGTGGGGGTTTGGAACCAGATGATCTTAAGGCCCTTTCCAACCCTAACTACTCCATGATTCTATGATAAGCGGGTGATCCTGCACATACCAAGTCATTCCACTCCTTTTGTACTTCTAAGATACTTCTCCACATTCCTGCTTTTTTTATTTCCATCCTGCATTTAATGCATGTTTCTGCCTTCTCCAGGAGAGTTTTGCATTATCAAAAGGTAACAGGAGAAAAGAAAAAAGCACTGCTGCATTAGCATTGATTTTCCCCCTTCACTCTGAGTCACATAAGCTAACATTTAATTAATTTCTGACACTTTGACAGGCTCTAAGAAGACATTTGTAGAGCTATCAAGTGCCTCTGATAGCACTGTCAGACAGACACTTTTTGAATTATCAGCTATTAAGGACCCATATGCAACAAATTTCCAAGGATTATTATACAAATTGTTCTTTGAATGAGAAAAGCACACAAAAGCTCAGTGAAACATAAAGAAACCATTGTTCCCGGGTGAATTTGATATTTGCAAATGTTTTGCTATTTTGATCACTTACATGGTTTCATAAATGGATTTCACTTTGTCTTTTTATTAAGAAAATTGAATGGTCTGTCTGAGAACATGGCCAGATTTTCAAATCACGGTGGACTTCATGGAGATACAGCTGGAGAAACAGGGATTTGGTTTTAGGAAGTGCTGAGCAGTGAATGAGGTACCTTCCAGATCTCTCAGATCAGAAACCCCCAAACCAAAATAGCCAAAATCTCCAGTTGCTTTTAAACAGCTCTTGCCTTTACTCTTTAATCATACTCTCTGGCTTGTCACCCTTTTTGATGTAGCGACTACTTCAGGCCCATATCCTGGTACTTTGCTTTTAAGCACACAAGCAACCTGGCAAGGGGCTGAAATGATCCCTGTGAGTAAATGCCATTTCAGAGACCCTCTGCAGCTCTGTTCTGACAAATGGGACAGAGCTATATTTCACCTTGCTCAATGGCACAGATATGACTTGGTGTTGGAATTTGTCTGCCTCTGCCATATGCTGGAGCACATTACGCTAGCACTGCTGCACTTGCTTGTCCTTGAAGCATCTGGCAGTCGTGTTTCTGGTGAGCTCAGAGAACCTGTTAGCTCATACAGTGAAATTCAGCTCAATGCTCCTCTCTCTTAGCTAGCAGAAAGCCAAGGAAGGCCTTTAGGTGACAGCCACCTAATTGTGCACTAGAAATGGCTCCGTTAAGGAAGCAGATCACAGAGGCAGCCCTGGGAGACAGAAAAACTCTAAAAGGGGCACTTGCAGTCATCTTTTCCATGCCTGGATAAAACACACACAAACCCCAAAATAGGTTCTAGGAACTCTGAAGCAAAACTTTGTAAGTTACCTCTGACAGAGTGCACAGCACATGGGCATTGGCCAGGGAAGAAATAGTGGTTTGCCATCATGCCACATATTTCCAATGAGACCTCTCCTCCCAGTGCCAGGAGCTGCAGGGGCTGGGTTGTGGGGTGGCACCCAGACACATATCCACCATTTCATCTTCACACCACAACCTCAATGGCAGAAGGCAAGCACAGTCCATCCCTAACTTCAAAACGGATGCTCTCAGGTTTTGTCATCATCACAATTCTGTTCATAGGTATTTTTGTATATTTAATTCCCTGCTGGAGGAAAAAAATAAGGAAAAGCAAAGGGAAAAATACCAAAAAAACCCCTCCAAAGCCAACAAGCAATCCACATAGCCTAAAGCCCCCTGAAGCACATGAAAAATACACAAGGTGGGTTATGGCAAATCCACCCTGAACTGTGTACACCTAACATAGAGCAGTTAGTAGTTAGGGAATGTCAAGGAGCTGACACAAAATCCCAGGCACTCTTGACTGTAACAGAGCAACCAATGTCCACGAGTGAGGTAGCACATGTGCAATGGTTTTGTTCTTAATTTACATGGTGTCCTTTGACTGTCTTTTCAATATCCTTGTGTCAGGGTGGAGCTGGAACTTGGCACTTTTACCTCCATGGATCCCCTAAACCTCTCTTGGTACAACGGTGACTTCGGTGACAGGAACTGGAGCAAGCCACTCAACGAGTCCATTGTAGACCACAAGCCTCAGTATAACTACTATGCCATGCTGCTCACCCTCCTCATCTTTGTCATTGTTTTTGGCAATGTGCTGGTGTGCATGGCTGTGTCCAGGGAAAAATCTCTTCAGACTACCACTAATTACCTGATCGTGAGCTTGGCAGTGGCAGATCTCTTGGTAGCAACTCTGGTCATGCCCTGGGTGGTCTATCTGGAGGTAGGTGACCCAGTTGTCTTTTTCAGTACTGAATGTTTCTGGTGAATGGGTAGATGTAGCCTGGACATCAGCTGTTTCAACACCTCCTGAATTTCCTCAAACAAAAGTGTGTTCCATATCCCAGCAGTTGTTCAGATTTTTCCAAGAAACACACATGATAGCAGATGTCAGGCTGGCTTGAAAATATGCTTGGTGCTCACAGAGCCTAATTATAATCCAATTGCATTGCAAATCTGGCCTTTCAATGGAGGGTCAACAGCAAAATGACCCAGTTTTGTTTTCGAAACTACAAACTGTTCATCCCCAAATGTAAGAATGAGTCTGCAACAACATCATGGAAGTCACACTAACCAACTGCATCAGTAGTAATCAAAACCCTGTTTTTGAAGGACTACAGTAGTAAGAAGAGCAGGCAATTATAAAAGTAGGATGTAAATCCAGAGCTTTTATATCACAATGTATGAGAGAAACAGAGCCACACGTGAGCTACTTTTCACATTGCAGACATTAGCATGTTGGTTTGGTACAAAAGAGTCTATGCTGCTGCATGCAGAGCCCTGTTTGAGTGGCAATGTGGTTTGTGAAAGCCAAATGCTCCCAAGACTGCCACTTGTTTACTTGATGGCAAATTACTCTTACAACAGTAAACAGCCTGAAAGAATGAAATGCATCTCCAGAGGAAAGAATAAGAGAAGATACACAGCTCCTCTCACTTGGCTCACTTCTCTGGGATGCCCATGTGCATCAGCCAGCTAAGAGCTGTCATGCTGGTGGCAATTACAACCAAGAGAGAAAGAACAGTGGTGAGAAAGCGTAAGACTGAAACTATACTGAGTTTACAATTAATTTTCTGGCACTTTATGATGGAAAATGATAAAACAGAGAGGAGACCAGGAGAAGAAGCCATAATCAATCAGTCCATTAAGTATTAATGCAAAGCAAGACGAACCCACTGATACGACATAGGCTGTCAAGGAACCGCAAAACTAATTATCACTCTAGTTAATTACTGTTTTCATGGCACTTTAAAAATGTAAAGCATCACCCACCTGCTAAGGCCTTTTTATATGGCCACAGGCTGGTGTGATTGTAATCAATGCCTCTGGGTCTACTTAAGCTCTTCTGTTATATTCCCCTTTTGTGATAACCCATTTTAAGCAAAGGCGTATGCTGTGAGAAACCCTTGCTCTCTTAGGCCCAGCTATGAGAGTCTCTCAGACACTTATTTTAACGTGGAAAAGTAAAGCAGAGATGGTATAAGACATATTCCCTTTTCTGGGCTCATGTGTGTATAGAGTTGGTCAGGAACCTCAGTTTCCTCCATCTACCAAGTAGGGCAATCAGGCCTCTACATCCCAGCAATACTTTATTTTCTTCCTTTTTTTAGTGTACATTTGCCCTTTCAGCTCTTATCCACATTCTGCTAAACCTACTGCCAGTTTGAAGCAACAAAATCCACAGCAAATGCTTGCTGACAGAGAAGGAGCCAATGGACTGATGTGTCAGGCACACTGTGGTCCCTCTCTGGGTCTACAGTCTGAAACCAGAACTGGCCAGACCCTTTGTTCTTCATTTGTTTTATTAATACTTTTATGTCACAAGCTTGGACAAGAACAAATGTCAAAAGGAAATCCTTTTAAAAAGCAGCCTCAATGCAAACAGATCTTCTACCTCAAAACTTCTGAGGTTTCTCCTATGTAAATGGAAGCACTAAACTGCTGCAGTTTACAGCATGCAGGAAACTGGTTTTGCAGAGGGTTATATCTGGCTGGAAACCTTTGCCTTTGGGCAAATTCCCATCAAAGTTACTGATGTAACTGTCTCTTAACTGCTTTTTTAATCACCAAGTATTCACCTGTCACTCAGGCTTCAATGCAGTCATTCTTCCTTCTTTATGCTGCCTATGGTTATGTATATCAGAGCAGAAATAACTGAAGAATAGCTATCTTATTCAATCTATTTTCAAATGCAATAGGACTCTATTTTTATTAGAGGGAAATATACTTTTTTCATCACATGTCAAATACAGCAGTCCTAATAATTGCTATTGAACTTAATTGGCAAAGTTCAGTTTCAACAGCAAAATAAGTGAAGAGAAAAAGGCTACTGGTAACTGGAAGTGTTATCATTAGTCCTTTGTCTTTACCCCAAAGTGTAGTGTGTCTGAATTACATTCATCTTGTTCACACAAAGCAAGAAAATCTACCCTGAATTTTTAAACTAATAAATGAAGGAAAGCTCCTTGCCTTTGCTAGGTATAATTGCAAACAAGTGCCTGATAAAAAGCTGTAAGTACAATCACAGGTGCTCAGGATATAAAATTAATGTATTTCCTTCCTCATACTTTGTTGCAATGCTTCAGAGACCTGTTTAGGCTACTACATAGTTCACACTGGATTTGAGCAGACTTGCACTCCCTTATGTCATTGAAATATGAGCCCAGGTTTGTGTCTGCTGTTCAGGCTGCCCAACACAATCCAGGGTAACAGGATGGAATTAGGAAGGACAAAATCACACCAGCCCTTAGGGGAACACTCAAAAGAATGGTTTGGATGGAGCAAAGTACTTCCTTTGTGGCCGTGCCATCATCTGAGGCCTTTAGACTAGACAGGACAAAGTCCTTGAAGTCACTTGATGGCACACAATCCTACTTGAAGCAGCATGTGATTGATTGTATGTGACCTGATTCCAGCTGGAACTGCTTTAGACAGGATTTTGGTCCCTCTTGAACCAGTGGAACTCTAGCTACCAGCAACTGTTTATATGTTGTGCAGTATTCTCCCTTTAGACCTTTTCAATAGCATGGACTCAGTGAATTACTGACCCTATTTTCTCTTTTTGCAGGTCGTTGGTGAGTGGAGGTTTAGTCGGATCCACTGTGATATCTTTGTAACCCTTGATGTTATGATGTGTACTGCCAGTATCCTCAACCTCTGTGCCATCAGCATAGACAGGTGAGGGCTGCACAGCAGCAAGTTGTGTCAAATCCACAGTAACAAGTCACGGCCACCTTTGTACACTCTAATTTTACCTGTGACTCAGAGACTTGAAAATGACAAGAGCTTGCGTAGTTGATATCTTCTGAAGAGTAACTTAGAGGACCTCTATGAGGTATGAGCAGGGATTCCATCAGAAATGGATACAGAAACACTGGTCTTGGAAGCGTAAATGTAATTGTGTGTATACATCCCCATTAGTGCAGCCCTTTTGTCCTTTCAAACATGAGTGGGAAGGCAGTAGCTCAGACAGAGTGGAAGGAAAACCCTATGTTAAGCTGACCCCAGCCTCATGCCTTCCAAAACAGGGAAGGCAGATATCTCAGAGCCTTGTGAAACACGCCCTATACTCTCTTTTGGTCCAGGCTTTCAGACACAGGAACAAGGTGTCATTTCCCACAGAGTTTGTCAGCACTGGCAGAGTAACAATGAACTGGGTTTGTCTCTTCACGTTGCAGGTACACAGCAGTAGCAATGCCAATGCTGTACAACACCCGCTACAGCTCGAAGCGCAGGGTCACAGCCATGATTGCTGTGGTCTGGGTGCTTTCCTTTGCTGTCTCCTGCCCGCTCCTCTTTGGCCTCAATAACCCAGGTGAGTGTTATGCCACCTGCAGCTGGCTATTGGCACCTTCCTGGCTTTTACTGGGTCCCCAGGTAGTCTTCTGTAAGTCAGGAATAAACACGAGGTTTTAGGTGTATCAGGATGCGTCCATCCCTGTTTCAGGTGTCCTCTCCCCGTGTCATTCCAGCTGTTCGTCAGCTGCTTCTGGATCTGTTTCACCCCTTCGCTGTTCCAAACACATCAGAACTGAGATTATGTAAATGTTTACACAGCACTTGCCGATGTTACGTTAACATTCGTCCACTACAAAAATCAAAATCCCTTTTCTATTAAAACACATTAAAAGGAAATTTGTGGGACAGCTAGCTTCACTGAGACAGGATAGAAAAGAAGTGGCTGTTTAGCCATCAGTTTGTTAGGAAAACTGGATTCTATACAGCATGGGATTTGTAGGCTTTTAATTCTAATGCAAGCAATAGCCAGGGACTTTGGGTTGTACGTGACTCCCAAGGCGAGTTTTCTGTTCTGCTGCCACTTCCATCTGACATGGTAGTTCCCCCTAGAGCCTGAATCCCTCATGCTCTTAGTACCTCTGTGCCTGCTGAAAGAGGGAGAGAAGAGGGTAAAAACGGTGCTAGCTCCTAGCAACAGGGACAACAAGCCTGATACTTTTTGTCTTCCAGATGAGAATGAGTGCATCATTGCCAACCCTACCTTTGTCGTGTATTCCTCTATCGTCTCCTTCTACGTTCCCTTCATTGTCACCCTGATGGTATATGTGCAGATCTACATAGTCCTCCAGAAGCGCAGGAAACGTGTCACCACCAAGCTCAGCAGCCGTGGCCTGGATTCAGACACACAAGCCCCGCTGAAGGTAACTAGACCTTTGCCTTGCTCTCAGCAGACTTTGTGCATTCCCCTTCCTGCTCCATTTCATTCCCCAAAGCCCTTCCTCCTTTTCTCAAATGACACTGGCTGGACTAGATGAAATACTGGATCACAAAGGTGAATGCTGTGTCCTGTGCCATTTGGGAGTCCCAGTTGCACACTCTGGATTATTAGGCTGATGCTTCATTAGCCTCCCTGGAGCTCAGGGGGTGTTTCAGCAGCAGATCTGCATGAGGAGTTGCTTCATTAACTGTTTCCTTTGGCTCTGCTGAGTTTGGCTTGGAGTACCTGAGACTACAGGCTATCTCCTTTTCGAAGTCAGTCTTGCTCTTGTGACAGATAACTTCATTGGATATTGTTTGCATGGCTGGGGTGCTATCTACATGCTGGTAATGATCTCTCTACAGTGAAAACAGCCTCTCAGAGCAGGAGATATGTGTTCAAGTGGAGTCCAGCTGAGCATGTTAAGTGTGCGACTGCTTGTCAAAACATTACTCTCTCAACACATGCCACAGAGGAATGTATATTCCCAGAGGCACTACCTTCAAACTGCATTGCCTCGGAGACCAGTACCATGTCAAACAAAAGAGGGAGTGAAACAGGAATAGAGCAAAACAAACAGATCTCTGTGATTTCTTTCCTCTGGTGAGAATCACAAGGGGTAGTTGCCTCTATTACTGCTTCTTCAGAGCAGTTTTGCACCATTCTTAGCACCTTGGCCACATTGGCTAATTTCTGCTTCATGCCCTGTGTTTGTATTTTCCACCTGCCTCCCTTACCAGCTCCCCTTCCCAATTACTCTGTGCTTGTGTAACCTCTGAGCTGGTGCTTGCCCCTTAGGACAAATGCACTCATCCAGAAGACGTCAAGCTCTGCACAGTTATTGTGAAGTCCAATGGGAGTTTCCAAGTTAATAAGCGCAAAGTGGTGAGTGTTAAAGAGAAGTGGTGGCTTTTCAGAGCATTTAGCTTCCCCCTGCTCTCCTGTCAGGATGCAAAATGAATTTCTGTGAGGTGGGAGAAAAACAAACTAAGACCAAAGGTTACCATTCAATCTCAAAATTTAAATACTCTTCCCATTCCTTAGGGTGAAGCAGGGGGTTTAAGATCAGAGAACTCAAAAAGCCAGACTAAGCTCACCTAAAGATCAGCTATAAAAGCCATGACATTTTAACATTTTGTGTCTTTGATTGTCTTCTCCTCTGTTATTTATTTTAAGCCTCAGACTGCACTGGCTTGCTTGGGTTTTCCTTGTTGATTTCAGGTTTGTTTATATTCTGAAGACCTAAATAAAATCCATGGGGAGTGGAAACAGTGTCTCTCCCATTTCTTAACCTCTTTGTGCAATAAAGGAGAGTCCTTCACTGCACAGTTGTACCCAAATGTATTATTTCTTGTGAACACTGTACAGCCCTTTCTCCAAGCATCTACCAAAAACATGGGGAGAAGAGGGATTGATTGCTCTTCAGCATCATCCAGCTTCACTCTGTAAGGAGTGTTCATTGCTTCTCTCTGTATATTTATGTGTCTTTATGTTGTGGGCATTTGATTCTTGTCCAGGAGGTGGAGAGTCACATAGAAGAGATGGAAATGGTGTCCAGTACCAGTCCCCCTGAGAAAACTACCATCAAACCTGCAGCACCAAGTAACCATCAGTTGGTTGTGCCAATGGCTTCTAAACGGGGGACAAACTCAACCCTGCAGGCAGCCTTGGACAGCCCTGGGAAACTAGAGAAGAATGGACATGCCAAAGAAACACCCCACACAGCCAAGGTCTTTGAGGCCCAGTCTCTGCCCAATGGCAAGACGAGAAACTTTCTCAAGGCTCTGAGCAGGAGGAAACTGTCACAACAGAAGGAAAAGAGAGCCACTAAGATGCTAGCCATTGTACTTGGTGAGAGAGCACGCTGGCTTCCTCTTGTGTTTCTGCAGAAAACCAGCAGCTACCAAGGATTAGGGTGGCCGCTCTGAGTGTCCAATATAGACTGTCTTGTCCAGGCCTCCACAGAAATAACTTCACTTGAAACATTAGAGGACATGTAGGCAAGAGGCTGCCAACAGGAAGGCTTCCTCCTTTCCAGCTAGAAACAGGTCACAGTGCTGTAAAAAGGGCTCAGAAATGCTGTCCATCTGTGGGGCGTTTGGACTGCCAAAAGACAGCTGGGTGCAGGGGCGAGAGAACTCGTGGGCTTTCTAGAACACAAAAGGCAGCATAGTTCCTCAGCAAGAAACTGGTATCTCTGAAGGCCAGATTTTTTGTTGTTAACTGGTCTAATCTCATCAGCAAACAACTTCTCTGATATTCAGAGTATAGTGTGTGATGTTTAACAGACAAATAGAAGGCTTATTCCCCAGGGAAACATTTTTCCTTCATACCCAAGAGACCCTTATTGTTCTCACAGTCTCGAAATTTGTCCAGCTTTCAGAAATCAAAATCTGTTTCTTTTCTTTCCCCCCAGGTGTTTTCATCATCTGCTGGCTCCCATTCTTCATCACTCACATCCTGAACATGCACTGCGATTGCAACATCCCCCCAGCAATGTACAGCGTCTTTACGTGGCTTGGATATGTCAACAGTGCTGTCAACCCAATTATTTACACCACCTTCAACATTGAATTTCGCAAGGCTTTCCTGAAGATCCTCCACTGTTAAAAGTAAAAACAGCAACCACGTTTTCCAGAATGAGAAAAAATAACCCCAATGCCATTCACGCACACAAATGGGCAGCCATGGAGAGGTCTCGAGCTCTTGTATTCAGCGTGAGGCCTGCAGTGTTACAACAGTGCCGTGCCCATGCACCCTCTGGTGCAGATGCAACAAGGACCTTCATGTGGGAGGTTCTGTCATTCCTCATGGTGACCTTTGGACTCTGGGACACCAATCCCAAGGGCACTTTTCAGAGCTACCCTCACACTGTGTTTGAAGCGGAAGCAAAAATCAAGACACACTCACTTGATTCTTGCCTGTGGCCATCTAACCTTGAGTGCATTAAACACAGACAGGCGCAGAGCCATGTGTCAATAGCAGCAGGTCACTGCTGCTACCAGTTTGCGTGTTATGTCACCGATACAATTCTCACCAAAGACAAGACCATCTTTTCTGCTTTGCAATAGGAGCCAGACAGAGCTTGCGGACAACCTGTGCAATAGCTTTGCCTTCACCTTGAGCTGGCTTACCCAGTATTTAAGTGCTGAAGCCTTCAGAAAAGTCTTTAAGACGTCCCCAAGTGGGCTAAGGACGTTCTGCCAACTACAGAACCAACTCCTGCAACAATGTGGGCCTACAAGCAACAGGCAGAAGGAAGACGGAGAGCATAGGTCTCATGTGGGACCACTGCATCAGTGTAAACATTAATAAATAGGACGAATTGAACAGAAGCCTAAGCCAAAAACCAGACGGAGCCAAACTAAAGCAGCGATACCTTGTGTTGCATGGTATACATTCAGATCAAGCAGGACATCAACTATCATCTATCATCAGCCAGCCCAGCAGCAATTTCTGCCCACCAGCATCTCATCTTCACTCTCATACAAGAAGTTACAAAACTAGGTGGGGAGTGTTAGTGTGGTGAATGTAGAAACAGGAAGACAGTATGCCGCGTGTGGCATCTGCAGCCATGTCTGCTGTGTGAACTTGAACAAGTCAGCTAAGTTAGGTCCAGTTCTTCTCACCTAACTTTGGGGTGCCGTGAAGCCAAGGACCACTTCAGATAAGATTTGCCTATGTCTCTTAATAGAGAGAGTACAGAATAACCTTGTGCCTAAATTAATTTAAATTAACAGTAAACGAGATTAAACTGTGTTTTGGAAAAAAGCCAGAATAAAACCCCAAGAAAGTCCCTAGCTGGACCTGCTCCTGTTCCAAGTTGGACTGTGGAAAGGTCTGGATGTTTCCAGCATCCATTATCCTCTGATAGCTATCTTTCATCGATTAAAACAATTGAAAACCCATAACAGCCTAATTTCACCACACTGACTCTGGCGTTACCAAATCCACACTGTACGTATTAATTGTACTCAGTTCACAATATATTTTGTAATATCTCTGTAAATAAAATATAGTAAGATTAATAAAATCACATGGAAATAGGCCTGGCTAGAAATTACTGTTGGATCTAGAGAACAAGATGATTATAAAAGCCATATGCAGAGGAAGGTTCCCAAGCTCTAGTTGCCTGCTATTTTCTAAAGATGTTAAAACAATCTGGAGAGCAATATCTCTTTCCTTTCTATGCAGTTTGTGGAATATTCATATAGTTTCTGCTTCAGGATAGTCGAAGACTGCTGCCAGGAGGGGCTCTTTTATTCCCCAGTTTTCCTACATTGCTAACAAAGCCTTTACCTATGGGATGGACTGTGCTGGTAAAACATGTTCCGTCTGTATGTTAAGAGATTATGTCAAGCAGCGATAGCTAAGAGCTGTAATGCTTTTAGCCATTTTGTGAAATTGGAACAGGATTCCCACCTTGATCCAAAGCTTTCAATTCTAAGCCTTGTATTCCTGGAAGAGGCTGATGACCAGTGTTATCAGTATTTAGCCCATGGACTTTTACAGCATTTGAACATGGCTCTTTAAAACCTATTCACAGCTATAAATTCTACTGAAAGTGATCCTCCAGATGCCTGAAGCAGATCCCAGCTTAGTGAAGGATTTTAGGTTATACCCTCAGCAGAAACAGGTCCTATGCATTGACTGGATAGGAGAGTACACGCTTATCAGAGCAACATTTTTTGACACACATGAACCAGGTGTTACATGATGCTGTCAGAACAAACCATGAAGAACATGTTTAAGATGGGGCTAGGCACTCTTCTGTCTTGGCATTGCAATGCACGGCCAGGGAACCTTTGTACTTTGTATGTTAATAGGATTATAGGCAAGGAAAAAAGCCCCACACTTCTTACAGAAGCAGAGGAAACTTTCCAATCCTTGTTTAATTACAAAATAGGAAACACTGATTCAAGGCATCTCAGGCGTAAGTGATCTGTTCTTTTCTTTTCCTCCCCAGTTTTAACCAAGCAAGTTTGCTCAGTGATAGGGATCAACTCAGGCTGGCATTATGTGAAAGATTCAAAACCAACATAAAGCCAGTAGGTTTTTAGTGGAAAAATAGTAAGAAGCTATTGCTCAATTTTCTAATGTATTTACAACGGCAAAACAGAAAGGTGCCATTGGACTTTTCAAGTTAACTTTATCAAAATAGAAAATAATATGCATATAAGAAAGAAAGATTTAAGGCATTTGGAAGTTGCCATAAGTGGTATTTGCCCTGTATTACACCTGCTGTGAGCCCTCAAAAGAAGTGGAATCTTAATAGTGTCTTAACTTTGTCCCATGATTTTATTTTGTGTTCAGTGTTAACCCAGGACAAAATCCTCATCTTCAATACTGTGGACCTTGTTCGAACATTTTCTTTCTGAATCTAGATGCAGAGGTTTATAACTCAACTCACCCGAGCTACTGGACTCACTGATGAAAGACTTCCAAAATGTCATGGAGGAAAAAGCTGCTGAAAAGGGGCCTATGTCCTTCAGATGCTTGCTAACTTGGAGCAAGAAAAAGCCCAGCGTCATTTCCTAGAGACTAAGGATTTGTCTGGAGAAGTTACCTGCAGCCCATCGTTCATCCCAATGACATTTTAAGCCACTCATTCCTAACATTCCAGGCTCAAAGGTAGCTTGTGGAAGATACCCACTGCTCTTGGAAAGGCAGTAATGCCGTGTCTGTTCATCTCCTCTGCAGCAGGTTTTCCTTTCCCATTATACATCTACACTTAGAGACAACAAACTAAAGCACCCTCTATCCATGAATCAAGCCTTCACAACTCTTTTTGAGAGAGGACATAAATCATCAACCTCTGGCTTTACAAAGAATAAACTAATGCCAAGAGCAAGGACAGTCTTTGCAATCTGTTTGTCCAGCACCTGGTGCAATGACAACCAGCCCATAGCTGTGATGGATACTGTTCATTGCAGTCAGCCGCACCATGCAGGACTCTGAGGCCTCTTGCCCACAGATCTGCGTCTGGCAAACACAGTCCTCACTGTTACTTCCACTCTGGAAAAAAACCACTGCTTTCCCAAGAACTTCAGATGGAGGGACATGCTGATGATGGTAAGGGTACTGATACGTTTTTTAAATCACATTAGTGAGAAGATTTCATTTCTTCGTTCCTGAAGAAAAACTTAGGACCCTTGCTATAGTCCCTTTTTTGTGACTCATTATTTGTAATTGAAGCTTTAGTTCTGCTTATTGAGTCTTCCTGTTCCTGCTTTTCTTCCCTGAGATTCACAGCTTCCTGAAGCCCGTGTGGCTCTCTGCACCCCTGAACAGGTTTTAATTAAGAAGCTAGTGAATTCTGCCTGCACTGTATTTGGCGCTTGCCTGCTTGCTCCCACTACAGTCATGATACTGTTTATCTTCCTGATTGAAGAGTAAACTAATTACAGTAGGTCTAACTAGCTTATTAAATCCCGCTGAAATGAAAAGGAAAACAGGGAAAAAAAGGCACTACCTCTGTGGTGAAAATCTCCAGTGAAAACATGACTCCCTGAAGAGTCAAGAATGTGTAATACCCATCACAAGTACATGTGACACCAACAAATGTCTTCATGCAGCACTGTAATTAAATAGAGACTTGCACAAGCTACCCTGATGTTATATGCTTATTTTGTTCTTTTTACCAGGAGCAGCAACTTAGCTGTAAGGGGCCAGACTCCAGGGACCTACACTTATGCATCATACAAACACGTAACAGGAAAAGATGGCCTTCAGGGGACATCGTGTATTTTTTCTGATGTGCTTTTCAGATTAGTTGCATTTCTGTTTTATTCCCTTGTGTCAGTTCATCCTTAAGAATTCTGGCTTTTGTCTAGACTGAAGCTTGGAGAATCAGACATGGGAAAAAAAGGATGCGGAAAGACACAGACAGAAAAGAATATGGTCTTAAATTTCTCCATCTCTCTTCTCTTCTAGACAGAAGCAGACTGGGGAGGATTTGGAGGAGGAAGGGATGAAAACCAGATAAGTACCTAGACAAGAGCAGTCATGCTGGTACTTCTGGCATCACAGCAGCTGCCTGTATTTACTTTCTGGCACTACTCATTCACATCTGGTGCATAGCAGTACAGGTTCGAGATGGGGATATAAAGTCACTGCTCTCACAGGGACACTGTTTGCCTGAGCTGTAAAAGTTGAGGGGAACAACTATAAACAAGTCAAACATAAGCACCAATCTGTGTGAGTTTGGTTGGCAGCAAGACAATTGTGTGGAATCTACAAACTCACAATCTCCCTGCATGGAAAAATAATAGAAGCTGTCAGACCACTGTAGCACTGCAGACAGTTGGTATTGTACGTACAGTATTTTACCACTGTGTTTTATACAGAAGTTAATACACCCAAAAAACGTAACTATGGACTTGACTTGGTTAGGCACATCTAGTGTAAGAATTCACATCACTGGGAATATTTCAGCTGTCTGCATCTGTCACTTGGGCTTGTATACAAGGTTTTGGTGAAGATGCTGCATAGGGCTGGCAGTGCAGCTGAGCCTTTTGTAGTAGGTTATGCCAAGGTCAAGTAACTGGTCATGTGGGAGGTTTTTCTCCCTTCTGCATTTCGTTTTACTTTTATGCTGGGGAACTTCATTATTTCCTTTAGGAATATTTAATTCCACGTTGTTCTTATTGTTACACTGTTTCATCAAGCTAAATGCTTGAATGTTTTGGTATTTATACAAAAACTAATCCAATAGATGCATGTGAACCTCAGCCAGGCTTAGTGAGCACACCCGTAAAACCTCAGTTTAGGCTGCGACACAACTGGGGTTCATGGATAGCTCTCTCCAAGATTGATCCCTCCTCCTGCTAGGATATACAACTGTGTATCTGTAAGAATTAAAAAGCTGAGATATCTTTTTAAGGGCATTTTGGATCCTTGGCATGAACCAAAGGTCTGCTCAGTTTTGAATCAACACAGAACAGAAAGATGATCTCTGCCCTGACATCTTCAGCTTCTACAGTTACCAGAATCTCCGAAGCTGCTACGTTCACCTGATGCTTAATTCTCCTTGCTGTGTGATCCATCTCAATGTCTGATGGAAAATTTGTGCTCAAGCAACCCTAACACAACAGAATAAATGACATTGCAGGCTGAAACAACAGGACACACACCATCTTGGTTTTAGTGTGTCTAGCCACACTTTGTCAGGATAAAAGGCCAGCTCCTATGAGGTTCTCCCTTACAGCAAAATTGCTTTTGAGTTTATGGATTACAAAACAACCGCAGCAACCACTGCCAGCAAGCACTGTTCACACCATCCAAATGAAATAAACCAGAACTGACCTGTCCATGTCCTGGGGCATTTGAGCAAGTCCTGGAGTTTTAGGTTAGGTCTGACAGATGAATGGGTTATGCTTTCTTCAGCACATCTAGAGAAGAAAAAGAGAAAACCAGTTGCTCTTGTTAAATTAACTCACTCTTTTTAATCAAAGCTTCTTTTAGTAATTAGAACTGCTCCCCCCACTCCTGTTTTCTGACAATACCAGACTGTCTGCTTCATAAATAGCTTTTGACTCATAAATAACAATTTTCTTCACCAAAGAAAGAGTGATGATGGTGGACTAAATATATTAGAGTGTAATGAATGATTAGCAGACCTAGAAATGCATTCAAAGAGACTTAAACAAAGCAAATCGTAGGTCCTTTGAAGGAGGAAAAATGTTCTTTTATTCCCAGGCTGCCATGCTGGGCCCATAAAAAAAGTGGGATAATGAAAACAAGTGAGCACATTTAACCAAGCTTAGCTTAGCTTCCCTGCTGCATGCAATCAACTGTATCCATAGCTTTGATGAGACTGTAAAGATTACATCACTTAAATCTCAGCTGCAGGATTTTGTGCCAAACTTACTGGAGGAGAGCAAGCAAACAGCGCAGAGTTTTGCGCTTGCTCTACATTAGAAGCCATGACTCCTGTTTATAACCAAGCTATTACAGAGATATTAACACCTAGCTAGGGGAGTCTGTAGTATGTAATAAGAATACAACTTGTACACTAGCAGCAAGTTTTGTCAAATTAAACCAAAACAGAAGCTACAAATACACAGAAAGCTGATTAAAATAGGCTCTATAGGGTGACTGTAGAATTCAGCTGCTCTCACTGCACTGGAGGGTCCCCTCAATGTAGAGCAGATGAGGTAAATCAGCCTCTCAGGCCTGCTGCCCTGTCTCAGACATCAGAGATTCATCAGCTTTAACTGTGAGAAGCCCAAGAAGGCCAGGGTCTGCACGCCTCCTGCCTAACCCAGAATCAGTGCTGAGAGGAAGCTGTGAAACCATGACGTTTCAGCAACATGCTGGTTTCCTGCCCCAGCAAGCCCTGTGCCTCCATCACAAGCCTTCTGCTCCCTGCATCACTTCACACAAACTCTGTTTCAGCAGCATCTACCTTGCTTTAGCTTCTCAGGTTCCTTTAGCCCCTTTTGGGCCAGTGTCATGTACCTAGCTCACCCGGAGGCTAGGGACAGATTCTGCATCACTTTTTCACCTGATGCCTATCCTGCAGTGAGAAGTGGGACAAGGAATATCTTCCAATACAAGAAATTCCTGACCCCAGTGAGTCCTACTGCTGTTGAAAATGAACAGGTCCCGGGCTCTGAGTGAGCAGAGCACAGGGAACCTTATGAACCTCTGCCTGTGATCTCAGTATCGCCAAAGGATCCAGACATTGTCCTGATCTTTCTTCCTGCAGGACATACTGCTTGTAACAGTCAGCAGCAGAAGACTTAATGCAGGCATGGTCAGGGCCTGAGTCCTCACCAGCAGACACCATCTTTCTGAACCTGGCACACACAGATGTCCTGTCCAACATGAAATCCTGCACTGTTTCCTCCTGCTCATAAACAGAGCAGGCTTCAGCATCACTGGAACAGGATCAGAAGCTGCTATTGTGGGCTTATAGTAGTGACTACTGCACGTGGGGAAGACAAGTGTCTTCACAGGCATCCCTGCTTCCTATCCGTCTTTATCTATGACTTAACCACTACATAAAGCCCTTTCAGTTGTGTGCAGACCAAATATAAAGGGCTGCAAACCTCACTTGGGAGGAAATCATGTCACGGCGTCATGGTTTGCAACTCCATCAAACATTTCATAATAACCATTGTTAATATTTGTTTAACAATGCAGCCATGAAGCTGATTTTCTTTTCAGACCACAGGAAAAAGCACGAAACCCCAAAACTAACATCAGCAAGAAAGCTAATCTTGTTTCCAAATAGCAACAGCAACAACAAAAATGTCTGTGCTGATCTTGTGACTTCACAGAGCTCTGTCAAACCATAAGCTGGAAAATGTACAAGGCTACAGAGGAAAACTCGGGAGCTGAAAACGTGATGGAATGATGCAGGCTGAGTTGGGAATTTGTCTGTGAGCAAATGGGCAGTCGGTGCTAATCTAAACAAATACTTCTGTACTTCTCTTTGAGAATACCTGCTTCCCTTTGGGACAGCTTTAGTCATAAATAAAAGTGATTTTGATCAAGCATAATTCTTCTAGTTTGCTAGAATAAGCCAGCAAGACTGCAGAGCAGCTGCTGTGGCTCCTTTAGAGAGATTTGCTGTGTAATGGCATGAGAATGTCTTCTCTCACAGCAGGGGAAAGCCCATGCTTGGCCTGAAACTGTCATTTATATGGTGCTGTCCTCTGGCTAGTAGGTTAAAAACATACTTATGTGCCCATGTCTGGTCTGGCTTCAATCCATTGCATGAGATGATTCAGTGCCACATGGAGTTGATATCAAAGAGCTGAGCTACTGCTTCTACCTCCCTATGGGCTGTGGGCCAGGTTCCCTAGAGAGAATAGTACAGATAATGATACAGAATTAAAGGGTTTGACCCAAAACAAAACTGGTGAGTTTGGAATCTAAATCTAATGAGTAGGCTGGCTACAAGCAGAGACATCAGGGAAAATATTTATGCTTTTATAGCACTGTACACCTACTTTGCACTCTGTTTTGCTGTAAGTGACGGTATGAGCGCAGAACAACAGGGAAGCAGGCTCTGCAATCTCTGTGAAGGCTGGCGTCTCGATGCAAAAGTCACACCAAATTAACCTACAGATGTAGATTTATGACAGAATTACTGTGGCTTGGCAATTTACTGTGCTACAGTAATTGAGTTTGTGCATGTTCTCAGCTGGTGGCAGATGCTCTAGGTTACATTCCTTCATTATGGTTACATTAACATGCCTACCTTGAACTTGCTATGAGTTAAGATTATGCAAAGAGTGATTTACTGGGGCTCAGTTAATGCCTGGTAACCTGTTCAGCCATGGAGATATGCCTGTGTGTCTGAGCCTGCTTATCAAAGGAAATATTCAGGTCTATGTGGCAGTTCTCAGGGCGTCATATAAGGAACATGTCTGATTGCCTTTTTGATGAACAAGCCTGGTAAATGACTTCAAAGATGAAACCAGAATCGGTCCAGAAGATTACAGAGTGTGAAACATTAGGAACTGGGACATGATTCAGAGATACCAGTGCTGGTATATTCTGCCATTCTCTTAATTAAAAGAAGCAAAGGGAAGTTTTTCATGAAGCGGGCTCATTTTGAGATGCACTTCTTCACCCAGCCTGTCTGACAAAGAAAAGCTCTCTGAACAAAGCAAGGTGCTTGGAAACAGATGTTTAAAACCAAAAGCCTTGGAGTAAAGCTGTCACCCTGCAGTAACAAATGCTGCACTTCCACCAAAGTGGCGCCAGCAATGGGGTAGGGCACCCCCATTCACAGGGGTTCATCCCAGCACATCTTCATGTTAAAAAGGCCTTCAGAAGTATATTTGCTGCCTGCAAGAGGAGGAACTGACTGTAAGCATGTGTGTATGTGCACAAGCATGCTGGGCAGGTAAAATCATAAGCATAGAAGATAACTTTGCAATCAAACCCATCTTCCAGCTGTCTTTCTACCCAAAGTGAATGTTCCCCAAAAGCCTGAAATCTATGCTTACGCTTTCTGCATGTCACCCAGCACCTTCCAGACATCCCTGCTCCTGACCTCATTTACTACTTAGCTCCAAAAGCTGCCTTAACCCACCTAACCCACAGCTTTAAAACTCTTAACCTTTGCTGAAAGCCAAAGCCATGTATCTTCAAACATAGGGATTGCGGAGCAGAGATGAGCTGAAATACATGCAATAAAACCGCTCATTTGGGAGTCATTTCCCTTCTCAAGTCCTCCGTCAGCTTCAGGACCAAGAAAATCCCCAGTAAAATTGGAGTAGAAAAGCCAAAGCTCTGTAAAGCAGCATAGTTCTTCCAGAAATCAGAGTGCATCTCCAATTCCCAAGGAACTAATCCTTGCTATTTAGCCCATCTGGATACATCTGGAGCACAGTTCACTTGACACAAAGGTTCAAGCAGCAAAGCTGGCAATTTGAAGCATTTGGGTTTTTTTAGCTTGGTTTAAGGCTCTATTTTCTCCCAATCTAGATCAATACTGCATAAAAGTGGCAATTTATCAACTGTGCTTATCTGCCACGGTCCATGAAACCCAATCAGAGCTAACAGAAGTAATTACTGCAATTACCCTGGTCTATGCTGACAGGCTACAAAAGCCGACTCTCCCACACGTGCACTCACCCACACAACAGGCTCAGAGTAGGACTGTGGAAACTGGCCCCCATAGTAATTAATCATAGCAAGCATCAGTCACTCTGTCACCTCCGGGTGCTCAGAGCAAGTATCTGACAGCTGAATGTCAAGGCTGAAAGTGGAGCTGCATCAGGAGTGTCAAGGATTCAGTTAATCTTGGCCATGGACAGTTCAAGTCTCATCACTGTGGCAATCATCCTCCAGACATCAGAGATGGGGTTGGATATCAAACAAGAGCACGGTTTGAAGGGAGATCAGCACCGTAACTTCCTGTTATATGGTTCACTTGAGTGTTTAGCTGCAGAGGAATGGGTGGTGGTGTTAGTTATTGTCTGCCCCATCATGGTCTCACTGTGTTCCTATGTCCAACTCTGGGAGCTGAGACCAGCCTTGTTCACTTGCCAAGCTCATCAATATGCCCATGTCTTCAAAACCAACAGCTTTTGGAAAGGTTTGGGTTGTGACTAAGTGTATTTATCAGTAACTAATTACGATGTATGTTGTTACTGCTCTGTTATGAGCACAACCATTGTTGTGGCAGTCCAGGAACACAATGGTGACTTGCAAATATTTGTGGACCTGTTGACCCATGTAAAGTAAGTGCCTCTAACTTTACCTCTGAATGGCCTTCCTCTTGCCCTAAACCAGGGTCATCATACTAGGCTGCTACTCCAGAGGAAAATCCCTGCTCTTCACTCTTTAATGCATTACCTTTCTGCGTGAGGGTAGAAACTGTTCAAAGAGTAGGATTATATGCCATAAAGGCAGAGAGCAAGAAGATGCAGCCATCTCCTCAGCTTTTGCAGACCTCAGGGATGCCTGAAGATAAACTTGGCTGTACTTCAAGGGCTCCTCTGGCCAGAAATAAACAAAAGGATACAAAAGGGAGAACACCTGAGGAATTTGTCTGCCAGACCTTGCTTGATTTGGGCATCAGAGTCTCTGGAAATCTTTTAAAGGTCTAACTGGAGCCTTTGGGTTCCATATAGAAAATTTGGGTGACTTGCTATTAAATGAGCTGATCTTACTTAGCTTTAAAGTCTTGGAAACCAGTGTACTTGCCTTCCTCATGTGATTCCCTCTTCCCTTGAGTAATGGCATTCTCTGTATCAAACCTCACTTCAGACTGGTGCTCAGATAAATGCTTCACATTCCCATTGTTCTTAGTGTGGAGGGACACTTGGTAGAGCCAGCTGCACCACAGAGGATGCATTGTGTTTTCCACTTGAATACTTCTGCTTGCATCACAGAATACCAGATTGAAAGGGACCTCAAGGATCATCTAGTCCAATGTGTGGATACTGGGCACAAGCTAAGAGCTGAGCTGATGTGTTCCATCCCTTCTTTCCTCACTGGTCTGGCTGGACCTTACCTTGCAATCAGGGAGATGCAGTAGTAAGCACCGTAAAGCTGTTCTCAAGGTAAACGCAGTGCGAGCCAAGCTGAGCAGTTACAGTGCACTGCAGGCTCTCAAGGGCAGCAAGGGGTCACACTGCAACCTTCATTTGGCAAGCTGATCATGCTAGGTAAAGAGGCCACAGCTATACTGAGCTGGGGAGGGAATGTCAGCTTCTGTTAGTGTGCACAGCCATTCACTGCTAAATTAAGGAGAGCTCTCCTGCTTGGATGCGAATGTGGTTTTACTCTGTTGCTGCTGTATGGATATGTTCCTCCAATAGGCTTAAAAAACACTCATTTAACTCAGTCCTTCAGGAATGAGGAGTGTCCTGGCATCCTGAATGCCTTGTTAACATGATAATACCCTCGAAAGCCCTTCTTTGCAAAAAGCCTCACCGGATTTTGAGCGAGTTCCCCCTTTCCTCTGGTTTTGCTTGTTTATTTTATGGCGGTGGTTGTTGTTCTTTTCCCCTGTTACTTTCATAACTGTCTTGGTGGATTCGTGTGCTGTGACATTTCCCAGCATTTACTCGAGTCTCTGGGGATGAGCCATAAAATGAACACAGCCGTGCTCAGTCAAAAGGAGCAGCGCATCGGCCAAACAAACCTTCTCAGCTCTCCTGGGAGAAACCACGCTGGGTGTGAGACAACAAATATTTCTTCAAAAGAAAGGCAGGGCAGGCTCAGCGGAACCCTTGGGCAGCCTGGAGTCTTCTCCAAAAGCACAAATTAATTCCCTGAGCTCCTCATAAGGATTAGTTGAGATATTTTCCTGCTTAGAGCAGGCAGAAGAGTTTGTCCAAAGAACAGCAATAAGATCTATCCTATGGTGATAAGAACATTCTCTGCCTTACTAAGAACTAAGCTTGTGCTGAAGAGCAGCAGAAGTGCCATGGAATGAGTCCAGATATGCCCCAGACTTCAGTTCCATCAAAGCTAAAATCTGTCAGCACCCATAAAGTTTCCCTTTTCTAAAGTAATGGCACTGTACCACAGGATCAAAACCAGCAAATAAAGGCTTGCTTCATCCTTTATTGCAGCTAATTACTGCACCTCTTTATTGTTGAACCTGGCCTCAGCTTCCTCTCTATATTTGCTCCAGATGGAGGCTGAATCTTTACAGTGGCATTTTTAACCAGTAACATTGTTTGGGGTTTGGTTTGGGGTGTTTTTTTGGGTGAGGTTGTCTTGAATTCTGAGCACAGCTACCACGTATCTCTAGGATGAGGAGCTCAGTCATGCTCTGTGGGGGCTGGCTGTGCTTTCTGTCCATTCTGATCTTTTATCTTCTTGATTTTCCAGTTTTCAAACCATCTTTTTCCAAACAGAAAGGAAGCATTTGTGCAACAAATAAATGGTAGCTCATTAAAGCTGCATGCAAGTTGATTCACAAAGCACCTGTCCACTGACTTGTACTCATGCAACTGAGTATGTCATAAAGGGATATTCATATTTTGGAGAGCAAAAAATTGTGAGGAGATTTATTCCAGGAGTTCACACACATTCCCCTGAATAAGTTGCATTAAACAGAAGGGAGTTGTAATAAAAGCAGAGTTGAGCTCTTCACACTGATCCCTTGTGCTCAACTTAAGCTAAGTTTAAATACAGGTTAATTCATCAAAGAACTGCTGGGTCCCAACCACTCCACCCCCCCCAGCCTGGTAACCCGTGCCCATAAATTCCAACTCCATTAGGTAAATCTGAAAGACTCACTTAAAGAAAAGTTACTGCATCACATCCTTGTAAGAGCAGAGCAATTTGTTAACCACAGCAATACTTAGTGACTCATAACAGCATCAGCAGTCTTTCTTGCTAACCAAACAGAACACAGCTTTTCAACACAGATACAATGAGCAACTGCCTCTCTACATCATTATGTGATTAATTCTATTCCCACAGGATTTCATTCTATTTGTAAATCACCCATGCAGGAGAATTTGGCCCATGATCCACATCTTGGTAACATAAAAATGATAATGTTTTCTGTATTTTAGTTGGGTGGAACTGACTTACTTTTAAGTTCAATTGTTTTTTGCATTACAACAAGGAAGATGTAGATAAACTCAAAGTAACTTACTTTTTTTCCCCAAAACTGTAATTAGAGTGTAGCAGAATGAATTGCCCTTCAAAGCAATGTCTGTAACTGATAACTCTTAAGGACAAGATAGAGGAATATGTTTCAGGGATTATTTCATGTGGAGGACAGGATGCTATCCTTGGGGTTCCTCCCAACTGTATTAAAAACACTTCTCTTGGTAGCACCAATCATTGCCAGAAAAAGAGCTATTTACTTCAAGTAAATACATCATGTTTGATTCCTTCCGTGTTTGAGTCAGCTAACCTGTTGGGCTACTAGTAACCCCCTGCTTCAGCAAGTTTGTTTTAGGTCAGAATTCAGCATAAACAACAGGCAAGCTTGCTGGGCCAGGAGAGGCTGCAAACCAGACAAGAGAGAAAGCATTAACAAGTTGCTCTGCATGGAAGCAGTGCTGCAAAAGCATCAGCCTGATGTGGCTCAGAAGAGGCAACCTCTGTAGAAAGAGCGCAGGTATTTCTCCAGCTTTATTCACACTAGGTAGGCTTTCTCTAATGGGAGCACACCCCGGGAGTTTCAGCCTTTCTTGGGTTTTAGGCCAGCTCCAGTCAGAGGTGCAGAAGAAGCTGCTTTCTCTGGGGGAGGGTCTCTCATGCAGGGTCTTTGCCTTGCGTGCAGCAAGCATCCCAAACACAGCTCCCTCATGGTATCTCCTCACCAGACTGCCTCCATGCTGCTGAACTCAGGCCTCTCTGAGGCTCTAACAACAGCCAAGCTTGCAAACAGTCATGGTTGGGTTGTGGTTTGGGTGCTGTTTCTGGTTGGTTGGGTTTGGTTTTTCTTTTTCTTCTCTTCTCAGAAATGAGAAAAGGGGGCTATAGCTGGGCCAGCAGCAAGTTGCAGAAGAGAAGGGTTTCATGCTGTGCTCCAAGTCAGAATAAAGGAAAGTATAAACTGATGACAAGATCAAAAAATATTGAACTTGCTGAAGATGAAATGGCTGTTAGGAGAAAAGAGCGAGCACTCCTTGGTACCCAAACAGGCACTTTGTTCCATTACTCTGATGGATGTTCTCACACCTGCATGCAAGGACAGAACTGGGTGGAGAGCTGCTTTTTGAAATGATGCATGATTTTTATTTCAAAGGGAAGGGATGAAAATACTCCCTAAAGCTGGGGAGTAGCACAGGTAAGTGATGGATAGTCAGGAAAGAGAGCAGCCAGAGCAGGATTAATTCTGTCAGGCCATGAAAAACCTGTGAAGGGAGTAAGGCATGTCTTACATTGATGTCTTATACAGTACAGATCCTACAACCACCTCCTTGTAACCAAAAGAAACACATAGCATTCACTATTTCTTCTTACATTAAAATCACTCCCTCCTACATTCACATCATTGCTGTCAGAAACAACTTGATTCTCCACACTTAGGGGGGCATGGAAAAAACCAAGCATTTCTGCTAAAAATAGACTTTTTTTTTTTCCAACCTGTACTTATTCAGATCTGTTTTCTCCAAAAATGCAGGATTAGTTCAATTTAATCATGTATCTCCATAGTTCTAGCACTGCCAAACAAACAAACTGTAATCACCAGCAAGCAGGAACTTTCCCCCCCTCCAGATTTGCCACTGCTTAGAGAAGACTGCTTAGATAAGCAAATACCGGAAGCACACCCAGAAGAAAGCAGTGACTTCAAAAGGTTTCTGCTCTGAAAATCGACTGCTTTAGAAAACTTCAGGCAAAATGGCCAAACCGCCCACAGAGCTGGATGCTGCTTAGCATGAAGCTATTTGGGTAGAAGCACAAGGCAACATCACACATAGACACAAAGTCTTTGAAGATCTGTTCATGCAATAAAGTATGCCAAGCAACTCAGGGCAGTGAATGAAAAGGTCAAGGCTCCAATGCATCTGGGTCAACTGAAAGACCTGAGGTCTTATACCAGACAGAGACATGACAAAAATTAAGGCGTCTGAGTCTTAATGAAGGTAAGCTGTAAAAACAAGAAGAGAGCAACAGACACAATAGGGAAGAAAAGCAGTGTGCATTTACAAGGAGACATGTGGGATCCCAAGCAGGGCGTGCAGTTTGAATGATGATGCACTATGACCATATGTCATAGTGCAGATTCATACTGATAGATCATGTGAGATGTGTCTGGGCATACAGGTAATACAGGGATGGATTTGTGTTAAGAAATGCATAGACCTCTTTTATTCTTTTCCAGAGCATCCACCTGCTTTCATTTAATTAATGCAGANATAGTGCAGATTCATACTGATAGATCATCCTGCAAGTGAGATGTGTCTGGGCATACAGGTAATACAGGGATGGATTTGTGTTAAGAAATGCATAGACCTCTTTTATTCTTTTCCAGAGCATCCACCTGCTTTCATTTAATTAATGCAGATATATCTTACTGGGAGAAGGATTTCTCTTTCTCTCACCCTCTTCTACTCTGGACCATTCTTTTACCAGGCTGTGAAGTAGAACTGCATGATCTGAATGGCAAGAAACACCAAACTCTTCAGTCCTTATTTAGGAGAATAATCTCATGCGTGATGTTTTCTCCCGTTTTGTAGAGGGGATGATATTCTAGCAACGCCTTTCCAATCCGCTCCTCCATCTTGTCTCTTGGTGCATGCTAATTGTGAATTAAAATGAACCCTCCTCAAGCACTGTCTTCTGGAAGGAATTCAGGCATTGCAAGGATGCAGAATCAGTGAGAGACAGGTCTGTTCTAGTGATCCTTCTTTGTCAATGACACACCACTTTTTTATTCCCAGAATAAGCCTTATGACCAATCCTGCTATCCCTATGGCACTTGAGCCAAAAGGACCCTCTAGGCCGGCTCTAGCCAGCCAGAAGAAATTTCAGGTGTGATACTTGCTTTCATTTCGGATCAGAAAGGTACCAGAGCACTGGCACTTTACACTGAGCACTATTTTGAACCCTGTAGCATTGAAACAAAAATATTTGATGGTTGACGAATGCAAAACAAATGCAAACTGAAAGATTTCATTTCAAAGATGTTTTACTGTAAAGAGTTTCCCACAGAAGACCTAAACTTGTTACTGAGATGCCCACAAAGCGTTTTGATCACAAGAAAATCACCTCTCCCGCAAACAAGGTTTAATCAGAAGTGCTATTGCTCCATGCCACTCATGACAAATCCCCACTTGCTCACTTTCAGTTAGTTAGGCTGTAAATTTCTCAAGCAAAAAGCTGCTTATAGTTGGATACAGCACAAAGAAAGGAGACAGCACATAGAAAAATCAACAACAGCCCTAGCTTTCTCCCCTCTGGTAAGAGAGTGAGATCTGCTAAGACCATTCCTTGGTTCAGTTGATACCTTTAGTCTTTAGTGAGTTTATTTGTGTGGTGTTTGTTGAGAACCATATGTGTTAAAAGTCATACCCTGGCCATTTCCCCGTGGATCTCTTAGAAGCAGCAGAAATCAAACGCAGACAGCTGGTTTGATATGCCCAAGTTACAGGACAGTGAATTAACAGAGCACAAGGTAGCTTCAGAAGGAGCTCACAGGAATCAGAGAAGTGGCACCTTCAACCCAATCAAAGGACAGTAGCACAGCAATGTGAAAAGAACTCCAAACATCATAGTGGTTGTGTCCTCTTTTAAAAGCTGTGAAAAGCTGCTGTGATTAGAATGCTGCTCTGTTCACCCAAGCAACATTGGGTACCTTAGAGACATGATTTTTGAGAGGCATGAGGGTCAAAAATCAGGTGTTTTGAAGAGTCTAAGCAGCATAAGCAAGAAACAAGCTGTTTAGAAGACTTATGTCCTGTTAGCCCTCCCTTCAAAAGGTACTCCTGACATACGAAGCCTTGGCTGTCGGCATTGCCAGTTCTTGGTTAAGAACAAGATAGTATCATCAGTATATTTATCAGCAGGGACAAAAGATGGAAATGTATTTGAACAAGGAAAAAGGTGTGCGTGTGTGCGTGGTGGAATGGAGAGCTCAGGTTAATGTCAGAACTACCAAGCTGTAAGTTGCACAGTCACAAAGCAGAGGCTGGAATGCACTTTTCCAGAGTTTGCAAGACTCAATTTCTGTAGAAACTGAGCAGCAAACAGGTAATTTTCTCTGCGAATTGCTCCTATCACCTCTGTAATGCTCTGCAAGAAGAATGCATTTCCCTTGTGTCTTCTTAATCCCGTGTTAATTCCATGATAAACTTAATTAAGCTCTTCTAAGAGAACATTCTATGACATATGAGCTGAGGTTTGTTTTCCTGTCCGAGTGATGACAGAAATAAACTGCTGAGCTCTGTGGCAACTGGAATAATTTTTTCTGCATAAGTATTCCAAATGATATTGAGCACTGCAGACATTCCCTTTCCCCAGCTGAATCAATACAACTGAGTTAAGATAAAGAGCTCTGCAGTAAAGCGCTGAGTGTCTGATGCATGCCTTCCAACCAGTCCTTTCCTCCTCTGGGTGATGCCCACAGCTGCCATTTCTGGAACATCTCAAAAGCAGATTATCTCTGTGGAAATTGGGTAAATGCAAGCAGCTTCAAATGCTTCCATTTCTATGGAAATGAATCCAGAAGAATAACCTACTCTGCTGTGAAATGGGCACTAAGGGTCCTTGCGATAGCTTTCGCTTTCTGTGTCGGCACTCTTGGCAAAATATTGTTATTCCAGGGAGGCCTCTTTTGAGCATCCTCCTTGTTTTACTTGGGACTGGTTACCAAGCAACACACGCCGCATTATCGATGAGCCAATAAAAGATAACTTGAATGGGACACTTCTTAGTTTGGTTTTCTCCTTGCAAATTTTAAAAAGAAGATTTATTCTGGGCTAATTCCCTGTTTCCAAGATCCTGCTCATTTCACACAGTCAGTTGGCCCTACTGGACAAAATTTACCAAATCACAAGGTTACCAGGGTTCAAATTCACACATATTACGTCTGAAGACGGATACTACAATTAACAGTTATGTTACCATGCAAAGGAACTCAAAACACGCCGTCTCATGTGACAACAGATATCCATGCTTCCCCCTGCCCCTGTTTTCCATTTTAACCAAGTAAGAGTCGAGAACATCTGACTTTGTTCCTGTCTGACCAGCTGTGGAGATACTGACACAAGTAAAGCCAGAAGCACTGCAAAAGCTCAGCCCTCAATGCTGAGTCCAGATTTCTGAAGACCCATGCAACCTGTTGCCTGCATTTCAGCTACAGGATTTCGAGAGCCGAACAGCAAAAATAAAACCCAAACCGTCCTTAGGGAATAATTAAACCTTTAATACCTGTCACTGCTCAGCATTTATGAAGGGTTCTGGTATCCTAAACCTTTCAGCTTCACTTTGAGAAGGGGAAGAGGCAAGAAAAGATCACATGACATTAGCTGACTTAAAGGTTTAACATAAAAACCCCTACTGATACTCAAAAAGGAGTCCTTAATTTCCCATATGATATCAGCGTGTTCCCCAGCTGCTTTTGTATTACTCTACTCATCTGTCACAAACACCATCACATGCAGGGATGCAGAGGGACCAATAAAGAAGCGCATACACTTGGATATGGCACAGAGAATTGAACCATGCTACTTTTAATTGCTGCGTCTCTACAACTCGCTGAAAGCAACAACAGTGATCAACGCAGACAAGCTGGGAAACATGCACTGCGCACCCCAGTAAGAAGTTAATCTTTCACGCCTCACTTCTCCCCCAGCCCCCATCTGGAGATTATGAGGAATAAAGTGAACATAAGCCATTTCTGTCACAAATTCAGGCCCTTGAGAGCACGCATTTAAAACAAACAAACCCCAGACCACAAAACTCTTCTCGGTGTTTACTTCAGTTACTGCTGAGGTGTTGGGTTGTTACTTGGGCTGTTGGGTTTTCTTATTTAAGACACTACTAGTACAGGGAGACCAGTATTCCTGCTGCCAGTCACATCCATCATGTTGCAGGATTTCAAGCATCACTGCTAAGAAAAACATCTTCAAAGCGATACTGGAGTACAAGTGTCACACCAAGGGAGAGCTACCTGTCTATGCCTCATACTTCTTTAATGTCATGTCTTTGACAGCTAAACAACAGCTGAACAGCTTTGTTCTCAGTCCAAGATTTCCAGGCTGTGTGAGTATGAGAAGTATGACATTTTTAGAGGCAAAGATTCTGATTTGCTACAATACCCATCTCTTTGAAACTAAGCATGAGGAGCACTGGTTCTGCAGCCTGTGGCTCACAGCAGTGGCTGCATGGGATTGAGTCTTGCTCTTCCCACTGCTGGTTCTAATGAGGCCTTGCTACCCCATGCAGGAGGTACCAGCAGCACCAAGTCGAGTTCAGGATCATCTTGATCTTTAACACAAAGCAAAACAAGCCTCACATGCCAGTGTTTATCTGTAGCTTCTTCCTTCTCTCTTTCGCCCTTGAACACAGGTATGTGTTTTCTCCTGTTTGCCAATGCAATATAGTTAGACTTCCACATTACAATGTAGCTTAGGTCTCACAGCATTTTAAACCTGATGCTCAGCTCTATCCTAATCATACAGCTACCAGCATTTCCTTGACAATGAGCATTTTTCAGGGACCAAGCCTAGGAAAAGCCACTAAGCAGAACCTGCTCGTACTAAATCAGTTCTAGTTGCTGGCCGCAGCTGCAAAAGAACTCCCTTTTATGATCCATTTACCCTTGTTCACATGAGGTAAAGAACCAATACAACATTTCTGAATGGCTAAAGCACTCAAGATGACAATGGAATACCAGCAGAGCAAACAAGAGCAGTTATTGATGTTCAGCTAGAGGAGACACTCTTCAGCACAGTTATATTTCTTATCAGCCTAAGCACAGCTACACGAGCTTTAACCGCTGTCTGTTCAGACCTAGTAAGCCTATTTGTCTGGAGCCCACCATCCTCTCACTGTAGGAAGTAAATTACATGCATGCATCATTGCTTTGGCTTGCTTGCTGGGACCTGAAGTGCACTGTGTGCACGAATAGACTTCTATTTCTTCATCTATAAAGGATAAAAAGCAACACTTCCTAAAGCAATGACTCCCAGCTAATAATGCCCATCAGGAAAGACACATCTTCCCCCCTGCAGAGCTCTGGATTACTTGCTTAAATCGCAGCATCATTTCAGTTAGGATGATGAAAGAAAGGCACATTTTGGAAGCACTTAGCAAATCACGGTAGGACTGTAATAAGCTGCACAAAAGTGCTGCTTACTAGAACAAAAGAAACAAATCTATGAAGACTGCATGTTCTCCAGAGAAGTAATCAAGCTCTAGAACATCTTCCTGATGGAGACCCAGAATTACTTCCCAGTACAGACATGACTTAAACCTTGACCTGAAAATAGCCCCTTCTTCTGAGTTAAGTAATGACTTCTTTAGGGCTAGAAAGTCTCCTTTGCTCTCCAGCCAGCATACTGAGTGACCTATGCTATTACCTAACTTACTGCTGAGCAACTTCCCTGATTCTCTGCCTGCAAAAAAACCCCACAAATAGGATCAGACATAAAAATAGGATGCATTCCTCACAAAGCCTGTTCTAGTCATCCACAAGATATACACAGAAACACATTTTCAGCAGGGAAAAGACTGAACGTAAGGTATTTATTTCCACACACCTTCAGTGCTGCTTTCCAGGAAACCCCCATCTCACAGCAAAGATTACAGGAAAGCTCTTCCAGATCAGCCTTTAAGCTAACATCTACAGCTGACTTTTATAGCCGCCACCCATCCATTTCCTCAGACTGATTACCTGCCAATGTTCCCAGCTGTTCACTGCTCTTAAAAGACCCACAAAAATAAACAGCCCCCAAAAAACCCAAAACACACACAATGCCCCCCAAAACCTACAAAAAAAAACCCCAATAAACCAACCAAAAACCCAAAAAAAGCCAAAACCAAAAAGCCCACAAACAAACAAACAAAACAAACAACCTCAACACACCACCACCCCCCCCCCAAAACAAAACCACAAAACCAAAATATAAACCAAACCGCGACATGGGCAGGAGGACTTGGGACACTGCTTTTCTAAGCAGGAGCTATTTTGAGCAGTCTATGGAATTCCCACAGCAGCATTTTGTAGTTAAGACTGGAGGTTACTGGTAGCCCTCATGGCAGGGAAAAGGATTCAGAACTGAATCCACTTCTTGGGTTATTCTTAGAGCCACCTTTCTAATGACAGCCTCGAGTGTTTAAAGTCTGAAGTGTGAAGGCAGTCAGTAACAGGAATTCTTAGGAGAAGAGCTATTGGCTCTTCTCTTCTGAAGGAATGGAGTGGAATTATTCTGGAATTCCCATTCATTTAAATGCATCCATTTCAATACATCCATTTAAATACACTCGAGTAGTGATTTTTCTTCCTTCCTTGTTTTATTGTATTTGTCTTTCAAGAACAAGATGTCAGAAAACCTGACACAGTGCTGTACCATATGCTTAGTGTCTATTTCCAGCAGCAGGTAAGAATCTCATGACTGAATTCCCACCTGTGCCAAGGCCATTTTACACCAATTTGCTCTGTAGGAAAGCATTGAATAAAAGCAATAAAATCTGTGGAAGACTTGTATGTATGGGTCACTGTGCACAGTTTCAGCCTTGCCCATGTGAAAAGGGAGTACATATAGCAATTTCCATCTCTGCACAGTATTAAAACAGGAAAGCATTGCCTAAAGCCATCATCACCAAGGCCAAATGTTCTACAAGCTTGGTCAGAGTCTGGAAAATAATTTGTCAGCTCATTTCTGCAGCCCCATTTTCTTTTATTCTTTTAGTGTTCATGCTCATAAACTTTCCATTAAAAGAAAAATAGGGAAAAAGAAAAAAGAGGAAGGAAAAAAGTATTTTCCTGTAATCACCAGGTGACAAGATATGACAGTTTAAATCACAGCAATTGACATGGGAAACCTCAAGTCATAAATGCCAGACTTGATGAATCTACAGATCTGTCCTTCCTGAAACAAATTTGGGTCTTGAAATCTTAGTATCATTCACCACAGTCCTATTCCCTGATTTATTCATCGAGTCCTTGCCTTGAAGCAGCGTAATGATGTTTTCTCTCTGATGCCTGATTGCCAACTGGAGGGCTGTACAGCCAGTGATATCTTCTACATCAAGCAGAGCACCAGCCTTAATCAAGGTCTTTATAATGGCCATATTGCCCTTGAGAACAGCAAGGTGCAAGGGTGTCCAACCCACTTTGTTCTTAGCATTAACATCTGCCTTGCACTCCAGAAGATTGATGACAGTCAAAAAGGAGCCCCTCTGGACTGCAAAATGGAGGGGGGTCCACTCTGACTTCTCAGCAATGTTGGGATCTGCCCCACATCTCAATAGTTCACAGACTACCGGCTCATCACTGTAGCGAGTGGCCAAGTGAAGTGGTGTCCAGTCCATGCTTCCTTTCGCATTCAGTTTGGCATGGCTATCCTTTAGCAGGCGGATGATTTCAATGTGTCCTTTGAAAGAAGCCAGGTGCAGGGGAGTCCAGCCTTTGTCTGTCCTTAGCTCCACATTAGCTCCATATTTGATGAGTTTCTCACAGATGAGATACTTCCCCCTCACCACAGCCAGGTGCAGGGCACTGTAGTGATTTTGATCCAGGCTGTTGACAGAGGTCCCATTCTTCAGCAAATAATGGACGACCCTGAACTTCCCTCTCTCCACAGCAACGTGAAGAGGGGTTCTGTGGTTCTTCTGCTTCTTCTCCAGGTCTGCTCCTTGACTGGCCAGCAGTTTCACCAAGCTGAAATGTCCAAAGCAAGCTGCCACATGGAGGGCAGTTTTGCCATCGGCCTCCTGGGTGTTGGAGTCAGCCTGGCGAGACAGCAGTACTCGGGCCACATTCTCAAAGTTGTTCTGTGATGCCAAGTGCAGAGGGGTCCATCCATCGTGCTCTTGAGCATTTACCTGTGCCTGGTGGTCCAACAAGAGGCGCACAATTCTGTCGTCCCCATTCTGAGCAGCAAAGTGAAGAGGTGTCCAGCCGTCTTCATCAGGCATATTGATGTCTGCACCATGCTCTATCAGAACCGAGCAGATCTCTGGCAACCTCTTCTGAACAGCCATAACGAGTGGGGTGTAGCCGCAGACCACCCGGCTGTTCACATTGGCTTTACAGCTCAGGAGAAACTTCACCTTTTCCACATGTCCCTGGATCACCATGAGGTGAAGTAATGTGAAGCCATTTTCCTCGGCTCTACAGATTTCCTCAGACAGGATGTCCTCTGGGCTTTCGATCTCACTGTAAGAAGGCGTGATATGAACCTCCTGATTGTCAGTGTCTACGGGGAGGGGAAACAAAATAGGAGAAAGAGAGTAAGACCAAGTGAAATGGCTTGGTGTGCACACAATGGGAGCGAGAGCATGTAAATCTTCGCAGTATGAAATGAAATAAAAGTCATCTTAGAGACAGAGAATATTAAATGAGGCAAGACTGCTACATGCAGTCTCTCAGAAAGCAGTGAGACATTTGGCTTCTCCCTCATGTGAATTATATCTGCTGTTTTCTGTATAGGTCATTTCCCTTAGTTTAAAAAGAAGTCACTCACACAGGAAACTTTCCTTAGTCACATCCTTGTCAGTGGAGGGCAAGGAAATAGGCTTCACCTTCTTTAATTTTGAACTATAAGGGAAGTCTCCTACTTACCACCACTCCTGGTGTCTTGGGGGAAGGTGAATTCTTCTTTGTCACTCTCATTTTCATGAAGGACAAAAGAAAAAGCCATAAACCAAAGTTGCTTATTTGCATTCTACAATGTTTGCACACAGTTCTTCTTTGCCCCTGCTCTAGAACTTTGCATTATCATCCCAGGGGGGTTTACCTAATGCTGTTATCACATCCAAAACTCAGCACAGCAAATCATGACACTGACAGGAATGTGGGAGCCTGAATATCATCACTGGGTACCAACGAGATTTTCCTGTCACTCATTTGCTCCCAAACGTACATATATTCTACATCCTTATTGCACGTGGCACCATCCCAGCTAGTCATTCTCTTTGATGTACAGAAACCACTTCACCTCCTCAATTCTCTATGCTTGGGCATCTTGTCTCTTGCTGACTACACAACTAGGCAAAACCTCAAACCAGCAATAGTTCACACCTGCTACTTCACCCTGTATGCAGCTGACTTCTAGACACAATTACACTCTAGTAGCTAGGCTAAAATTGTTCCAATCCTGAAACCTGATTGTTTTCTTAGCCAGAGAAACACAGGGGAGGACCCAGTGTCATTTCCTCAGTGGCACTGGGAAGCCTTCCTTACCTGCTGGTTCCCAGAGATGGCAGGCTTGTGGGACATCTTCCTAACAAGGCGTTCATTCTCTGGATCTACTACAAGGCTTTGTATCAATGACAGCAGCATGTCTGTTTCTACAGGGATATCTACCAGAGCAGAAACACTGTTAATTGTGCAGACTAGCCAGATATTCAGAACCCAGTCAATACCCAAGGCTGTGGAAGTCTTCTACATAGCCTCCATATGGGAAGAAAGGAAAGAGGGGGAAAGAGGATGTGTTGATAGCAAATAGGCACCAAGCATTTCCAAGACCACAGACAATTTAACTACCACAGAGTTATATGTGAGTTTATCCCCCACTTGTTAATCCATGCAGCTGACCCCTGGCTAATATGTATCACATCAGCTACCTGCAAAGCTTGGCCTTTGCTTAGGGTCTTGATCCCAACACCTCTTCATCAAGTCAATCATCTGCTGGCATTCCCCTGGCCAGTCATCGTTGATGGGCTCTAGGCAGGGCCTCTTCCCTGCTGCAACCTTGACTATAATGGCCATCATGTTAGCTCCTGTAAAAGAGCATAGTGCACTGTGCTTTTTCTCTGTGAAGATGATTGTAATAAACATTTAATAAGTGCAGAGCATGTAAGAAGTGTCTGTATTTACCTGCATAAGGTTTCTTCTGCATAAGTACCTCCCAAATGACAATTCCAAAGCTGCGGGGAATGAAAGATCATGAGCAATAGCTCCCATATGTACACAAACATAAAGCTCACTTTTTGTTTTTATCTTCCTGAGAAATGGGAGAACTAGGAAACTTCAGGATGGAAGAATTTCATTCCCACACCAAAAGGACATGAACTTATGAATCATTACAAGCATCTCTTGGTGTAGTGAAGGAGTGACTTAGAGCATTTCCTGTGAAAGTCAGGCTCCTGAAGCCTTTTTTTCCATTGTACCACATTGGGTGTTTGAGCTCTTGACTAATGCAAGTTCATGTGTCCACACAAACCCTCCTTTCTTTCTTGTCTTGGGTTACAGTGTAGTGTAGTGACTGAGGAGCTGATGGATTTCCAGAACACAGATATGCACAGATACATGTCAGTGGGCTGCAAAACATTTTGGCCAAAAGGGAAAAAATGAACTTGAAATCTTTTCTGCACCTGTTACTGACCAAAATGAAGCTGAATACCAAAGTGGACAAGCAATATCACACTTGTTTTAAAAGCAAAAGTAATCTGAGCAGCCTCTGCTGTTTGTTCTGTGCTCTAATCTTACTCCTTTTCTGTACAAACTTCCACAACCTAACAGGGTATGATGATTTCATTCCTCCTCACTCTCCACCACCGAGGCTGGAGTACCACATGCCACTCCCAGTGTATTCCCCACCAAGGACATGATGCAAAGCAGAAAGCCAAGATATGAGCAAACAAAATGAGGCAATGTACCAGTCCCTCTTACTCTGTGTAAGAGTTACGTGTCAACCCTGGGTGGCCTCTGAACAGCAAGGCAGCCCTTACCTGTATACATCATATTTGATTCCTGGGGGCTTGCTGTTCTGGAGGAACATCTCAGGGGGGATGTAGCTCAAAGTGCCTCTCAAAGCAGAGCTTTCAATATATTGCATTCGGCTCGACTGCTCCATCCATTTTGATAGCCCAAAGTCTGAGATCTGCAAGCAGATAAAAAATGAGAGGCTTCCCTGTAACGCTCGCAATCTCACATTCCTTGTATTAGCTGAGAGAGACCTCCATCCCTTGTGATCAGGGATTTGAGGAGCTGCTTAGCAGCTGAAACTTATTAAACCCTTATAAAACTGGAGTCAGTCCTTTCCTCTGAGTGCATCAGATCAGCATTTCCTCCTCAGTTAGAGCCTTAAGTTCCCAGTTCTGGCACAGGCTGTCTGTATGGTCTTAAGAATACCGTGTAATTTGTTTACCAGCTACTTCTTATAAGCCCCACTGATCAGTCTTTCATTGAGTGTTCCTGAAGAACCTAACTTAGCAAGATTCTGGACTCATTGTCAAAAATAACCTTTCTATTATTTCAGAGATAACCTGTCCCTACAAACACAGCGTTAAGGTCATACCTTGACATGCATATTCCCATCTAGGAGAATGTTCCCTGGTTTTAGATCTAAGTGCAGCAAAGGAGGTGTCATGCTATGCAGGAAATTCATAGCCAAGCCCATCTCATGAATAACCCGGAATTTGAGCTGCCACGACATTTTGTGAGTGGGAAGAATCTTCTCCAAGGACCCTCTTGCCATATATTCCATCACTATCCCTAAGGGGCTCTTGCAGACCCCATAGATAGTGACAATGTGCTGGAATTTGATCTTCTCCATCTTTGTTGCCTCTTCCATTAGACAGTTCATACTGGTCCTGGAAAAGTAAAAAATAGGTTTAAAAAAGTGGTATTAAGAAATGGTCTCAGTCCATTCAAAGGCTAAGTTGCTGTACAGTAGCTTATGATATCCAGCCTTTCCAAGCAACCTTGCCCACCCCAAAAAGGTTCATTCCTATTTTCCCCTTGAATTGGTGATTATGCAATCACATGATGATCTTTTGCAGACTAAAATCTAACATAAAAGGGTGTTACGACTTTTCAGAACGAGTCAAGGATTGCTGGGGCAAATTCATCCACCAGGCTCCTAGAGAAAGAGATCAAAACTTCCATCTTAGTCCAGCTCCCGGAAGACCTTCAGTGATAGCCTGCACACTACTTGCAGGCAGCCAGGATCCAATGACACACTACCCTGCTGAGCTTGAGGCTTGCACAGCCAGAGGGCATGCCCTAGCCATTCCTATTCCTATGCCTCCACCTGCAGCTTTCTGCCTATGAGCATGGTCAATCTGGTCCCAAAGGGAGTCTAGACATGTTTGCCCATCGTTGCCAGTTTTGGCAGACTTGCTTCACTAAATCTTTACATTCCCCAACCTGCTGAACAAGTTGCAGTGCCCAGAGCGTGCTGACAGCAGCCAAGCAGTAAAGTGCCAAAACTTCATTAAAAAAGTACAGCATGGGAACACATCGGAGCCTGTAACAAGGTTACACCAGGCTCCTAATAGCTTTAAACATAGTTCAGTTAAGCAAATCCTTATGCCAGACTTCCTCTAGCAGGCTCCCCATGGTAAGATGTATCCCTCTGTAGGGAGGAAGCTCAGGTATTGTCTTTCCCACTGTGAGAGAAGGGTTTAACACCAGAGACAGTTGCAACTTCCCCAGGCCAGGAAAAGGGTGAGCGTGGAGAAAGAAGTACCAAGACACATCGCTTTTACAAGCCCACAGACAGGAGTGCTAGGGACTTTCAAAAGCTCTTCTGAAACTTTTTCCCCCTTTGCCCCCCTTCCCAGACAACTGTGCTGCTGTGCCTTGTTTTGGTTTCCAGACCACTGAGCGGCCTGGAAGCTTTCAGTTTTGATTCTGGGGCTTGTACTTAGTGCTGACAGAGAAACCAGAACCTTTTTGTAATGCTCGTGAGACAGCTCATGACAGATTCATATGCCATGCACTCAAAGATGCTCTCTGTGGGTATGTGGGCATTGGGCAAACTGTGCACGGAAGGGCTGCCTCTTGCAAATGTGGAAACCTTCTAAAGCCAACAGAAACAGGCACTGAGAAATATCCACCTAAATGCACAGGACAACAGGACCAATGCTGGCCCTTTGTACAAGAAAGGCAGGAATGGACAGATGAGAGACAGAGCAAAAAGTAAGCTGAAGGTGCAGATGCATGTCTGGACAGTAAGGCAAGAGAGGGAGCTCACCAAACCCAGCTGGAAATTCTCTGTCCCTCAGCTTTAGGTATGGTGACTTTTATGACTAATTTAGCTTGACAAATACCCATTAGTCCCTGAGTCCAGCAAAAGCTTCAAATAAGTTATCAGGCTGCTTTTATCCACATGCCTGTGTTAAGTTTAAAATGCCTACTCCAGCCTCCAGATTTCAACAATAATTGTTCTGAATAAGTGCTCCTTTCCCACTTGCACATGCACATACACACATAAGCGAAAGAAACAAATCACTAAATCACCAGTGTTTTTTCCACTCCCTTTGGCCACCAAAAGTTTGACTTCCCAGGGAGAAGCAGCTATGTGAAGATTCCCTTCAAAGCTTTAGCACCAGAACACCGTGCATGGCTCTAACAGCCAGTTTCAACTGCTGAGCTAGAAGAGACCACATAGTTACCTCTCCACGCTGGAGTCCTGCAGCAGGTACGGAGAGCATTTCAGTGCATAAACTGTTCTCCACTTCTTGTGCTTGACTTGGTACACGTGCCCAAAGCCTCCGCTGGCCACCTTAACCCAGTCGTCTTCAAAATCCGCCTTGTTAAAGACAGTTAAGCTGCCCAGGTGCCGGTCTTTCTCTGGAGTCATGACAGAAAAGGCAGCCTGGCTGTCTGCCTCCTGCTAAGCAGGATCAGAGAAGAATAAAGGAGCTCTTCCTACTTCTGACTTGCAGAGGGAATTAGGGAGTTACCTGGGGTGAGCCATGTTACCTACTGCCAAGAGGCGGATCCTAAGCGTCGCTCTCATTTGGTATGCAGAGGAGCTCCACTGCTTAGTTCCAGGCACTCAGCCAAGCTGCTGCGCAGAGCTTGGCCAGCCTGGGTGTATGTCTAGGTTTCCATAAGGCTACCCTTCTCCCTCCGATTGAGCACTGCATGGGCAAGGGCTGAAAGACTGCAAGGTGGAAAATGGTGCAGTGCAACAACCCTTTAGCATGATGGATGGGATTAGATGGGATTTAGATGGGATCCCTCACCTAAGGCATCAGTATACGCCGGGTGAAAGCAAGGCAGACTGATATCTAAAGGGAAGGAAGGTCTTACACAGACAGAAATCCACGAGGCTCCTGGGCAGCACTGCACATGTGACCTGGATGAAGAAGAAAAGTGGAAAAACCCCAGAAAGAACAGAGAAGTCCCCAGAATTGCATGTGGCAAATGTGAGTGCATGAACCTGAGCAAATAGAACAAACGTGGTGAGCCAGAGTGCTTCCCTCAGGAACACATTGTGCATCAATGCCCAGAAGGAGCATTTGAAGGAACAAGAGTGTACTGAGGAGCAGGTCTAAGCAGTTTAACCGTGTGACTGTTAGTAATAGCAAACATGCTTTGAGTTCCTTTATGCCTTCTCTCCCCAGCTGTAAAAAAACCATAGTTTAATGACACTCGTCTGGGTCTTGTGCATGTACATCTTTAATGCCTTAGCACAGAAACTAGCTCTGTAGGTAAGTCAAAGTCAGCTACAACGTGGTGCTGCTTTCCTTAGCACTGTTGCAATACAAATAATAACGATCAGTGTTTCTGAAGGGTGCTTGCCGTTGAGCCTGGACGTGGAATTCTTAGCTGGGTATGAGATCTGAAGGGATTCTTGGAGGAAGACCGAAGCAGGAGGAGGTGCCAGCTACCTCTGCCTCGCCTTAGACGGGAGGCGCTGCCCATCCCCGCACCGGCGAGAGAGGGAAGCAGCCCCAGAGGATCCCGTCCCCGCCACGAGGGGGAGCAACAGCTCGGCGGCCACGAGGAGGTGGGGGGGGGGGGGGCGCC
>NDXB01013755.1:0-21905 GCA_002631895.1 Agapornis roseicollis
GGGGGGAAGGGGTGTAAAAATGCTCCAGGCTCTATTAAAAAACAGTAAATTTCTGAGTGAAAAAATTGAGACTCAAGTTTATCACGAGAGTGAGATGGTAATAGCCCTTCCCATGATCACCATTTTGTGCAACAAATGGTTCTGAAAATGGGTTCTGAAACTCATACCACGATTACATGGCCAAGCAACCATTTCTTCCCTTCTTATGTCATTGCAAATTGGATAAATGACTCTCCCAATAGTTTTCTAACATCATCAAATTAGAATATGTCTAAACCAAAACTGTCTAATTTTGTACAAGGAAACAAAAAAAGACAGTCAATATCAAAATGTTCAAGAACCTGCAGCTGCTATACTAAACTGAATATAAACTGTTTCTAGATATTACAATTGTGGTTTCCAATTTTTTTCCCTTTTTGGTATCACACTGGCTTATTGGGCTTATAAAACCTTGAATGCATTATATGGTGTCAGAATTTGGCAAATCAGTCTGTTGAAATTTTAAAATCCTTTTTCATGTGTATTCTAGTTGGAATGCACATTTAATTTTTCTGTGGATTTTCCTCTTTAAGTACTTTCCTATAGTAGTTAACTAAAGCACAGAGAAACAGTATGCTCCATCCATATGTGCCTATAACATCCACTTGAGGCAAAGTAGTGTTTATTTTAAGATCCATTTGCCATTGAACTGTGGAAGGAACATGGTACATTTCTAGATTCAGTTGTAGACTGAGAAGCATAGTTGACAGTAAAATGTTTATCATCTTTCTTTACTAGTTCAGCAGAAGAAAGAATAGAATTTGAAGGTTTATTTTGTGACAAGTTTCTACTAGATAGCAGATGTTATATGTCCATTATGGTAATATTACCTTCTGGAGCCCCTTTACAGACAGATAGATGCAGTAATTTGGCTACATAATTAACAAAATGTTTGACTAAAGCTGTTGACTTAATTACCAGATATTTATTATATTATTTAACATAATAAAGGAGAACAAATATTTACTGTTCATTAAGTAAACACCTTTTAAAATATTTTTATCAAACATGCAGATTTAGAAAAGGCCTGCTGGTGGCCCATGAGTTTGCCCAGAAAGAAGACTAACCTAATCTTTCACGTAGCCTAAAATAGGTTTACACAATATGAAGGTTTCTGAGCAATTTGCTTGAACAAAAAAAGAGGAAGAAACAAGTTTGAGGTAGCCAAGAGGAAGGTGTCTTGGCTGACCAGTTGGCCAGACAGTAAGTGCTTCCTCTTCTTGACTTGGTTTGGGCTAGCAGGTTGTTTGTAGGTACTTGGATACCTATGTGTAGGTATATATAGTCCTTATTAGCTTGTATAGACGCCGATCATGATCCATTCCACATCTGTTATCACATGCATACTCAGCTCCATTCCAGATAAAGAGTCCAGCTAAAGGACAAACCACAGGTATAGCTGGATGGTTCTGCCAGGGAGAGCGATGGTCCAGAAGAAATAGTACTAAGCAGGACCTGATAACCCCAAAGGACCTGACTCCATGTGATCAGTTATGGCAGTCCCCATGAAGTCAAATACTGCCTCTGTTACCTAACTTTTTGCCTATATTGGCCTGGGTAATAAAGAATTGGTAGTATAATTATCATGGAACCATACAATGGTTCAGGTTGGAAGAGGCCTTAAAGATCATTTAGTTCCAAACCCTCTGCCATGGGACAGGAAATGTCCCACTAGACTAGGTTATCCTCTCATATTAGGCCAAGTAGCAAGAGAAAAAAGGCCTCATTGTAACATCAATGCTAAGAACAAAGAATAGGTGCAATAACCTTGAAGATTTTCAGTGGAATATAAAGCTATATCAAAATAAATCTAAAAAAGCTTCATATAGTAACTAGACTTAACATAAGCATCTAAGATTGTGCTGCAGGAGTATTGGACAACATGCCACAATAACAACCATATTGTGGATGTGAATAAAACAGGAACTGTAAAAAAAGACTTGCATTGATAAGATCTATCATGTATTTTCTAATTGAAATCTTTAGATTCTAACATCAGTCTGAAAAAGAGAATTCTAAAACATGATATAACCGTATCCTTGTTTGGGTAAATATATACAACGTATTTGAATGAATTCGCATGGGGTTTAGCTATTTAGAAATCCTGAAATTAGCTTGACTTTAAATCTTTTTACAGAAAATATTCTTTGCAAATCAAAGATGCTTAGAGACCATTAACAAATTTTGTGCTTACTTATTTACTACATCTCCTACAAACATAATTCTGAGGAGATTATCAACAGTATAACATGTGGAAAAGCCTTTTCAGTGAAATAAGTTTAAAGAATTAATTATGTCATATCCAGAAGACAAATCAAGCAGTGCTAGCCAAACAGTGGAAAATATAGGCAATCTGGCTACATGTATTGTGTCTACTTAAGGACACAACTAGAAAATAAATGGGAAGTTTGACACTTTGATGAGTCACAAGTGAAAAAGCATAATAGTGCGCTTGTACATAGAAACTGGGAGCATGTTACTTGGAACGAGAGCTATGGACAGTATTCTATTACTTGCACATATTACAGGTATGAGTTGCATCATGCAGTTCAACAGACTAGTTGTTGCCTCACTTCCATGTGTGCTTATAGATTTCGCATACAGTTCATCAACATCTCCAGCATCTAAGTGCAACATGAGGATTCAAGTAAAATGCTCTAATAATACAGTTGTGTTTTTTACTTAAGTAACGAAATTATTAAAGAATGAAATATTTTGTTTTTCCAGTGTTTGCACTATTCTTCACTTTCTGCTAGCTGGAAAATTTTAATATGTTACATATGGTACCTTTCAAAACAAAACACTAATTAAAAATAACAAAGTGGAACACTGAGAAATTCATATTCCATGGAACAACAAATTGTTTCAAATCAGTGGTACAGAACCAAACAGGCAGCATTACAGTTATTAACACTGCTTTCTCAGTTAATCAGGAGAAAACTGTTTCTGGTATCAGTAATTTCTTAGCACTTCCTGTGTGTATTTTGATTGCTTGCATATGACACGTATATACAGTATAAAGTATGAAATGTATTAGTATTGATATGTAGCAAAAGCGTGAAAGCGTGTATTTCATACGAACCACACCAAGTGGTTCTAAATGCTAAGATTCAATGTGGTCTACAATAATTCCTCTTTTTAATTTGTACTGTAATTTGTTCTTTTTATTCTGGTGTTTCTAGATTCATGATGATGTTTTTCCCTTTCTGTAAGTGGCATAATTGATTATGCATAAACCTGGAACAACTTTTATTTTCAGATTTTTATATTATTCATAACTACTTAGAACAACACATGTAGACTAAAGAAGTAGTGGCAATGGATACATATTATGATGAAATATGGTATATGACTCTACCATAGAAAACTATACTATTCTGTTACATGACAACTTATTTTGTACTTTACATGTTTCTAACTCTAACTCACGATGTCTGCTGTAATGATTTTTGGAAAATCTGTTCATGTTGTGGTTTACTCATTTTGGATATGATTCCAGCATGAAGCCTTCTCTGCAAGAAGTAAACCTTGTTCTAGCTGCTCATAAAATTTTCCCAAGAAGTGTTTATAAAAGCTAGTAAAAAAGAAAGTGCTCATTATTTTTGATAAGCACTGAAGGATTGGAAATACATATTGCTATCACAAAGCCAAAGTTATTTGGAAGTAAAGAAGAAGGATATATATGGATTTTTAAACTGGTGTTTCTTAAAAACATGAATTTTCACGAGTCATTTACCTTAAGAGTTTAAAACTTTGCCCTTCCTTTTCCTATGGTTAAATGGAGGGAAAATAACTAAGCCTCAACAAATGTCAAATCCAGCTTTAAAATATTGGGATTTAAAGGAGGTATAATACCAATAAGTCTAAAACTATTAGGACTTCCTAGTGAGAATATACAGGACTGTTTTATGTAGTTTTTGACAGAGGACTTAAATTAGCCCAGCAACATGGATGGTGTAACTTTTCCTGATGCCTGGGAAAGAAATGCTGTCAAGCTCTAAGTTGTGGTGATGGCACTTAGTTTGTATGAGTCTAATAAAAGGGCAGAGTGTATGCATGTTTCTCCGATTTTAGATTTTTTTTCTCTTAGTCAGAACTTTGAAGTCTTTTTAAAGCTTTGTTCTCTTCCTCTTTTCCAGGCTAATAAAAAGAATTATTATTACTACCACATTTGTGTCTCTTGGATTTTATTTTAGCTAATGCAAGCATTTTTACAACATGATCTTGGACAAAAGAGCAATTAGAATTAAGGAGCCTTATCCAACAATTACAGCACTTATTGCAATTATAATAGTAACTTAGTAAGTTGATGACTTACTGACTTACCCAAATGATACATTTTTATTTTGCTTTTAAAGTTAGCAAAAGCTTAATGTTAGAGTTTTGTAATGAGCCTGTGGTAACCAGATTTGTAGTCTGAAGCCTTCGTCTGCCACACTGTTAGCCATCAAAGGAGCCCTGTCCTACCAAGCTTTCTATTTTCACAACAGGATATCTGGTTTCTTTTATGAGGATACAGCTATGTTAATTTGGTTTAGTGGTTTGTTGGAGGTAAGCATGCTCTTCACAGCACAAACACCAAAATCCCCTTAAAGCAGTTCCTTGTTAATAGCTGGGGTCTGATTGGCAGTGTTGCATTGTAAAGTGTGATTTGGTTGGATAAATATGTTTAGTCTAGTAAGCACTTTAGTGATTGAGTGTCTGTTAATGGATAAAGGTGGATTATGGTGAAACCTCTACAGGCTGTCATTGAGCACTTAGAGTTTTGAGATGGCATGGAGGGAATAGAAAACAAACCCGCACTGCAAAAAAACTCACCAACTATAACATTTCAAATATTTAGTGCTATTTCAGTATTTAGGTTTAAAATCATATTTCATTTGTGGAAAACAAAGCAGACTGTGCAGCTCATAGCCTTCTTGTTTGGCTTTAGATCAAGCATACTTGTTACATGCATCTGGGTGTATTCAGAGAGAGATCTTGCTAAACACGTGATAGTCAAAAAACCACCAGGTACCTGAAGGGTACTGTCTGAAGGGTAAGTGCAGAGTATCCGTAACTTTTTGGGGGAATGTACTTAAATCTTTTTCAGGATAAAAATTCAGGATAAAATTCAGTGCAATTTCATGCCACTTTATTAATCAGCCTGCTTGCTTGCTTGCTGTTCTGCAAACCTTTTTTTCTTTTAATAGCATCATCACCAAAACAAAGATTTTCTGCAAAACCACCCTTCATGTGTCTCCTTCTAAACACATAGATGAAGATCTTTCTTTCCCTTACTTTTAAGAAATGTAACATGATCCTCCATATAAACCACCAACAAATGTCACTTTTTTCCTCTACTCAGGTGTACACAGCTTTTTATTAGGTGCTAAATATCAGCTTACTTTAGGACTTGAAATGGCCTTGAGGCCAAGTGGCAGATTTTCAGGCACATAGGTAGAAACTCTCCACTTTTGGTGAGTTTTAAAACCTCTGTGTGTGTGTGTTCTTGTTGATGGCCATGGTATAATAATTTATTAAGTTTTAGTCATACTAAGGATATGCAGCATGTATTAGCAGGTGAAGTACACACCCAGAATATTTTGGTGTGCATCTGAAATGCTTAGACAAATACAGCTTCCATAGAAGTCTTGTTAAGTTGTTAAGCTAAAAACTTAAAATTTCTTTGGATTTTTTTTTTGAGTCCGGAGGGAGATCTATTTTCAAGGAAAACCCTGGAACTCTTCCCTCTGTTCTCTTTTATTCTTTCCTTATCAAAGACACAGGCTGACCCATGCCTTACAGTTGATAGTTACCATGTGTCAGTATCAGTTTGAGCCAACAAAACTTACAAAAAATCTAGTGAAATTTTTAGAGAGTGAAACTTCCTCCTGCTTAGTTTGGGGAAACTTCTTGCAGCTTCACTGTAAACCTACATGTTTCACATACTTTTTTCATACGGTTAGAACTGCCTGCACAGGAAGGTTACCTTATGGTCAAGTCCAGATTAACTGGGGAGGTGCTGGCTTCACAATTTAGTTTTGGTTTTTACTGTTAGGTGCTCTTCTAGAGGATATAAGTCTCAAAAGTATTTAATGGCCTTGAGTAGAACTTAATGATTGAGTAGATTCTTTCTACTATGTTACTCTAAAGAACAGGCTGTATGATCATAAAAGTTACTTCTGGACAATCTTGGAAATTAAAGTCTTTGCTAGGATCCATGTAACCATTATAATAGAGACAAACAGATTTGTAGACTTGATCTTTTCCTGTGTTTCTTATCACAACTCTTGCTTGAATGGGAGAATACATCAGCATTCCAATTGTTAGTTTCATATAATATATTTGCTTCACATCACAGAACTCTTGCTCTTAGATATCAGTTGTTAGCAATAATAAGATAAAAAAAGGGAAGGAATTATTTACAAATATATAAAGATATTATTCATGTATTTGATATGTTGCTTTTGATCTGATACTGTATATAGCCCTTTTGCAGAAAATATGTACTACCTAGCATGCTGGACCACTGGAAAATACAAAAGAAATACGGCTAAGGAAATTAACACAGAAAAAATTGTTGCATTTTCCAAGCCCTTAGCATGTTTATATGCCTTCACCTTTACTCTTCCAAAGAAGAAAAAACAAAACAAGGCTTATGATAGATTTGAATGTCTAAGCAACACTGTGGAATACTGTTTCTTGTTCTAAAATGTGCTACCCTAAATAAAAACCCTGCTTCTAGAGAACTCTTCACTGATTTTAAAAGTCAGGTAAAAGCTAAAATGAAATTCTGGAGATTCTTTGGAGAAGGGCTCACATTTGAAAAAAAGAGTTGTGAAAACAGCTGATTGATAGAGATAAAAAACCAGAATGTTTGGGGAATCTGGGAAAGCATAAGATAAACTAAATTACTGGAGCAAGATTTGGGATTGATGAGGAGAAGGAAACCAGGGAAAGGACCAACGGTTTGAGTCACATTGACAGTAGGACATAATTAATTATTAATAAAACAAAAAAAAATTGAGACAATATACAGAGGGCAGGCAGAGCATCATCAACTGGAAAGGAAGAGAGCAGGAAAACAGGGGAAGAAAGGAAGGATATAAGAGGAATAATTTTCAAATAATGCAATATTTAAATTATGAACAAAGTTATAGATGTGGAAACTGCAGACAAGAATGAGACCTGTGATAGCAGAAAGGTTATATAAAGGGAAAAGGTAAAATCCAAAAGGTGAAGAGAAAAGAAAGCTATCTGAAGGGAAAAAATATAAGCAAAAGATGTAGCAAGTCAATGGAAAAATAAGCTGTGTAAAGATGTCCTGTGAAAGAAAGCAAACATTAAGAAAGTATTGATACTAAAGAGAATCAAGCATTCTGAAGTAGAACTTTTTGGGACTGCATAACGGAGCTCAGAAGCAGATAGCAAAAATGACTAGGAGAGCTTTATTTCTGTGCTATGAACAGGAAATTCACGTTAGAATTACATCTACAAAGACAAAAACCAGAAATATTGACCATAGGATAAATATTTGTTAATGTAATTAGAAATATGCATGTGATCCATGAACCCAGGAGTTTTGAGGTCAGTATCTTAAAATGATGACAGTGACTTTAAGACTAATGCAGGTTTTTTTCTAGGAAATTGACATAGTTGCAGGTACTCAAATTGTCTTGAACCTCTTTTGCTAGTGCTTCCAGTTTTGCCATTGCATCTTTAATTCTTTGTAAAACACATCATTTTGAAATTTAAATATTATTTTCTCCCCTAAGTTGCTGCATAGGTCTTACATGGTAAAGACAGGAAGGAAATACAGACTGTCTAAAAGGGGGAAACAGTAAAAATTGCACATAAGAAAGTGCTCTAGGTGACTGAACTAATCAAACAAGAGAAAGCAGGCATTAAAGAGCAGGTAAGGAAGTAATTTTAAGTGCTATAATTTGAAGTAACAGCATACCTAAATAGGAGGCAAAATTTTTGAACATAAATGGTTCCTTAATATTAAATAAACACATACATATACACAGTATATACATAAATACTAAGAGGTGTTCTTAGTTGGGATAGCAATTTTTTAGTTTTGGTCCACAACTTTGGCAATAGCTTTCATATCTTGCTCCAATGGCATGTAGTTTTTCTAATTTGGTTAAGCTTAACCATAACACTGTACTTCTGCTTCAGAACTGCACATGAAATATGTTCAGCTTTTGCAGCCCTTTTTCACAAATACCCAGCAGGCATCCAAACACTTTCAAGCAATAAATAAGACCCCACAAACAAAAGCAAATTAAACCTTCCACTTCTATTCATAAAAATATATATGCAGCTTTATTTAACCAATCAGATGCCTGTTTGTGACACATGAAATAACTTGGTGGTCTTAGTCCAATTCCAACTGGACAGCTGTTTAGACCATAAAACTTCCCACCATAATTGGCTTTAAACAGCATCCTTGTCAGTGAAATAGCCAAGTTTTGTAGAGGCACAGAAACTGAACAGCCTTTTTCATAGCCTAGAGGTGGTTCTTCTAGATTAAGCATGTGGGTGGCCCGCTGATAGTGGTAGAATAAAAAAAGAAAATGACAAACTTCGTATTGCTGGACTTCTTTGTATTGTATCTTTTTTTAGAGATCAGGACAGAATTCTACTCTGAGTTTCTCATAAATGTTAAATTTAAAAAGTGCAATTTGTATTGACATGAAAGGTGTTTCGGAAACTATGAAATAAATTGTCCTTTGGCAGCCAATTGCAAATAGCTCAAAGAGACCAGAATTTCATTCCTTGTTTAAAGCAATACGCTTATTTTTTTCCTTAATAAATAAATGAATAAATACATAAATAAATAAATAAATAAAATTTGTGATTTAGAACCAGATTGGTTTATATATTACTGGAAAGGGAAGTGCCACCTAGTTAAACCTGTATTCCCAAAGTTGTCCTGTGCTAACTAAATAATGGAATTTTAATAAAAATTTGCCAAATATTTGAATGAATGGTGAATTAGCCCCCCAAAATTTTAGAAAATCTAACCTCAAAACAGAAACAGATGAAGAAAAGTGTGCCTCACCCAGACTGAGAAATTATCTAGAAACGTAATGCCTAATGCCAGCCCTGAATAAACTGCAACATTCTGCAACACTCTGCCTTGACTGACAGTACCATCATCCATAAAGTACCTTAGAAATATAAACTAATATAAACACACAGAGAAAATACCTTATAAAGCAGCTGAGACAGTTCCAAACAATGTGAAATGAGATCAAAATGTATAAATTGTCACAAAAATAGCACCAAATTCTCTAATTCCCTGTAGCATGTGCAATACCTTGGCACCAAATATAGCATACATCCTGTCTGAAATAATATTTACACTCACTTTGCACTGATGTAAATGCCTGTACAGGGTGCAGGGCAGTGGATGTCTTGGCCCATGATGTGGAATTGTTTAAGTGCTACAAGAGAAACGCTACTATAGTATTCATTCTTGAAAGTCTGCCTACTTTTTTCTTTCCCAGCGACTGCTTTTTAAAGAAACGTGCCTCTCATTTGCATTTTGTATTCTGTCTTTTGTATGAACTCTCAACAAGCTGAGGGAAAAATGTAGGTTTCATAACATTCTGTGTAAAAAAAGAGATGTGAGTTGGGGTTTCTTTATTAAAAAAAAAAAAAATGACAATACCACTGTTAAGTCAAATGGGCACATGCTTTGTACAGCTCCCAAGGCCTATCTGAAGAGTACAGTACAAAAACAAAGCCTGGCGAAGAGGAAGCAGCTGCAGGGTTGATATAGAGCCCTTTCTTATAAACAAAGAGCACCAACAAAGCTGTTTGAGCATGAATATTAGATTTGCTGACTTTTGCTGTCTTTTCCTGACATCACCATGGGAGATAAACATATTACAAGGAGTAGAACAGCTTGTTGTTTGAGAGGTTGCCAGATGTGATAAGTGAATGGCAAAGTGGCAAATGAAGACAGGGTGCCCATCCTGACAGTCTCAAGCGTAGCTGAGAGTTGTGACTTGGTGAAGTGTTGCAGTGAACATAACTGGGCTGGAACAAGTGGATAAAAATGAACTATGAACCTCTTTTTTTTTTATGGTGAAGAGCTAACAGCTGCTTCCATCTGGGAACTGTGTGAAAGTGCCTTACAGCTGTACAATAATAAACAGCTAGAAACTCTGCATGGACTACTGCTCCATTTACATTCTTTCCCAATCTTTTGACTCATTAAACTGTAATCTTCCTCCTAATTATATTTCATCAATCTATTGTTTATGGAACTCTAGATTAAATAAGAAACATATTGAAACAAAACTAAACTTATAATTAGTTGTCTTCCCCTCATCCCTCCTCCCTTTGTATTAGCAAGTGCATCATTATCAGGCCCCAGGGGTTTGGTGAGGCAATCAGTTTACGTGGTGCACTCTGGCAGAAGAGAATAAAAAAACATTTGTAGCTGCATAATATGATTTACCAGCTCTAGGGCTCCAGGGTCTACACTTCCATAAATATAAGTGACAAATTATCAATAAATCATTCCCTCATCTATCATATTGCATAATGTTTATTGAAACCGAATTCTAATAAATATAAAAGTCACCTTTTTTATCCAAAGCATAAGAAACAAAGATGACAGCAATTACAAACAGAAATGAAAAATGAGAAATAAGCCCCTTCACAAGCAACAAACTTTCTTTTCCCTAGCATCCTTAGCACCTCAGTGTTGTTGGCTTCTAAAAACTGCCTTGGAGCAGACATGACCTTAAAATGCTGACTTTTATTCTTTGATTATGATAAGTATTGTTTTTCTGGTTTTGTTTGTTATGCATGTAATTCTCACATCTGGTTCCCACTCTCTGAAGAAATCAGTCTAGTGCACTTTCAAAACATTGATCAGAAGCAACGTCAGAATTGGTAAAGTTCTTCCAAATAAGCCCTATTGTAGATGAGCTCAGCACACCAAGACTTGTGTTCTGTGTTGGTTTGGTTCACTGCAAGAAGTTGTTTGAAAAGTAAAACAAAGGGGAAAACAGGATATTTGCAGATTAATTAATGTTTTCATTCTCCTTCTCTGTAAATCAAAAACTGTAGCTCTAAAATTTTATACCTGGGAGGTTTTTCACTCCACTTTGTGACCACAAAAACTAGACCAAATATTGCTTTTGGATGTAAAAACCCTTATGAAAGACTCTTTCAAGAAAATTACTCATGAAAGATTTAGACTTTATTACATTTCCCCTTCAAATTAAAAAAAAAAAAAAAAAAGATAATGTATACATTTAAATTTCTTGGAAAAGATTTTGGAGATATCTCACCTGTTACAGGTGCTAATTAAATCATGGGATTATCTATCCCAGTATTTTCAAGCAGGTCAGCATCTGGAAGTAATTTATGCAGAGTAGTCATTAGACTTCTGTAATACTTTAAAAAGCCAACTTAAATCTTAATTGAAATTCCCTGTCCTTTTGTATTTTGTAAGCCAAACATCATATACCCAGGTTAAGCTTAACTAACATCTCCTTCTCAGAAAGATCACATTTTCCACTTCTGTTCCTCTTTTCTTTTTCCACAAGAAGTCATAACTACCTTTATATCATGAAAAAAGAAAATCTCTGCTAAAATACTTCATCTTACTTAAATTTCTGTTAGTTATATCCTGCCCTGCAGTGCATGTAATCTGTATGTTCAGTGACACATTTTTGCTGATGTAGATAAATTCTGTTTAATCCAAAGGAGCTTGCCCATTTAGGATAGAAAAGTCTTTCTCCCTTGTAACTTCAGTGGAAGTTTTGTTTGCCTGAGCATTGTAGGACTGGACCCAGGAGTTTCCTTTCCAGATTAGGCTGTATTTACTGTACAGGCTTTCTCCCACAACATGATTTTTATCAGTTCATGTTGTGTTTTGAGGACAACATAGGCCTGTGTAACAGTGTTGCTGTGTTTGTGGAGTACAAGGGGGTGGATGTCTCTTTCTGAGAAGTTCTCACAGAATTTTGAAGGAAACATTTCGTTTCCCATAGCTTTAAGGCCATAGCTCATTGACCACTGGAATAATCTTACTGAATTCATTTGTTCTGTTCCCATATAGATGTGTTTGCACATCAGAACCTGCAAAATATTTGAAAGTAGGAATGCTCCTAGCACTTGTAATGCATTAAACAAAACCCTTTTATTTTAGAAATGGTTCCTCCTCTGGTGCTAAGGCAGACTGATAAGTATGGTGCTGGCAGAATTCAGCAGAGTGTTTATAGGCAGTATGACTGCTTGTTGCCCACACAATTTGTGGCTGCCAGGACAGCAAAACCGATCTAAAATCCTCACCACCAAACTACATGTGATCTAATTAGTTCAGCCACACTCCTTTTCCCATTTGATCCATCCCATTCAGAGCCAGCATGTCCTCAAGCTCTGTTTGGGGAAAGGAAGGGGATTTAAGAGCTTGGCATACCAAAGCAGAGAAACAGCTGCAGAGCAGTCATGAGTTAGAGACTTGATGCCAGCTCAGTATCTCATATTTGGTGATGAGTGAGGAAGTGAAAGAAACTGAGGCCACTGAGCCGACAGACTATTTCCATTCATTGAAACAGGATGTAATGAGAGATTTGAGAAATCTGGACTTTAAAATAAAGTCAAAATATAAACTGATGTGTATATCCTGATATAAAGAATGACATCTGTGAGAGAGTCTGAGCAATCTGCATGAGGATATCAGAAGACTAACAGATGATTTTCATAGATTTGAATGCCAGAGCTGTTGCTCAACATTCATACATTTCTGATTTCACATGATATACACTAATGAGGTCATAGCCTGGAACTAGGGGTAAAAAAAAAATAAAACTCCGGATTGATCATAATTCCAAAGAAATCTGGCCAAAAATTAGTATTTCCATAGGGAAAAGCAGACTTGCCCATATCTGCTGTAAGAATATTGCAATAACTTGACATAGGTATTCTGTGCCTGCCTTTCAAGAAAAGCCTTGAAAAATCATTGTTAAAAAGCTACAGTTATAAAAAGAGGAAAAAAATCTCTTAAGATGGCCATCTTGCTGTAAGTGAAGGACCCCATAAAATATCAGAGCATTGGAGATTTCTGCAGGTGATTAAATGCAGTAAATAATAAAGGTGTTTATTTTCATTCATGGGTACCTCTTTTAAATTTTCCTGAATTTTTATTTCTGTTAGAAGGAAAATTGAACAATGTGCATTTCTGGTCTAAATTGCAAAGGTAAAATAAGAGCTCATACAAAACTCCCAGTCTTTACATGATTGATTATGAATTGAAGAAAACTCATACCTAGCAAAGATCTAAGCTGATGTATAGTATTCGTATTTTTCAGCCACCTGCAGTCTTTCACTGGATCCTTTTGCTCTATTTTTGTTTTATTTTTAATTGATTGCACTACATATAGGCCAGAAAGTTTCCAGTGTATTTTAACAGTGGCATTTTCTGATGCCTTTGTTCAATCATCTAAGAACTTTTACAGAAGTTGCCCTGTAAAAATCATCCAGTTAATTATAACATGGCACTCTTTTTCTAAGCTGTGTGTTAGTTTTAACCAGTTACATGTTAACAGTAATAGTTGAATTGTTAATTTCAGAACCAAAAAGCAAAAGCCAGCAAAAGAAATACATTAAGACAACATAACAAATAATCCTCATCTAAAAGTCTAAAGCAACTTACAACTTTCACAATAGTTTCCAGTCTTGCTACTTGCTACCTGATAGCTGGCTTTTAGCCCATAAAAACATTGTGTGCTTGTCCTTGAAGTTCAGTAATTCATCAAGGAACTACGTGAAATTATTACATTTTTAACAACTACTTTTCTTGATTGTGCACGAATATCTCTTTCTCCTGTCAGAGCTAACAGCAGGGTATTGTTTATCAGTTAACTGATCATACTGATATGACACATCTATTTTAATACTGTCTGTATGTGTATTGATATCAAGTGCTAGCCAGCCAAGAAACAATTAGAGACACTATCATGTAAGCACCCTAGTCCCATTAACTTCAGTAGAAGCCATTTGTGTCTGAATAAAAGGAGAGACTTTGGCCCTGAATTTGTCTGACAGCTGGAGTGTATTTTTAACTTTTTTCTATGGTGTTGGTAGACATAACATAGCAATCTGCATGGGTTCACATAAATCCATCTAGAAATGAACATATTACTCTCTATACATAATTATTTTCCCATTTTTTGGCTAAAGAAGTGTTTTGCAAAGACAGTGTTAAACTGATAGAACCTAAAAAAAGGATTAAAAGTTAGTAGTATGCCAGGCAGGTCTATATGCACAAGTAGGCTCATCTTGCACACCAGGTTTGCCCAAACATCCTATCCAGGACAGCAGGGACATCGCTAATAAAATTTGATGAGGGGCAGGACTATTTGCTAAAATAAGAAAGAATTTATACCCACTTCAAACTAGAGTAGGGACAATAAAATCAATGAGACCTATACCTGTGATAAGCCACTGGAATACCAGAAGACACAATATCACATAATGAATAGTTAAGGTGATCTGAATCACCCTCAAATGTTTATTGTAGAATCATAGAATCATAGATTAGTTAAGGTTGGAAAGAACCTTAATATCATCCAGTTCCAACCCCTGCCATGGGCAGGGACACCTCATACCATGTTACCGAAGGCTCTGTCCAACCTTGAACACCGTCAGGGATGAGGCATTCACAACATCCCTGGGCAACCCATTCCAGTGCCTCACCACCCTAACAGGAAAGAATTTCTTCCTTATATCCAATCTAAACTTGCCCTATCACTACAGTCCCTAACGAAGAGTCCATCCCCAGCATCCCTATAGGCCCCTTTCAGATACTGGAAGGCTGCCATGAGGTCTCCACGCAGCCTTCTCTTCTCCAAGCTGAACAGTCCCAACTTCATCCTGCTGGCCACGCTCCTTTTGATGCAGCCCAGGATACGGTTGGCTTTCTGGGCTGCAAGTGCACATTGTCGGCTCATGTTCATTTTCTCGTCGACCACCACCTCCAAGTCCTTCTCTGCAGGGCTGCTCTGAATCTCCTCTTTGCCCAACCTGTAGCTGTGCCTGGGATTGCTCTGACCCAGGTACAGGACCTTGCACTTGTCATGGTTAAACTTCATGAGGTTGGCATCAGCCCACCTCCCAAGCATGTCAAGGTCCCTCTGGATGACAGATTATCTTATGTTCAAATGCAAAGCTCAAAAACAAACAAACAAAAAAATTTATGTGCCAAACTTCAGCTACCAACGGGAGATTCTTCTCTTTGTCACAATTTGAAAAAGTCCTAAATATTTACATGCTGATGCTAGAAGTGCAAGTTTGTAGGAGTAGGTGTCATGGTTCAGTCCTTTTGCCTGTTGGATTGCATTTGGTGAAAGGCTGCAAGAAAGGTACTGGAAACAATGTTCTCACAGTGGAATGCTTACAGCCAGGCAGTGGAAAAGTTTAGGCAGCTTGACATTTTTTGTTGGATTTTTCTTTTCAGATTAAATTCTTTTCTGTATTCATGTGCAGAATTTCTATTGACCTCTTGTCTCCAGGGTAAGACCTAATATATCAGTGTATGCATTTGTTCTCAATAATTGTTAATGAATATTTTCTTCTCTTAATATGTTCTTCATAAATTACTACAGTTTTCCATTGTAATTATTTAGTTAACTGTCTCCTTAAGAACACTATCTATTAGCCCATTTTACATGCTTCTCTGGAAAGTAGACATATATAGAAGAATAACCTTTTTTTTGTGAGTGACAAGGCAGTTGCAGTTTTGTTAAAAAACATGCTTTTAGTTAAATCTCCCTAGAATATAGATGTTTCATCCATGAGGGCAATATTTCAGAAAACTCAAGCACTCCTTTTTAGTTCCCAAGGTGCTTAACATGATTTTTTTCTGTGTTCACATAGCCCAATTTTCAAAGAAAATAAGATGCCTTTCAGAACACTTTATTCCTTATTTCTTCCTTATTTCATGAAATTATCTACTTAAATATTTTTTTAGATTCATAATATATTTTTTCCTCTTCCTTATCCTACTGTAGCCTCTGCAGTGAATATAGGCTGTGAAAGAATAAAACTTTAATTTTAAAAAGTAGCAAAAATATCCTGTAACTCCTGTTTAAATTACTCCAGAATATTGATTTTGCATTGTTGTATGCTATGTTTTCAGGAAACAATTCTTATCTTCCAATAATTCTGTTGTCCCAGAACTCTTGAAAATACAGGATTCAAACCCATGACTAAATTGTTGCATCTTAAAGAAATTAACTATATCACAGAAACTACATGGCTATATTCACTTCAACAGTGTGAAATACTGAGTAATCCTAGTCCTTGTAGTTCTACTATGTCAACTGTTCTTCTAAAAGAATTACGTATCACCTGAAAACTGTCACACCTGTACTGGCCATTCTTCCTGACCATTTCAGCAGTACAGGGAATGATACACAGCCTTGAGGGAGAATACTCCCAGCATTCCTCCCAGGAAAAATTGACCACTTATTCCTACCCTTTGTTTCTTATCATTTAAGCAGTTGTCACTCAGTTGTCACTATATGACAAGCCCTTACTCTGTAAGGGCACAACTTCTGTAAGAACATCTGGCAAAGGAGACTGAAAGTCCAGCTACACCATACCAGCTGGATTTATCCTTATTCACTTTATAAATCATTCCTTCACAGAACATTATCAGGTTTGCAAGTCACACCTAGGTGTCTTCAAAACTTACTGACTCTCCCCCAAGGATCACATCTAGTTACCATATTCTAATACATTCTTTATCACTTTATCTAGGCTTACATAAAGACAGTGTAGAAGCAAAATATGAGATTAGTAACTGATGGGATATCAAATATTTCTGTCATAATTTTAGTATCGAAGAAAACTTAAGTGATACTTAACACATCTCAGTTACCAGTACAGGATTTTCCAATCCAAATACCTTTGGCACTCCTGGAAATATTTAAACCCTAAAATTTTTTTCCTTCTTAATTTATCAAGGCGGAACAAATCTCTTCTACCCTTGTTTCTGTTGGAAATAGTTCTTCAGACTCTTATTTATTAAAGCATGATTTGAGTGTATGGTCTCTTCTGTAATGAATACCACTGCAAGGAATTCAGTGTGCTTTTTGCAGTGGTCTGGGTTTTCCCTGACAGATCCTTTTATATCAAGATGATCCAACATTTCCAACTTCTCTTTGAAGAGCTTTTTTCTTTTGATGCACTGGAAAGAGATTTTATTATTAACGTTTATTCTTTCAGCCAGTTGCTCAACAATTTTTGGCCTGCCTAAATGTGGTTTTACACTTAAGACTGTGGTTTTACTTTAAAGAAATAATGCACATGAAGATTTTGCACACTCTTCTGATATATATTCTGTATCAGATTTATTTTTTTTTTTTTTTTTTTACTTATGCATGAATTGATCCAGTAAAAAAATGGTGGGAGGAAGTGTTAAGAAGTTTGCTTGTCTAGTATATCTCTCAAAAGTGTTAGAAATTACAGAAGCATAAGTATTTTGCTACCTTATTCAAGAAATGCTAAAGACACGTGAGCTGCAGCTTTCAGAACTCACTCAGCAGTGAGGTTTAGGCCTTTCATATGCAGGCAGTCTGTGAATAAAGCTGCTCAAGGACTTAAATTTTATGTCTGTCCTCAGCCTTCCCCTGCTACCCTGCTTGCTGTGCTTTGGGAAGCTGCACATAAATTCAACCTGTGTGTTGCTGTCTATTTTCTTTTACTTCCCCAGGCAAGACTCTTAGACATCTCAGTACATCAAACAGGATTTCAAATTCTGCTTCAAAGCTCTTTAAACACCATCATTTTAGGAGCTTTTTCTTTTACTAGGTCATTTAATGATGCCACATCTTCTTCAAAAGAAAAAAAAATTTGGTGTACATACATTTTGTACTAGCATTCTGGTAAATTTTTTTATAGATTATTTTATATACTATAAAAATAAAATTAAGCTATACAACAATTTATTTATTTATTTATATTTGCTTCATTATATAAAGAAGCAGAAAACTACGTGTAATACCAGCTCTATTAAGCTCAAAAAAACTTGAATCTAAATTCAGACTTTGCCTCCATCCTTTGTGTATCTTGTATCCTCTAAAGATCATGTCATAAAGTCACATGTGGAGCAGTTTTTGCATTTCAACCACCAATATATCTATTTTTTTTTCTTGATTTTAATTTATATAAACTAAATTTGTTCCTAAACTATTTTGGATTGGGGTGATTTTATTTACAGAAGTGTTTTTTATGTGATATCTTTTAACTGTTTTCTCTTGTGTTGGAGCAAGAGGCATTTCACATTAAGAAAGAGCATATGATGCATTGTTTGTACAAGGACTTAAAAATACTTTAGAAGAGCTGGACAGAATCAACTAGTTGCACAGATGTTTTCAGTTTTAATTGGTGGCAGTGGTTGTTGAGGGAAGAACATATCAGAAATTTAGGCTATTTGGAATAAAGAGTGTCCATTTGCATAAGTAGAGGGAATTTGTTGTGCAAAAAAACCACCGAAGTCCTATAATTTCAACAGCACTGTCTCAAAGCAGAGCAGACATATTACTTCAGTGTTAGGTATATTTTGTATTCTAACCCCCTTACTACCACTCCTGACATCAATACAAGTCCCCTTCAGTTCTCCAATCAAATTATATCATGACAATGATATTTAATAACTTCCAGATATTAAGTGGGTTAAAAACATTTCCTGAGCTCTTCTGAGCTGCAACATGCTGTGCAAATGAAGAATGGTTTTGCAACTAGAGGTAGCATGGCAAAGAAGCACACTCTATGCTCTTAGGATTTTATACATAATTATCACCATTTCGCAGTCCTTCGACTTTTATCAATAAAGATGATATTTTACAGAATATTAGCCACAGACAATTTACAGGTATAAATATAGGCACATTAAACCTATTACATAGGTACCTAATGTACAAATATGAAGTCTACTCTAAGACTCTGCCACAGAACCCAGCTTCTCTTGTCTATCCTTGAACAAAGCAGCCACATACAGATGTTTCTAACCTCTGTCAGCATCTGCCATACCATTACACAGCAACAGCTCAATAGCACCCACTTTACCAGGAGACCTTTAAAATTAGGCTTTCTTTCCTCTTAATTTAGTTACTTTCTCAGAAATTCTCAGGTGAATCATCATCCTTCATTGTCTAGAAGTGAATGCTATTGCACTGTTGCAAGTTCTGATGATTTTATTAATCTCATAGTACATGTTTGTTTTAATGTACCAGCTCCTGAAATCATACGGAAAGAGCAAATATCAGCTTTTTCTTCATTCTCTGGAAACATAACCAGCAAAAACCACAGTGTTTGTTTGATTTTTTCCCAAACCCTCTCCCTCACTGAAAATATTAAAATGCAGTGCTTAATCTTTCCAAAAACAGAAACCAAACATTTCCTAGTTTTAAATTGTGGTGCTTTTTGAAACTTGCAAGAAGGTGAGGAGAGAAGCTGAATCACAAGGCCTCAATAATTGGAGTTAGCAGCATCATGTAGGATTTTCATAGAATAGTTAGGGTTGGAAAGGACCTTAAGATCATCTAGTTCCAACCCCCCTGCCATAAGCAGGGACACCTCACACTAAACCATGTCACCTAAGGCTTTATCCAACCTGGCCTTGAACACTGCCAGGGACAGAGCACTCACAATCTCCCTGGGCAACCCATTCCAGTGCCTCACCACCCTAACAGGAAAGAATTTCTTCCTTATATCCAAACTAAACCTCTCCTGTTTAAGTCTGAACTCATTACCCCTTGTCCTGTCACTACAGTCCCTAATGAAGAGTCCATCCCCAGCATCCCTATAGGTCCCCTTCAGATACTGGAAGGCTGTTATGAGGTCTCCATGCGGCCTTCTCTTCCCCAGGCTGAACAGACCCAACTCTCTCAGCTTGTCTTCATATGAGAGGTGCTCCAGTCCCCCAGTCTTTCTTGTGGCCCTCCTCTGGACTTGTTCCAACAGTTCCATGTCCTTTTTATGTTGAGGACACCAGAACTGCACACAATACTCCAAGTGAGGTCTCATGAGAGCAGAGTAGAGGGGCAGGATCACCTCCTTTGACCTGCTGGTCATGCTCCTTTTGATGCAGCCCAGGATACGGTTGGCTTTCTGGCCTGCAAGTGCACACTGTTGGCTCATGGTCATTTTCTCGTCGACCACCACCTCCAAGTCCTTCTCTGCAGGGCTGCTCTGAATCTCCTCTTTGCCCAAGCTGTAGCTGTGCCTGGGATTGCTCTAACCCAGGTGTAGGACCTTGCACTTGCCATGGTTAAACTTCATGAGGTTGGCATCAGCCCACCTCACAAGTGTGTCAAGGTCCCTCTGGATGGCATTCCTTCCCTCCAGCATATCTGATTTAAAACCTGTTTCTACTCCTTCCCCCTCTTTCTTTCCACACACCCCCCCCCCCCCCCCCCCCTTCTTTCCCACTCCTGGAGGGATGGGGAGGAGAATCGAAGGAATGCAACTCCCACGGGTTGAGATAACAACAGTCTAGTAACTAAGGTACAACACAAATCACTGTTGCCACCACCAGTAATAAATAACGATAAGGAAATAATAAGGGAAGAGGGTACAATACCACCCACCAAAAACGAGCCCACCGGGAAGTGCCATGTCCTTCCAGGTAACTCTCAGTTATATCCTGGGCATGACATTCTATGGTATGGAATACCTCTTTGGTCAGTTTGGGTCAGGTGTCCTGTCCCTGCTTCCTCCCAGCTTCCCCTCCTCCCTGGCAGAGCATGAGGCTCACAAAGTCCTTTGTCAGAATAAACATTACTTAGCAACAACTAAAAACATCGGCGTTATCAATTTTGTTCCCAGGTTAAGTCAAAACACAGTGCTGCACCAGCTACTAAGGAGGAGAAAAACTGACTGCTATTGCTGAACCCAGAACACCACCAAACCACACAGCTTGGTGTCATCGGCAAACTTGCTGAGGGTGCATTCAACCCCACTGTCCATGTCAGCAACAAAGATGTTAAATAAGGCTGGTCCCAACACCGATTCCTGAGGGACACAACTCGTCACTGGCCTTTTATCTTTTTATTAACTGAAATTCATTAGAAATTTTCCATCAGTTTTTAATGGGACAAGTTTATTGTCAGAGAGACTCACTTTCTATTGCATCTGCCATGGTAGGGGCAGCCCAAGTAAAATAATATATTTGATGTCTGATCTTGCTAAACCCACAAATCTAGCTTGACTTTGGCATCAACCAAAGGAATTGCTCACTACCACTGCTTTCTCTCCCATGTATACTTTTTCAATTTTACCAAATGTTTAGCTTGCCTTTTTTCCCCCAGGTTGAGGGCTTACTTCCCTTGCCATATTTATTTAACCTCTCTGGTCCTTTGCATTTTTTCTGGCTTTACTTTTGTCAAGGTCTTTCAGTGCAGCATCATCAGCAAATCTCTCTAATATGATCTTTATTTCATTTTCCAAACCACTAGGATGTTAATTAAAAGCAGCTCTTACACTGGTACCTCTACTGGCTTGGACAGTTAAGTATTTTGCCATTTATCATTATCCTGTTTTTTAATCTCTGTGGCTACATTTACATAAAAGGTTGAATTATGTTTTCAAATTATAGTTCATGAGACTTTACTAAGTACTTGAGCTAAGATAATGTAAGTTAAGCTACTGTATCTCATTCTTCATTAATTCTGAAATTCTCCTAAAGAGCATAAAAATGTATTGGCAACATTTCTTTTTATTCACCCAATATTGCATATTCCACGTGGCTCTAGGAATAATTTCCTTTTTGTTTTTCTTTTCCCATCATATCTTAAAACTAAAAAAAAAAAAAAAAAAAAAAAAAAAAAAAATCTTAAAAACAAAAA
>NDXB01013756.1:0-77779 GCA_002631895.1 Agapornis roseicollis
GAGGTAGGAGACCTGTGGGAGCAGAAACCATGGCTCCAAAGCAATGGATCTCAGCAGGGTTGCTGGAGGCACCCTGGCAGTGCTCAAGGCCAGGTTGGACACAGGGGCTTGGAGCAAGCTGCAATATGGAAGGGGTCCCTGCCCGTGGCAGGGGTTGGAGCTGGAGGAGCTTTAAGGTCCCTTTCAACGCAAACCAGGCTGGGATTCCATGAGAAAGCACTTTGAGAGGACAGGGAACTTAAGGCAGACAGTTCATGGAACACTGGTCATCATCTGAAACCTTGAGACAGGAACAGTATCCAAAGTGTTGATTTCTTCTGCTGCTGCTCATTTACAGTTAAGGGTGTGTCAGGTAAGCATACAGCCTGGTCATATAAGAGCAAGTCACTGAGCATCCTACACATGTAAACAAGTGAAATAAGTATGTATCTTTAATCAGTTAGAGATTCTTGTTCTCATGCTGGTCGATGAGAACATGACCATGAGCCGGCTGCAGTGTGCGCTTGCAGCCCAGAAAGCAGCCGTATCCTGGGCTGCATGCAAAGGAGCGTGCCCAGCAGGGCCAAGGATCCTGCCCCTCTGCTCTGCTCTGTGAGACCTCACCTGGAGCATTGGGTGCAGTTCTGGTGTCCTCAACATCAAAAGGACATGGAGCTGTTGGAACAAGTGCAGAGGAGGCCACGAGGATGAGCAGGGACTGGAGCAGCTCCCATATGAAGGCAGACTGAGAGAGTTGGGGCTGCTCAGCCTGGGGAAGAGAAGGCTGCGTGGAGACCTCATAGGAGCCTTCCAGTATCTGAAGGGGGCCTATAGGGATGCTGGGTTATAGGGATGCTGGGCAGGGACTCTTCCTTAGGGACTGCAGTGACAGGACAAGGGGGAACGGGTTCAAACTTGAACAGGGGAGGTTTAGATTGGATGTAAGGAAGAAATTCTTTGCTGTGAGGGTGCTGAGGCACTGGAATGGGTTGGCCAGGGAGGTTGTGAATGCTCCATCCCTGGCAGTGTTCAAGGCCAGGTTGGATGAAGCCTTGGGTGCCATGGTTTAGTGTGAGGTGTCCCTGCNTCAAACTGAAACAGGGGAGGTTTAGATTGGATCTAAGGAAGAAATTCTTTGCTGTGAGGGTGCTGAGGCACTGGAATGGGTTGGCCAGGGAGGTTGTGAATGCTCCATCCCTGGCAGTGTTCAAGGCCAGCTTGGATGAAGCCTTGGGTGCCATGGTTTAGTGTGAGGTGTCCCTGCCTATGGCAGGGGGGTTGGAACTGGATCATCTTAAGGTCCTTTCCAGCCCGAACTATTCTATGATTCTATGTATCCATCCTTTGATAGATTACACTTTACCTGCTCTGCCCCCTGCCATGCAGCAAGCCAGGTCTCCATTGAAAGGTCATCCTCTGATGTCTAATAACTCAAGCTACAGAAATCACATCAGTCTAAGAATAAACAGCGTATCAGTAAGAAGCATTGCTTCAGTTAGCAGCAGGGACAAATCCATGCACTCCTTGTTCTTTGCTCTCCCGTATCTGAGCCATTACACCCCATTTTCAAACACTTTCTGGAAACAGAGATGTTGAATGAGATGGATGCCAGGGTTTCTCTCCTGGCCAAGCCTTTAGGAAGTATCACAACGCGTTTGATGGAGCGGCAGGCACCGAGAGACAAGAATGGATTCTGTTCCTTTGTAAAGAAATTGGGGTTTGCCAGAAACCAGAGGAGCGGCTGTTGCTGTTAGGCTTCAAGTTCTTCCAGGAGGAGTCCTTCAGCAAATTGGCTCATTTAGACACAACAGCCAGGAGCATGGAGGAGGAAAGAAAGGGTTTTGTTCAAGGAAAGCCTCTGTATTGTAAACAGGATAAAAGGGAATGGAGAGAGTCACTTATCAATGTCTGATGTGTCCCCAGGTCATTCCTGTGTAGCACCTATGGAGAAAAAGGATTTCACATTCACCGCTCTCTTAGAAAGCCCAAGCCAACGGTGGGGGATTTCTCTATCAAACAATCTACAGACACCCTGTGCACTGAAACCCCCATCGGTGCATTCCCCATCACTCTCCTCTGGCTTGTAGTTTAAAGCCTTGCAGCACCAAAGGGAAAGCTGGGTCCTTGTAGGGTCTCCTTTGTTCTGCCTACACCTCCCTGCTTTCCCCTCACAGCCATGGGACTTTGTTCTCCCTCTTTAAAAACAGACCCTGATGCTCTGTTTAAAACCAGACCCTTCATAATGGGTCTCTGCCTATTTCCCTAAGCATGATCCCAACAGGTACAGAAACTCTTTCCCCCTCCTCCCTCCCTCCTTTATTCCAGGCACACAAAGTATTCCCAGCTCTTTGCATGCTTTCTTGGTTCTAATAACTCTGGCTTTAAAAACAAAGGAGTGCCGAACCTGAGGGCATGTTGCGGAGGCAAGACATTTAGATGGATGCTTGATGGAGACTCCTCACTTAGTCCAGCTGCAGGCCATGGGGCTGCATGTCCCAGCTCTGACAGACTGCCTTTACACAAGCCAGACCTCACAGCACGCCTCTGAGGCTGTGGAAGTGGAGGCAAAGGGAAGGGGAGACATGACAAGAATGCTGAAGCCTCATCCATCACATATTTTGGGCTGCTGGGTGAGGTGCTGGACCAGGTCTTCCTGGGCAATAAGCTTTTTAAAGACACATTGCACCGTCCTGCTCACCTTCCCCAGTGCGGAGCATTTTTGCACTGCTATCATGGTTTGGTCAGTTTTGAGACTGATCTCTGGTCAGAAGAGTCACGGATGCTTGGAGCATCATTCCCCTCTTAATAAATGTGCCGGGTGAAGGGATACAGCAAGGGTGGGGAAGGTCAGGCCAATGGAAAAAGAAGTCTGGCAACACTTCACTAACCCCTCCCTTCTAGGAAAATGATAGGAATAGGAAGAGAAAGGAAACAGAAATCACCCAGGGAGGAGATGCACTGCAGCATCCCTCAGCCTTAGGGAGCTTTGGGGCACAAATGGCTGGAGGTTTGGAGCACATGCTGGGCGGTTTGCATCATGCTTTTATTATCCCCTGGGTGACAGCCACAGGTGACTGCTGGAGGTGAAATACTGACCTCAGTGGGGGTTTGGTACAGGCAGTACACTGGGTGTGTTTGGTACCTCCATGCCTTCACTGCAGTATAATGTGTTATAGTACCATAGTAATGATTAAATCTGGCTCGGTTCTCCAGGCAGGACTGAGTTCCTTGTGCCTTTGCCCTGCAAATGGTGTCTCAGCTTGACCTTAGCAATGACATTCAGAAATCAGGAACAGAAGAGCCTCCTCCAACAAAGCCAAGGATACAGAAGGGGCAAGAAATAGCGTTGCCTTCCCCAGTCGATGAACAGATGAAATTACAATATCCCTGAAAGAAGTGTACCACCTTGCTTCCAGCATCAGGACACCTTGTTAGGAGCCTTCTACTGACATGGCATCCCCCCTTTAATCCCAAATCTCATTTCAATCTCTGCCTTAAGAGCTCTAGCTTTGAAAATCTGCATTTATCTACTTGGCAGCCCTCTGATACGTGACTGTATCAGTAGATGAATTCAGATTTCTTTAGCCCTAAAGTGCATGCATAATTTAACACTTACATAGGCAAATCTTGAAATATCTGGGCAAACCCATGTGCTATGCTCCTGGTTTTCCCAGGGTCACTTCCCTGACAGTCTCTGCAAGGTGTCAGGTTCAGAATTCCATCAGGCAAAACCATCATCTGCTTTGGGAAGTCGGAGGCGTCGCTCTTTGATGTGCTCCTCATTTCCACTGAACAAACACCCATTGGCTAGGTCGAATTTTGGCAAACCAGTGCAGATGAGGACTTCATGAGTTCCATAGGTCAATCCTGAGGTGCTTTTCCAAGTCAAATCCTGATGTCAACCTGCCTCATGCTCACATTGTGTCAATATGGGGGGACCTTAAAACACAAAACCCCCCACCAAACCCCCAAACCAGGTAAAAATCACTGTAACCTGTGTTTCATCCACTGATTAATCCAGGCATAAAGAGATGGCTGTGCCGGGCTTCTCACATGCTGGACTGCCTGCTCCAGGGGCTGGGCTGTGCTTGTTGTTAAAACAGCCTGACACCAAGAGGCCCCAGGAGCTGCATGCATCCACAGGATAGATGTCTTCTTCTGTCAATCCAGCTGGAGTCCCCCAAGAGGGAAAACTGGATTGTCCGTATGGGTGAGGGGGAGAATGTCATAGAGGAATGCTTCTAAAACCTTCTCCAGTAATCGGAGCAAAACCTTACCAAGTCTGTTGCCATTAACAGAGCCTGGGACTGAATGCAGGCTGAAAAGGTGCAATTTGCCATTCAGTCCAGCCTGGTGCCAGAAAGCCAGAGCAGCCAGCTTGCATGGGCATTGCTCAAAATGAATGCAATTACAACAGTGTGGTGCTTTTCAGGCCATTTTCCATTGCCCATTTCCACTGGGGGGGGGAGAGGGGAATTGCCTATTGCCTATTGCCATTTCCATCGCCATCACCAGGCACTGATGCAGGCGACTGGAAGACAGGTTGGTCGTCAATGGTGTGGTGGCATTTACCCACTTGCCAGGATGCCTGCAGGGAGAGGGAAGGTGCCCCAGCAGGAGCTGTTGGACCGCTTGTCCCATCACTGTGTTGGAGATCTTATCTCCATTGATTAGCTGGGTCCTGCTGTACTGCTCTTTTCACTGTCCTGAGCTTGCTGGCAATTTGCTGCTTCTATTTCACATTCAAAGAAGGGCTTGTTTTCCCTCAAGCTTATCTGCTTCTTTGGACCAGGCTGCATGGTCTCATTGCAAAACCAATCTACCTCCAGCAGCCAACCTTGCACCTCTATGTTCTGATTCAGTCTTCCAGGTTCAGCTGCATTTGGCCATTGGTGCAGTGGCGGCAGGGTTTTGTTTGCCCCAGTACAAAATTACATCAGCCAGTCTCCCTGTTTAAATGAAATGGGTTCACTTTATTGCTCATTCAAGCTTCCCAGCACTGTGCTGGTGACCAAAGAATCATCAGGTGCAGCAGCTGGGACTATGATGGGCGCCACAAGAGCTCCAGGACTTGTTGCACTCAAGTGGGTTTGGATGGCCCACATTGGGAGGAATCCACAATCACTTTAGTCCCTGGTAAACTGATGTCTCATGAGTCTAGCCAGGATGCTCACCTCCCTGGTAGCTTATTATCCTTGTGGATCTGAATTTCCAAAGATGCAGTTTTAACTGGATGGATCATAAAATTATCTAATATTATAAAATTATGTCCTATAAGTACAGAATATCTGTGTTGATAACAGGCAATCACAGCTTATCTCTACCTGTCCAGTCACAGATTTTTCTGCATCACTTCCCTGCAGCCTCCAAACCAGGTGAGTTCTTTGTTCACAGCAAGTGATGCAAAATCAACCCATACTGATGGCAAAAGACTTTCCATCTGCCAAGACAGAATCCTTTGGGTGGGAAAAGACCTTTAAGATCATTGAAGACTCTTCTCCCCAGTGTCCATACCACATGCTGCTTGGGAGAATCACCTTTTCATCCTCAAACCTGCTTCGCTTTTCTGCTATAGCTGTTGCAAAACAGCCTACCTCACCTTGGGGCCCCACACTGCCCCTTGACAAGGCTCCCTGAGGGTCAGCAGGACACCACCATGGCAATACAACTGACTTGGTATCAGGAGGTCACGTTTGCCTGCAGAACTACTGTGTCTTCCCTCAAGATGGTCATGAGTGTAGCCAATGACAGCATGACTTCTCTCCATCACCCTCTTGGGAAGTGGGGACACTCTTCTTGTCATGTTGCCCCAGAGGGGAAAGATGCTTGCTGGAGCTGGAATGTGGTCAGCAGCATCCTTACCTGGGTGACACAGCCACCCTCTGCCGCTCAGTAAGGTCTCAGCCCTATGGGTGCTATTGTATGTAAGAGCTGGAGGGAGAAACAGAGCAAGCACAAGAGAGAGAGAAATCCTTTGAGAGGGGAAGCCAGGACCATGAGCTCTGCAAGCAGCTGGAGACCAGTGATGGACTTAGAGACTGAGGGGCTCAGCACAGCTCTTCTTCAGCTGCTGACAGCTCCTTCATGCCCCCAGTGAACACGGGATGGGGTTAGTTTTGGACCACTGGTTAAGGTCTGCCTATCCTGGGCGGGAATAACTCAGGAGGGAGATGGTAACTGCACAAGTTGGCCACAACATGGGAACACAGCACATTTCTGCAGCGTGGGAGCCTATTCCTGCCAGTGTCTGTGTATGGTGCTGTATAGCAACACTTCACCTGCTTTTATCATTACACGACCCCCAGATATCAAAGTGCAATCAGTGTCCTTGTGGGAGAATTTGAGGAAGAAGGAGACCCGGGTTGTCTAATGGTTGACTTCAGCAAAGACCAGAGCACGACCCCTTTTCCCTGCATCTCTGACCGCTGGTCCCCACCGGTATCATCCCCTCTCCATGTACCTGCAGCCCTGAGCTGGGTTGTTTGCCCAGTTGCAGGCTGGGGAGAAGCAGCACTGCAGCTCCTCCCAGAGACCTCAAGGAGCGGCAGTGCCTCAGGGCACTCAGTAAATGAATAGAAACACGGAGTCAGAACTGATTAGGGAGCTCAGGTTTTGGCTCGGACTCTCTAGAGCCTCCAAGGCATTGCAGAGGCTCAGAACCTCATTACTTCTATAAAGTGAATTCAGTAATTAGCTCAGGTCAAAAGTTTACAGCTTGGAGTCTGCAGTTGGGGAAATGGTTCCTCCTGGGCGTTAGAAACCAAACTGCAGATGCAAAACCAAGACCAAACTGGCATCAAGGCAAAACGCTCAATCGAGGCGCTTTTGGTGGGACTGCCTTGCTGTGCAGCCTTAGTGGGCAGTGAGTATTGCGATGATGCCCCCTCAAAGGAAACACATCGCACTGAGGAAGTAGAAAAGACATTGTCATAAATACTTGTGAAGGGAGGAATTGCCTCACTGGTGGGTCCTGGTCCTAGTGAAGCCAAAACCCTGCCATGACCAGGACAAGGTTGTTTAAATGAGGGTGCAAGGCTCTGTCCCTCCCCTGTTGTCTCCAAGCAGTCTAGCTGAAAAGCAGCCGAGACCTAAAGCAGTAATTCATCCCAGGGATAGTGTTGCCATCAGTTTAAATAGCTGACCTCTACTGCAATGTCTCTATGCTCCTCATTTCAAAGACAACCCAAAGCAGCAATTTTACGTCCTCAATTCGCCCTAATTCAGTAGCTGAAATGATTTTATTTTCCAGTTTCATGTGATATCCCCCAGTGAAATGTTATGAGACAGCAAAGCCCAGTGTCATTTGCTGCTTCATCATTTTAGTCGTGGTTTTAACAGTTTACCTGACTCACAGACAATTCATTACCTTATAATGATCAGACCTCTGGGTCCCATCCCACTCTGAGAGGCCTCTGCAGTTGTGCTGCATCCCATGGGATGCAAAGTGCTGCTGAGCTCTGATGTGGCACGGCTTTTCCATTCAAACCTTTATGTGGGATTATTCACCCTCACATCCTGCCCATTTCAAGACCACAGTGCAGAGACTGTGCTACACTGGCCAGCATCGCACCCTGCCTCCTTTCCCATTGCCTGACTATGCCAGAGAGAAAGTGGGACATGAAGGAGGGGAGGGAGGGGCTGAAGGATTAAACAAGACAGACCAGAAAGCCTTGAATTTTTCCCCTAATACTCAGTCATTTAATGACTAGTTTGATGATAAGCATGAAATTAAATAGACAAAGAAAATTCTCTCATGTCTAAGTCCTCAGTGGATAATTAGGCTTTGATGGGATATTCCGAGATACTTTCTACTTGTTTGGTGAGTGGGATTTAATGCCGTGGCTGTCTTGGTTGTTGCAGTTGAACTCTGCTGATCTCTCCTGGCCAGACCCTAGATAGATGCTAGTGCTGGCTGATGCCTCCTTATTCAAGGTGCAAGTCCTTTGGAAGAACCTTCCTCCATAGGGAAAAGCTTTCTGTTCCTCTCTGTTTCCATTGCCCATGTTTGTCCTCTTTTAAACTCTTATATTTCACTTCATCCAGTGCAATATGAGCATAAAACTGAAGAATTTGGTGTGCAAGTCTTCTCCCCTTATAATGGCAGAACCAGTAGCAGCAGCGTGAGGAGCACTTCAGCAGCTTTGAAACCCAAATGCATTCTTTCTGTACCTATTCATTCGTGTAAGTTCTTTAAGTCAGAAAGTTATAAAAGCCAGTAAGAATTAACCAGCTCAAAGACTCAGCCCCAAATCTATTCCTCAAGGGTCTGAGGAACACCCAGATAAGAAAATCACTGCACACCAGATAGCGTTTATTCGTGCTATCCTGGTCCCTCCCAAGGTAGCCACAATTTGAGCACTGGAAAATGCTGGGAGGAATCTCCCTTTTCTCACATGTAAGCGTTCCTAAAGATAGGCTACACTTTATTTTCAGGCAAATGCCAGCTTATTGTGCCAACACTTTAGACCAGAATCACCAAATGCAAGCTAGCTCCAAGGTAGAAGCCATGAAATCCCAGGTGATGCAAGTCTGCTGCAAAGTAAGGCACATAAATGATGCCACAAGCATCAATAAAACCTTGAGGTAGGGAAGAGATGATTAAATGAGGAAGAACAGGAAAGGGAAAGACTTAAACCATCATATTTGTGAAGCAAAAGCAGATGCAAAACCAATGCAAAGCTGAGTGCAGAGCGCATGGATGAGGAGAGATGAATCTGTGGCTGCTGGCTTTTCCACAGGGAACTTCAGACTTGGAGAAAGGGAGGAGAATTGCCTGGCTCTGGCACACAGCATCAACAGAGGGCCTGGAAGCTTTGTTAAAGCCACTGTCCCTATCGTGGCTTGGAAATGAAGTTCTCATAATTCCAGTTAAAGTGTTCCCAAAATGAGAATCCTGATTAACCCCACTGAAAAATGAGGCTGTCAGCTTGCCCTGGGACTCCAGTTTTCCCTTTGATCACAATACCTGATGGGAAAAATTCCAAATCCTTGAGAACGCCCTGGGAAGGAAAGAAATCCATTTCCTCCTAAGCCCTGCTCCCAAAGATGTTTTGCTGTTTATTGTCGGAGGGAGAAGACCAGCAAACTTGACAGTGCCCATAAGGAATGTCCAGCTGCCAGCAGGCTGTTCACAGCTTTCAGCCTCCTGCAGGAGTGATGGGAGGTGGGGAGGGAGAACCCACTTCAGGAATGCTGCTGGGGTGTTTAGGAAGGCTGAGCTGTGTTTGACAGTGTAATAGACCCCCGGAGAAGCACCAAGTCTTATGCATAGCCTGCAGCTATTGAAGAACTCAAAGCTCAAACATCCACACCGAAAGGTTAGCTTTTAATGGATGGTAAATGTTTGGAGAGACCTTTGACCAGCTTTAATACGGCAGCTGACCGGTCAGAAAGTCCCTAATGAATGACCCCGCATTAGGCTCTGCTGCTCACTTTAGCGAACAATCACTGTCAAACCTCGCTGCTTAACCCCCAGCGAGCTCTGCTGCCTGTCAAGTGGTAACTGAGCAGGTTAGACCTGGATGTGGATCGCACTTGTTGTGTAAAACCATCAAAGCAGTCCAGAGCATCACTGCTGGGTTGGGGAAGATGCAAAGATACCTTTGGATGCCTCCAAAAATGGGGGTTTTTCCCTGATTTTTCAAAGTTCTCAGGTCTGTTTCAGCCCTGGGCATTGCCAGTAGCTTTATCTGCTCTGGCAAGGATAAGATAGCCATGAATGGATCATGCCTTGGTCTTCCTGAGGAAGCCATGAATGGAGACGTTTTGCTTTCCATGTTCTTAGCATACCCCACTGGGCTCAAACTCCTCCAGGAATCTCACACCTGAGGATGTTCAGCATAGACACATGTGCAGATTTCCTGAAAATATTCACAGTATTCCCTGTAGAAATTTCCAGAAGGATTTGTTGGGGTTTGGGTTTGTTTTCCTTTCAAGCTTCTGGAGCCCCCAAGTAAAATATTGCTCAGAGTAGCTGTACTTGAGCGCTTTCTTCCCTGCTCTTCCATTTCACACATTCCAGCTCTTCTTTCTTTAGAGATTTAAGAGATTTTCAGCTTACCAAAAGTCATTCCAATAACCTGGGGCAAAGCTATTGCTAGAAAATGAGTGCTCGTTCTTACTGCCATGCACCGTCCAGATGGAGCAATGATGCTCATGGCTGATCTGACTTAAGGACTAAGAGGACAGCTGTGTCCATGGCTTTATGTCTAGTATCTTCTACTAGGAGTATTTTCTTCCAGTATCTTCTATTAGGAATTTCAGGATATTCTACAGAAAGTGAAGTGTTCATGGCTCGTCAGGGATAAGTGAGTAGGAAAGAATACATCATATTCCATAATGATGTATCATGCAGATGCGGAATGTCCAAGGTGGAAAGAAACACTTGAGACTCTGAGCTCCATATGGAGGGCATGTGATGCATGGAGACAACTGACTTGGGTTGGAAGAGAGTAAGAAGGGACTGATGAAAAGGCCTACAGACAAGCTGAGAGGGGTCCAACAAAACACTACTTCTGTTTGCATACTGATGGTGTATCTGACATGAAATATGCTGGCACAGAGTTAACCATCAGCCCTATCGGAACAAATCTAAGCTGGCACAAAAGGTTTATTCCATATCAACACATTGAGTCATGAGGCTGTCGTGCGGCAAAGCTGGAACGCTCAAAGCCCTCAAGTTAGATTTAGCATATCACTGAAAAGCAGCTTTAAATCACAACTTCCCCATATAGAGCACACAAACCAAGCGTCAAAGGACCCTCTTAGGAGCTTCCCCTCCTGGTCTTTCCATCTCATTTTTCAATTTGAAGATGCACATTGCAGGCTAATTTTACTTCCCTTCTCTCAGTTTCTTCCATTTGACTGATGCCTTCAGATACTCTTCCAGTGTCATTGAATATGCAAATACCATTTTGTTTTCTTGCCCTGGGACAATGAAGTCTTTGAAATGTAGATGCGGGATCTTCAATTTGTTTTGCTGTCTAAGAACCTGCTTTCTCTTTAACTCTTAATTTTTGATGCAATTCAGTAGGACTTCTCTGTCTTTCACTTTCATTGCAAACTTGCTATTCACTCTTACCTAGACCAAGTGGAATACATTCCATCTGATCCCTGCTTCTGTTTGCTGAACTACACCACAGATTCTACATTTTTTATAGAATATAAAAAAATTATATATAAATTATATATATTTTATATATATTTATATATAAATCCATTCTCATTCAATGCCTCAGCAACAAGACAGCTATTCCATAGAATCACAGAATCCCAGCCTGGTTTGGGTTGAAGGGACCTAAAGCTCCTCCAGCTCCAACCCCTGCCACGGGCAGGGACCCCTTCCACTGGAGCAGCTTGCTCCAAGCCCCTGTGTCCAACCTGGCCTTGAGCACTGCAGGGATGGGGCAGCCCCAGCTTCTCTGGGCCATCACCCTGTGCCAGCGCCTCAGCACCCTCACAGGGAACAGCTTCTGCCTCAGAGCTCAGCTCAGTCTCCCCTTGGACAGGTTCAAGCCATTGCCCTTGGCCTGCCCCTACAGGCCCTTGTCGGGCTTGTTCCCTGATGAGCTGCCCCATGCTATCCTGCTTTGTAGGTAATCCAGTCCTCACTAATGGTGTATTCTGGGTTGTGCGTGACCAGATACCTGGAATTGTGCATTGCACAGTTTGGTTACCACTGCTTGAATCCCTCTCATGAGCCTAACAGAAGTTTATAAAAGGATCCAGGAGCAGATTTCCAGCACAAGTCAGGGCTGGGGAAACAAAAGCTACAACAGGAAGCACAAAACAAAATCTCACATGTGGAAAGTGCTTGAAACTAAAATACAACACCACTGTTTTCTATAACCATTTTAGGGAATGGTCCTTCGGGGCCCTGTGAGTTTGTTATCTTTCAATCTCATGATAGGCTTGTTCATTGTTGCTCCAAGTTCTCCAGAATTTAGGAATGCTTGGAACAGATTTCTTGAAGGAGAAGGAAACGCTCTCTATTTCACGGTGAAATTACAAAACCTCCTAAATATACTTCCAAGAATAGAAAGAGCCTTGTTAAAAGAATGACCTGCCAGAGCAGTGAAGGGTGAAATGCAATAGGAAACCAACTTGATAAAAGGATAATTCCAGTAAATGAATAACAATTCCCTTGTATCACACAAAATACATAATGCTCACTCTGTAAGACCAGTGACTGCAACCCCTGTTCTTCCGGCAATGGCAAACCTGGGTGGAAGCCTGTGGAGGGGAAGCGTTACAAGCAGTCAAGCTGAGGAGCATGAAGCCCCATGGTCAAAAGCAAGCCCAGATGATCAGCACGACTGAAAAATGCTTTGATGCATTTTGATGCATTTCAATGGCATTAATGCCATTGAAAACGTTACCCACAAGCAGCAAGAGAAGCATGGAGGTGAGTGTCCAGGGCCTGAGACTGCACAGAATGGGATTCATCTCCATTCTAGAGCTGGACACTGAGATGTCAAGTGCAAACCAGTCACCTCAGGCTCTGCTCATTCTTAGTGAAGAAGAAAGGTTCAGTGCAATTCATCTGGCCCTTAGCATCAATCGTTTAAGGGCTTGATTCTTCCACTGCTCATAAGGGAGCACAGAGTAACTAGTTGAGGTTGGGACATTGAATTATTAGTAGAGGAAGCTCTGACAGCCCTCGCCATGTCAAGATGCCTTGGGAAGGATCGTTGGCTAAATGGCGAGTGTTGAACATGAATGTCCTTGAAGCAGACAGTTTTAATGCTTCCCAGGAGGAATGAGGAGTCCCACCTTTGCCTCATGGCTGTACCTCTGGCTTAGCACGTTAGTCCGCATTAATAAGAGTCCTCTGCTTATCTTTGGTGAATGACAGTGATGGCTGTGAATCTGAGGGGCTGCAGGATGACACAGCTCCAGAGAGCATCGCTAAGCGCCGCACATACTATTTTCCTGCTTCCGGAGATTTACAGTTATCCTCAAGAGTCACAGCTACTGGGGACATCTCATAGGCACCCAAGCAGAGATGAATGCAGTCCCATGACCACAGGAGCCAGAAAATACGTGTTAACATTGGATACTAACACACAACCTGCTGATTAGCCCTGCAAAAGAGGAAGGTGTGTGAACTGCCTGCCTAAGTCATCTCCAAGGCTGACACCGATATGTTCAGAGCTATGGGATGAGCCCCCCTGCCACTAAGCACACCTCAAATAGAAGGTGCTTTCCTAATCTCATGGAAATATTCTTATTTCAGTAGGGATGGGAATTGCAGTCTACTGCTTTTAGAGGTCAGAGGCATTAGGAATGGCAAGGCAAGGCAATCGTTTGGTCTTCCCACCTTAGAAGAGATGTCAAGGTCTTCCAGTATCTTCCAGTGCCTGAAGGGGGCCTATAGGGATGCTGGGGAGGGACTCTTCATTAGGGACTGCAGTGACAGGACAAGGGGGAACGGGTTCAAACTGAAACAGGGGAGGTTTAGATTGGATCTAAGGAAGAAATTCTTTGCTGTGAGGGTGCTGAGGCACTGGAATGGGTTGGCCAGGGAGGTTGTGAGTGCTCCATCCCTGGCAGGGTTCAAGGCCAAGTTGGACAGAGCCTTGGGTGAGGTGTCGCTGCCCATGGCAGGGGGTTGGAACTGGATGGTCTTAAGGTCCTTTCCAACCCAAACCATTCTCTCATTCCAGTAAATCTACATGGCATGATGCTGGCGAGTGACAGACCCTCATCTGAGAACAGCCAACACTCAGGCCACCCTGTGGCTGCACTTACACTGAAAAGGGTGAGAGAGGAAGAGCACGGCTGTGTCCTGCGGGCTCCCTGAAGACGTGCGGTTCCCTTTCAGCATGGCCAACCTCTTTGAAACTCTTCTTCTAGCTGCTATGTTGGTGGCAGAAACAGCTGGAGCCCTTCTGAGGTCAGATAGTGGAATTTTAGCTAGAGGCAGTTTTTTGTCTCAACAGAGATGCCGCCGGTTTGTTCGGCTGAAAGATCTAAAGTAGGGGCCGCTGCAGCAAAAATCCACTTGCTTGGGCCAAGCACTGCCCACCCACCCTGGAATGACTCCAACACACTCACCAGACCCCCCACCTCTTGTTTAATCTTTAATGCACCTCCAATCGCCCTAGGCTGGACACCGCAGCAGGGCAGGTGAGATAGGAGTGATGATTAGCTCCCTGACCCTGCGTGCTACGTTGGGCATTGGGAAATGTGTGTCTAAGGGCTGACCCTCCATCGATCCCGACCGTGTCCTCCAGGCAGAAGGAATCATTAGCAGCAGCTTGCGATGGAGGGGCATGCAGTGCCTCTGTTCTGCTGGGTGTAGGCGCATGACAAAGCCACAGGCACAGGAGACCTGTCCTGCCTGTTCTTGCTCCCCTGTCTCTCAGTTTGGCTATTCTTAGATCATAGAATCATAGAAGAGTTTGGTTTGGAAAGGATCTTAAGATCATCCAGTTCCAACCCCTCTGCCATGGGCAGGGACACCTCACACTAAGCCATGGCACCCAAGGCTTCATCCAACCTGGCCTTGAACACTGCCAGGGATGGAGCACTCACAACCTCCCTGGCCAAGCCATTCCAGTGCCTCAGCACTTAAGTATCTTACCCTAAGACACCTAGTGTAATAATGAATGGGGGAGGGATGAACAAGTGCACCCTGTTCATAGCTCCTTTGGTGCTTGCCTTGGTCTTTTTCTTCTTGTGATACCCAGCCTGTGCCATAAAAACCCAGCCTTTCACTAACAAGGCAACTCTCCTGTCTACAACCCCCGATGTCTCCCCAGGCACTAACACAGAACCCCAGAAATTCCAGTTGCAAATGTGGAGACAACTGCATTTCACTGCTTACCCACCTCTAACACCTATGGTCAGTTCTGATGAAAGGCACTGCTAGAATGGAAATGCACACAGGGAGGGAAAAGGATCAGGACATCTGGCCCCTACCATAGAGGAACTTGCCCAAAGCTGAAGCAACCCAAGATATAAGGTCAAGCATCCTCATATGTGACAAAAGGTGGCTTTGCTAACAGCAGTGTTGAAACTCAGACCAGAAAAGGCAATAGACAATGGCAAAAGAAAGAGGTTTTATGGCTAACACATGAAATAAGGGAACTTTTTTCTGACTAATGACTAAAAGGAGCATTGGGCCCAATGAAAGAAGTGGTTGTAAACCTAACTGTGGAAGAAGAAAGCAGAAAGAAAACCAAGAGATAAGGGAGCTTAGAAGATAGCTGGATAGCTCCTCCTGTATCTGACTGTCTCTTTCAAACATGAATTCAGTAAATCCTAAGGAATCCTTGAAAAACTTCTGCAGGAATATGTAGCAGCACATTCCTCTTCCATCATCATCTGCACTTTGAGCAAAGCTCTTCACTTATATATCTCTTCTGACAGAATACGAAACCACAAGTATTTTAAGCTGAGACAAAGAAAGTAGAGGGCTGTAATCCAAACTGACAGCAACATTAATAATCAGTGAAGAAGAGGCTGTGCAGAGCAGATTGTTCAGAGATCTAAGAGATGGCACCATGTTGGACGGGGGCTCCCAGGTAGTTCTGGGCACTGTAGATGGGTTGGAGAGCCTCTGACCTAGAGGAAAACCCATCAGTCCCCACACTGCACCCAGCCACTAGGAAGAAAATTAACTCTATCCCAGCCAAACCCAGGACATTTCCCAATAGAAATCTCTTCAGTCGCTCTGGAAGCCTGGAGGCCTAGGATCAGCCTGGGCATCTTTATAATGTGCTGCCCAACCAGACCAGTTGAGGGCATGGAGAAGCTGCCCACAGTCACAGACACATCAACAACAGAGCTAGGAAGATGCTGCTGGAGTCATGCATCAGGAAATGGCCATGCTGCTCTGTTCCTCTTAGAACCTTTCTTGGATGCTGGGGGCTGAGGAAGCCTAACGTGACTGCTGCTGTCTTGCAGAAATCTCATTTGACCTTGGGCTATGAGCCCCAGACTAAGGCTCCTGTTCAGACCTGACCCAGCTCTTTCTACAGCCCGAGCCGGGGGAAACGTGAGATGGAATGCTGGCAGCTCTGGCTCCTGAGGTGTGTCACCCTCCCCCTTCAGCAATTCCCCATCCTTCCCAAAGCCAAGGCAGGAGAAGAGCCCTCCATCCTGCACATCACCTGCATGGCTGTGGCTCTCAGAGCCCCTGGGCACACAGGGTAAGCCAGAGAGCAGCTCAGCAGAGAGGGGAAAACATGCTTAAGGAGGTTTTAGGGTTTTGATATAAGTAGGTGGCTTCAGGTGACCTCAGGGTGGGGTTGGATAGCAGGGAGGGGATCATGCTTCCCCTCTTCCAAGTCAGCAACACAACGATCACAACCTGGATCAGTGCAAGATCCCTGGCTTACATGATGCTGGGCTTGTCAGGCAAACAGGCAAGCATCTGCTGGCAAACATGGTTGGGAAAGGGTTTCCCACCTCATCTACACTGGCTTCTGCTCCTGCTGTGAGTCACTTGTGCTCAAGCTGGGTGATGCTGCAGGTTTTGGTCATGTTCTTGGAATCCCAGCTTGGTTTGGGTTGAAGGGACCTTAAAGCTCCTCCAGCTCCAACCCCTGCCACGGGCAGGGACCCCTTCCACTGGAGCAGCTTGCTCCAAGCCCCTGTGTCCAACCTGGCCTTGAGCACTGCCAGGGATGGGGCAGCCACAGCTTCTCTGGGCCATCACCCTGTGCCAGCGCCTCAGCACCCTCACAGGGAGGAGCTTGTTGCTGCTCTTTTCTCCTTTCCTCTGGACCTACAGAAGTCAGGAAGGGGTGAAAGGATCAAACACCAGAAGAAATTGCCCCATAATTAAAAGAGAGGAAAATCAAAGCAACCCCTGATTTTGGGCTGTAACTGGGATACACTCAAGGGGACAAGGGCCTGTTGGCATCTCCCAGTTCTTCCAGACCAGGTGACTTTCTGATGGGAATTGGAGTGATTGTATAAGAGCTCCCACTCGCACCCTGTTGACAGCACTTCTCAGCACAAACACTAGTCCTAAAAGCTGGGACTGTGTCCTACAGGTGAGTATAAACCACAGCTGTAGCTACACAGGGAGCTGGAGGACCAACAGCTGTGCTCCCTCCCCACACAGAACATACTGTACCAGCATGGTTGATCAGCCGCTTTACAGGTATGGCTGGATTTGGCCCTGCTTACCCTGCTAACCCCAGCCATGCCCCCATGCTCCCAAGGTATGTTTGCACTGGTGCTTGCCTGGGGCAGTGCAATGCCATGAATAACTTTCCTCCTAAAAAACAAGAGGGAATGGAGAAATGGAAGAGCCAGGTAGGGTTTGACAAGAGCAGCATGGAGGGAAGGAGAAAGAATCTGGGTTGAATCAGGGGTGGGAGAGGGAAAAGAAAGTGAATCAAAAGTGAAGTGGGGTAAGGGACATTGAAGGAAAGCCAGCACATCGGGTCAGGCAGCAGTTAAGAAGGTGGTATCAAAGCAACTAGAAAGTATGGATTTGTATCTACAACAGGATCAGGCAAGCTTCGATTCACAGCAGAGCCCTTCCAGGGGCCAGGAGGTGACTCAGAAGGTCACTGATTCAATAAGTAGGACCTGAATCCAAGAAGACCTCCTTCTGGGGACGTTTCAACAGCACAAAGTCTTTATCTTGGTCAGCTCCTTCATCCTGTCCATACAAAGAGTTGTGTCTTCAGCCTGATAACTGCTAGTGTGACACTGAGAGTGCCAGAGAGGAGACCTGCAGGACTCCCAGGACCACACACCTGGAGCAGTGTGTACAGCTGGGATCTGGGGAGGTGCTGTGGGGAGGAGGGTGCAACAAAGCAGAGTGTTGCACAGACATCTACAATTTCTTCACATGAGCAGGGGTCTAATAAGGTGCAGAGCAGTTGAAATGTGAGAACATGCGTGCCTCTACAGATGATGCTGCACCTGCACTAAAGCAAATGTCTTATGGTTCAACACTAAGTCTAAATATCAATTCCCAGCTGCCTGCAAGGACATAGGAAAGCAGCTGGCAGCACTTAGAGCAAAGGTGGCACAATCTAAGTGTCCTGCTGTCCATTCTGTTGAAAGCATCCCTGGAGGTAGTGTATCTTGGTTCTGCAAGGCTGAAAGCAGGGCTTGCAGCCGAGCAGTTTTAACATACCTTTTGTAAGGGACCTTTCCCATGTAGTCTTGGGACTTACTTCTGCATCCAAAATGATTTCCCAACAGATACTGACAATGTCATCAACATCTGATAGATCCAAGGCATCAATGGTGGCAGACCTCATATTCCACTAAGAATCTTCAGAATGCTCTGGAAAACATTTGTGACACTGGGTTAAACAACAGCAGAGAAATGTAAATTCAGGGGGCAAATACGCACCTTGACTGGGAATGAGGAGTATCAGTAAGTACAGAAAACTATGGGATATCTCAGTCTGCAAACAAAAGGGTTACAAAAGTTTCCTAAATTTCTATTTTGATGGGCAGTTTCTATCTGCTGTAGTTGCCAAAATACCTTCTCTGCAGACATTAATAGTTAAAAAGTACTGTTTAACATGGGATGCCAATAGGAATGGGTAGTTTTGCTTGGACCTGACAGAGATGATACCATCCAACACTGCCAGCTCAGGTTCCTAATCAAAGCCTCGGGACAATGTGCTGAAGTAAGAGTCATGCAGGTCTTGTTTAACATCTTTGTGGCTGCCATGGACAGCGGGATTGAGTGCACCCTCAGCAAGTTTGTGATGACACCAAGCAGTGTGGTTCAGTGGACACACTGGAGGGAAGGAATGCCATCCAGAGGGACCTTGACACGCTTGTGAGCTGGGCTGATGCCAACCTCATGAAGTTCAACCGTGCCAAGTGCAAGCTCCTACACCTGGGTCAGGGCAATTCCAGGCACAGCTACAGGTCGGGTGTCCCTGCCCATGGCAGTGGGGTTGGAACTGGATAATCTTAAGGTCCTTTCCAACCCAAACTATTCTATGATTCTATGAGATTTGGCTCCCTTAGTGTCACATCTCCTTAACACAGACATACCTTACTGCTGGGTGGGCAGAAATGGACATTTCTTGTTGTCTTCTGAAGAGGGTGCAGGTAAGGGAGAACAAGAGGAATAATGGCAATGCGACAATGGAGGAGTGGAGTTATTCAAAGCTATTTCCAGGGGATGTTCCTTGAAAGGCAGAAATAACGTTCTTAGAAGACAACTTTTCATGTTTTTATTGACCGACAAGAACACCAGCAGTGCAGACACTGGTGCAGTGCTGGACAACACAGCCAGCTGCACAGATACACGTGTTATAATCAAGAGGATTATATAAAAATGAGGCCAACATACAAGCAGGACTGGAATGCAACTTATACCCCATAGCACCATTTTCTCTCTAGAGGATATATAAAAATATATAAATAACATCCATATTTCTTGTCACAAAAGTTCTACATCTTGAGGTAGACAAATGTTCTGTTTCCCTTAAAGCCCAGCCTTGTTTTGATTTCAACTGACATATTCTGTTGTCGCAAACCATCTTTCCAGCCTTACACAGGGTGTAGAAGTGGCGTTTGTTACTCTGCCCATTAGTGTTTCTTGGCTTCCATGGCCATATCTGTTGATCTAATATAACCCTCCTGCCCCCAGCATTGCACTGCCCTTCCATCACAGCAAATAAGTGCTGTGTGGATCCCTGGTTACACCACAAGGAATTACCATTTCACCCAGCAGCCTCCAGATATGTGATTTCTTCCCAAGCAGGTTCAGCTCTTTATTTGGGGATGGTGGGGCCCCTCCATCCCAGCACCTCATCCACTTCTATACAACTTGTCTGATGGATTGCTATCTCCCTCTTGCAATAAGCATCCTGGATCCACTGCTACCAGGCCCAGCACCATAGCACACCAGGAGAGGCAATAAAATGTAGCCTAGGAAGTACACACAAGGCCAGGGACTAACCCGTGCCTGCAGAGTAGCCTTGGTGTGGGTCCCAGCCAGGTTAGGAGTATTAGAGCTATTGCCATTCTCAGGTTACTTGGATCTTAGGTACATCATAGGAATGCATTCATCCTGAATCAAAAAACCATACAGGAAAGCATATGCAGCTCAGCTTTTTACCATTGCTGGACATGTTGAGATACATTTGCACTTGGGAAAGGATTCTTTCATAGCCAGGGCAGAAGCTTTCACTTTTGCTGCTGGAAAGATTCCCATGTAAAGGCTTAAGTGGGATCCCTTTATATCTCCAGCCTCTCATTCCAATAGCTTCTTTGCACTGAGAAGCAGCACATCTACTGGATTTGTAAGTACACAGCTCACACACAGACCAAATGGAGGTCCAGGTCCTCACAGCCCATATTTCCAGGAGGTGGCAGAAGAGCTTTGCTCAAGAGGATGCTTGGTCTTGATTCCCCAAGGAAACTTTAACTAGAGGTGATCCCTTCACATTTCAGACACCAGTGGTAAGGGACTTGGGGACACTGCCTCTAAGTCTGTATGACGTGGACCACACACACAAAATAACCCAAGATTGTTTTCAAGTGCTGCAAAGCAGTTTCTAATCGTGCTTTAAATGTGCCTGAAGGAGTGCCAAAGGACCAGTTTAGTCCAAATTATCCCCAATAAAGGGGCTTCATTGTGCTGCCTAAGTAAAGATATCTGGTCATCTCACCATCCTTCTGGTCTTGGTTTTGAGTCTGTTGTGCAAAACACCTCACATGCCTCTGAAATGCATTTACCTGCTGCTCTGAGCATTGCAGCATTTGGAGCCAGATAAAAGGTATTATTAAAATAGCACTTTTTGCCATGTGGATGGGAGAACCAGCCTACAGATTTGAAACGCTCTTCATAGGAAAAGGAAAGCTGTTAGCAACATGTATTTCCTTCCATGCTCACTGCAGGACCAGGTCATTGAAGAAGACTAAAACACTTTCCCAACACACCTGTTCTTTTGTGCTTTTCTCCTCTGTTTTTTACAGGACTAGTACAGAAGGGTGAGTCTGAGCAAGCCAAAAAGCTTCACTTTGAAACGTGAGACCATCAAAAGAAGCTTCCACCATCTAGGAGCATTCATTCTAGTTGCCCTCAGATTACAACATCTGGGTGTGGAGAATGGATTGTGCATGCCCAGGAATTATGGCCAGTGGACAACTGACAAGTGCAGCTTTGAGAAAAGGAAGAGGACGGAGAGGTAGCTCCTCCACTGGAGGATCCACTGTGCTTCCCCCGTCCTTCCACCGAGTCCCAGTCCCTCATTAAATGAGAATGCTCCATGCGATGGCATGGGATCTGAGATACCCATCCCATGATGTGGTATTTCCATCCTCTCTGATGGAACAAGGCAGTAGCCATATAGCTTGGAATCAAAAGTGTAGAGCAGAGCTAGTTCCTTTGCCACTTCACCAGTGATGCCAATTTTAACTTACTTGGATGCTTTTTCATTGAGTGCTCAACTTTGAGACTCATGGGAAGATTTCAGCTCTAAAAGGATTAAAGCCAACATGTAAATAACGGTCTGTTCAATGTTAAGTTCTTAGGTATTTAGGAGGTAGAACAAAAATCAGGCCAATTAGCCCTATTTGCAGTACTATGCCTGTCATAAGCACTTTAATCCAGTTCAAGTTAACTTGAGCCAGAAACGGGATAAAAAGGAGTAAGCCCATTAAAAGACCTGGAGGTAGCCAAAGGGAAGGTCATAGTGGCCTCTAAAGAGCCAGTTCATGGCTAGATCTGCTCTGAGACAGTTCTCCCCCATCCTTTGATGAAGCAGAAATCAAAAAGACTTATAAAAATAACCCCCCAAAAGGGCAACAAAGATGAAGACAAAGAGAGTGTAAGTTCACACTCCTCTCTGCAATGTGATTGCCCAAAGCACAGGAAATGAATGGAGATCCACACTCAAGAGCTGGAGAATAAAGGTGAGATCTCACCTCTCGTTAGGAGAACTTGATCACCTTGAAAACTTGTCCAATTCAGCCTATGGATGAGTCCATCTAAGCAACCCACACCAGCATCTTCATCCATTGCATTGCCAATGAATTTTGGTCTGAGTTTAAGGGTTTAAGTATTCTTTCCAGCACCAGTGCCTCTCCACACAGGCATCCTGCTTGCTGGTTTATAACCATTACCAACACTGAGTAAATACAGCAGCTTTCTTATCTCAGAGGCACTCCAGAGCTGTTCACAATAAAAACACTCTGACTGCTGCTATAGGGTTAACCAAGACAAGCTCTGGAGCAGTCAGATACATTGCCAAGCACTGTAACAGAGTTCAACACCCAGTTTGTGCTGCACATATCTGCTTGTACCTGATGGCCGGGCAGGGAATGCCATTCCCAAAACACAGCCAGAGAAACAAAACAGGTTGCTTATGTTGTGTTCAAAGTGAACTAGGTAAATACAGCTCAAAGTCAGGGCATCACAAGCATGTAATGCACTGTGCTCTGTTCCCCCAGGTCACCTTCTCTCCTGCCAGGTGCCTGCATTACCTGGATATATCTAACTCCCCTGTGCAGAGAGTGTCACTCATGACTTGCAGTTTATAAGATGTCCCAGTTCCTGTGGTTCCTTATTCCCTTTCAGAAACGACCCCTGTCATTAGCACAGGGCAGACCGATGGGATGGGATGCACCTTGGGCACCAGGGCAGAGCGGTACGCACGAGACAAGAAGGTGATGAGACAAAAAGGTTTGACTGTGACAAGCCGAGGGAGGGAGGGGGAAAGGTGCATAATCGGCACCATCACCCTGGATCCACCACCATTAAATAAGTCCCTGGGAGGCAGCATGCTGCAGAGGGGTCACGTCCCAGACCTCGTCCGAGTTCCTGCGGTACGTACACTGTAACAGAGGCAATTCCAGGTCTCCTGTGTACAGCAAGATTAAAACATGGTTAACATGCACTTGGAGTCTCACATCCAAACTTCAAGCGGGGAGAGGATGGACATGAGCTCCATTTGTTTGTAAACTGGTATTTCTGAGCCATGATTCGTGCATCGAGATGAGATTACTCAACAGCATGTCTCTGAGTTCAAAGCAGAAAGGGTTCACCCAGCAGCCAGAGAACAGCACTGCAAATCTCTGCTGCCAGAGTCAGTTTGCCTTGGTGCAGGAACACAGCTGGCTCTGCTACATCAGGACCCAGTCTCTGGTTAGTTCCTTCCCTGGTCCCTTAATTCAAGCCCTCAGTATTTCAGTTTCACCACCCCAATGCATTTACATAAGTGCAAGTTAGAGATGGAGGAGGGGATGTTCCTGCAGACCAGAGTACAAGTTTCAGCTCAAGAGAGACACGTTTGACTGCTTCAGTGTTTCTGCTGTCCCCACGTTGCCCCCACTCTCTGACCCTGCTTCCTGATCTGATAGCTCACAAAACCTCTGGTTTTCACCCCTCGTATAGGAGTCCTCCGCAGACTGGAGGATCTCAACATTGAGATAATAGGAGCACTGGACATGTTTGGTGCTTGCCTTTGCCCTCACCCCACAGCGGAGACTCCCATCTCCCCCTCCCTACTGCTTCCTTGTGCTCTAGGACTTGTCTTGACCCTCTAGCACTGTCTTTACTGCTTGCAGCTGTAGACAACCTCTTCCTGCATGCACTGTTGGCATTCAACATAGCAACACCACTGCACTTGACAGTGGCAAGAGAAGGTAACCAGCCGGCTCTGGGTGTTGTAGCCCCGTCCACAGCACATGCTGTCACAGTTGCCTTCCCTAGAGCAGGTCCTCCCAGCAGTTCCCAATGAGTATTTGCTGGGACGACAGAAACTAGGGGAATCTTCCACATAGACCAGGTCAGTAGAGCGGGGTGAAGCAGGGTGCTTGGGTGAATGGCTGTGTCTCTGTGGGCCAGCCAGCTCCGAGTGTCCCACAGCATCATTGGTGGTGCTGAAGACCTTGACGGCATCGTCGTAGCGCAGCTTCAGCAGCCGTCCAATCTCATGGAAAGGAGAAAGCTGCTTCCAGCATGTCCTGACAGCACATGAGCCGGAGACACCATGGCACTTGCATGTGGTTTTGAGACCATTTTTCACAGCCTGATGAGGAACAGAAAGGGTAGTCATTATCTGCCAGGACCACAAGCCTAGTTCTGGGTAGAGGCAACACCTCCGATTGCAGACAGACTGGAAGTATCTCAGTTTTATTGGTATTATTCAGTATTTATTGTTATTCCTATTTTATGGAGGAAAAACTAAACTCAGAACTGATCTCAAGAGTGTCAACTTCACCATCTGTGAAGCTTTAGCTGTTCCCACAACTCCCTATGCCCATGAATTAATCCAGCCATTGATTTTTACAGCTGTTACCATGCTGTGCATTGCTGTCACTCAGCCCCTGATGCCACTAGAGGATACAGGATGCTAACTCTACCACTCAACATGCAACTCCTCACCCCAGAGTACAGGAATCTTTCCAGGGAGCTCTCAGTGTTGTAAGGTCCATGACACAGAGGTAGGCAGGCCTGGTTTGTGAATAGGGGCCTTGAACAAGGGTCCTCCACAAACAGCCTTGGCTGATGATGGTTTAGAAGACTTGCACCGAGTCCTAACTTCATTCTAGCCCTGCTAGTGCAGCTCCTCACCTTGATGCCAACGTTGGTGTTGTGGATGTCCACCTTGGCCCGCAGGTCTTTGCCGATCCTCTTCTGCCCCAGGAACTTCTTCAGGAACTTGGTGCTGTATTTGAGGTTGTCTCCACAGACTCCCCATTGCCAGGCCTTGCGGTTCTCCAGGTCTGGGGAGTCATCGCAGGTGCAGCGCTCCATGCGCCCAGCGCTGCACGCTCTGGCCAAGGAGTGGGTGAGAGCAGCAGAGGATACGGCATAGAGGAAGGCAGTCTCTTTAAAGCCTGCACAGGAGATGGATTAGGAGAAGGTAGGAGCAGAAAAGGCAAAATAAGGTGTTCATCCACCCACCAGCTCTCCTTATTGTCCATGAGCTAAAATCAAGCACAAGACTTAGAAACACAAAGAGACAAAACCCTTCCATTAACTGCCCACCATTCCTAGCAGAGAAACTGAATAGCATGTTTGGAGTAACCGATGTAGTAACACCCCAGCCTCACCTGGTGGCTGTGACTGAGTCAATATGATAACAGGATGAATGGAGGGATGGGTGGCAACAGCCACATAGTCTTGGGAGAGCCTTCAACTGCAAAAAGCAGCAGTCATGGAACTCCCATGTGTCCTCGTGCTCACCACAGAGCTGATAGCTGTGAAGATGGACACTGAAACCGTGTTGGGGCTTAAAATCAGGAAATATTTAGAAGAGACTGAAAAACATGCTAAAAATCTGACCTGATATTTAAAATATTTGTGCTAGCACAGTAGCATTTCATATGGAAAAAGCACTTGTAGTTTGACTGGAAAGGTTCCATGTTGAAAGATATGGGCAAGAAGGACAACTCTCCTGCGTGTATGTTGCATGGAAGAAAACACATCGAAGCAAAAGAACATTCCACATTGGAAAATTCCCCATCGGAAACCACAGAGATCTGATCTAGTCTTGCAGTTAGCCCTCTGAGCAGGGGTTGGGAGGCACTTCTAGAATTCACCCCGTCCAACAGCAAATCTTTCCATCATTCTGTTCCCTCAAAGAATTCCCATCCAGCTGTAATAACAGATGAGACCACTGACTGCTGAGATCTGAGTGAGGTCACCATAAATCTGAGCAGAGAAAAGGACAAAGAGTTCTGATAGCTATCAGTAAGAAGAATGAAAAACTGACCCATCATGAGCACAATGGAGAGGCTGCATTAGGATCTTCCAAATAGACTTCACGGGAGCTCCTTGGAACTGCAGAAATTTAGAGGAAAGATCTAGCAACAGTATGGATGTGGATGAGAGTCAAGAAAAGGTGGCAATCATGGAGATCAGTAAAACTGCTTCCTGCCTCACCATTTTAGTTGCTGTATCACTGGGACAAGTAACTTGCAGCTAAGCTCTCTGGTTGATTATAGAATCATAGAATAGTTCGGGCTGGAAAGGATCTTAAGATCATCCAGTTCCAACCCCACTGCCATAGGCAGGGACACCTCACACTAAACCAGGGCACCCAAGGCTTCATCCAACCTGGCCTTGAACACTGCCAGGGATGGAGCACTCACAACCTCCCTGGCCAACCCATTCCAGTGCCTCAGCACCCTCACAGTAAAGGACTTCCTCCTTAGATCCAATCTAAACCTCCCCTGTTTCAGTTTGAACCCATTACCCCTTGTCCTGTCACTGCAGTCCCTAATGAAGAGTCCCTCCCCAGCATCCCTATAGGCCCCCTTCAGATCCTGGAAGCTGCTCTGAGGTCTCTATAAAATCTCCTGGGGTACTGGAGGAATAATGAAAAAATGTCACTAAATCAGACCAAAAGAGAGGAGAGCATTTTGGAAACTCTTTCCCACACCATATAAAGCTAGCAGTACCAGTCAGCTCCACATACCCTGCTAAATCTGACTTTGTGGAATACCACACTGCTTCTGCTATTTCTGAGCAGTGATGCTTTGGTTTCTTCTGTGGCACTCCATGTAATTGCTGGTCAGGTTTCAACCCACTTGAAATCAGAGACCACTGCTTGTGGTCAGGCCACTGCAGACAGCAGTAACTGAAGATAACAAGCATCCTTCCAAACCGTCTCCTTCTTCTCCTCCCACCAAACCTCCTTTTATGGCAAAGGGTCAATGTCACCAGGCTGCCAAATGCTTGTCTGTAAAGTCCAAGATGATTCCTTCTGCTTTGCCATAAGGGATTGGTCACCGTTTAATTGTTTAATTCACAAATCACATGAGTAAAGGAAACACTGAATGGTCCTTGTGGTTACCCCACAAGCGAGCAGCAGAGCAGCTATTGAAGCTGGATTTTTTTGTGGGACATAGCACCAATGAGCAGCAGTCAGCTCCAACAAGCATGGTTCGAGGGGATCTAAGTAGAGGTTTCTCCATGAGTCCTGCGTATCTACCCACCCACTATGTCAATGGAGATCTTGTCACCACAGCCAGTGGAGCTTGGAGTGGATTCTCAGGGTCTGTTTTGGGGATGAGTCACTCTCCCGACCCCATTGACTGTGTTGATAGTGACTAAATGAAATCCTAAACACTCAGTGCAAGGGGAGAACATCCAAATGCAGATGACTTCCCCGGGGCACTTCGGTTGCAAACATCCATCAGAGTTGAATTTCAAGATGCTGAACCAAACCAGGTCTCTCTGGTAGGACCTTGCACATGTCCAAGTCTTCCCCTGAGCTCTCTGGGATTATTTCTTAGCTCAACTGCCTATAAATACAGAAAGATGTTTGCTGCAATGGCAAGACACTGTTCTGTGGTGTGGTGTGATCTAGACCACAAGGAAAACTAGAATAGAAGGAGCTTAGCCGTATGGTGATTCTGCCAAAGGAAAGATGCTCAAGGGCAAAGATTTTACAATGCTACAGTAAAGACTGTGTTAGCATTTCAGACCAAGGGGAAGAGACATCTCTGGGGAAGAAAAAAAAGAAGAAAAAAAAGAAGAAAAAAAGAAGAAAAAAAAAGAAGAAAAAAAAAGAAGAAAAAAAAGAAGAAAAAAAGAAGAAAAAAAGAAGAAAAAAAAGAAGGAAAAAAAGAAGGAAAAAAAGAAGGAAAAAAAGAAGAAAAAAAAGAAGAAAAATAGGAACAAAATCCCAAACCCAACCAACCAAAGCAGGGGAGCCCAGAGGCCTCCTCAAGGCCTTTAGTACCACCTCCTGCTCAAAGCAGGGCNAGAAGAAAAAAAGAAGGAAAAAAAGAAGAAAAAGAAGAAGAAAAAGAAGAAAAAAAAGAAGAAAAAAAAAGAAAAAAAAGAAGAAAAAAAAGAAGGAAAAAAAGAAGGAAAAAAAGAAGAAAAAAAAGAAGAAAAAAAAGAAGAAAAATAGGAACAAAATCCCAAACCCAACCAACCAAAGCAGGGGAGCCCAGAGGCCTCCTCAAGGCCTTTAGTACCACCTCCTGCTCAAAGCAGGGCTAACTCCAATGCCAAAGTTGCTCAGGGCTGTGTTCAGTTGAGTTCTCAAAATCTCCATGAATGGAAATCCTCCATCTCTGTGTCAGTGGCCCTGCTTTGTACCACTCCTGGATTCTTCATCACATCAAAGAAATCACTGCTCGAAGGTCAAAGAATCCAACCAACGTGAAGGAAAGCAATGGATTAATGGAGGGAAGGATTGCTCATCTCTCCAGAAGGACTTTTTTTTCTGAGTGGATGGATTTGAGCTGTCTTTATTACAGGTGTTTATTGCCCCCAAATACCCATCTTGTTTGAGGTGAACTACTTCTTACCTGACTCTAGCAGCCATCCACTGCCTTTCTGACCCACCTTGGAAACAAAAATTCACCATTGCTCTCTATAGACACCAGCCACCACTGTGCAACGAGACAGCTTGAAATGTCTCTCCAGAATACATTTAACTCTAACTATTTCCGTGGATTTTAAAGCAGTGGAGAAGGAACACAGGGCAATTTTGCATGAATCAATGAAGAATAACATCCTTCGGTCACAGAAGGATTGTAAGTTGTGCAAATGGGGTTTCCACTTGTATGTAGAGGAGTGACAGGACAAGGGGTAATGGGTTCAAACTGAAACAGGGGAGGTTTAGATTGGATCTAAGGAAGAAATTCTTTGCTGTGAGGGTGCTGAGGCACTGGAATGGGTTGGCCAGGGAGGTTGTGAGTGCTCCATCCCTGGCAGTGTTCAAGGCCAGGTTGGACAGAGCNCTGGAATGGGTTGGCCAGGGAGGTTGCGAGTGCTCCATCCCTGGCAGTGTTCAAGGCCAGGTTGGATGAAGCCTTGGGTGCCCTGGTTTAGTGTGAGGTGTCCCTGCTTATGGCAGTAGGGTTGGAACTGGATGATCTTAAGGTCCCTTCCAACCTGAACTACTCTATGATTCTATGAGTGTCAGTATAAAACAAGCAATGGTGCTGACTGTGAAAATAACAAAGCTGGCATTTCACAACCCAGAAACTTTGCCTTTTTTTGTTGTTATTGTTTCTCACTAGAAGTGTTTAAATAGGAGAAAAAGAGAAGGTGGCATCTCTAGAAGCAGGAAAAGCATTGGTGATCCGAATTGGATATCCCAGTGTTTCAGTTGTGACTGCAAGTTCAGTTTTCACCTACTACAGAAACGACCCGTCTCACTGGGCATGATCTTTTTTCCCCTCTTGCACTCATCAAGCCAAAGACACGTAACAAAGTGTGTGGTTTTCCTTACAGCTTCTCCAGCGCCATGGCAATATTGCATGATTTAATCATTTTTAAACCTCTCCATCACTCTTTGTGCCAGGATCATAGCCCATTGTCCGACCCACCATTTCCAAGGCAGCAGCAAGACACCAGTAGGAATATGTGAGGAACAGATCAAAAGGGAGAGCTGAAAGCGTTCATGTTCTTTGTGAACCTAACCTGTTTGCAAGGTAATGGAAAACCAGAGCCAATAATTGCTTCCAGCCAACTGCCCTCTCGCATAGGAAACGCACGCAGCATACTTTTCTGTATTAAATCATCATTTGATCCGTAAGCTTGTGTAATAAAAGTTCTCAAACCCTGCTCCTCATCTGCCAAAACAGGTTTTAAATTACGGGTGATATTTGATTTTGTCAGTCAGGAGATGTCAAGGCATGCCACCAGCACATCATGAAATGCTTTCCAGCTATTTGAAGATGGGGATTATTCAGTTGTCATTTTCAAGCTCTTTGAGGTTGATGAAGGTACAGATGTCAGCAAGACACTCAACATGGTCACAAACTGCTTCTTCCACAAAGCCCCAATAGGGCCTTGCCATGAGGGAAATTTGATGTTGTATGTGCTGGTTTACTAAAATATAAATGTAGCATTTAAGAAAATCTGATCGTTTTAAATGGAAATGTTACAAAGCTGCAATCCCAATGCTACTTAAAATTAAGGGTTTCATTTCATCAAAGTTAATATTAGCTTACTCAGCCCCTTTTGGAAAAACTAAGCTACTAAATGTTATCGAAGGTCTGAAACTCCATTAATACTGAAGACTGCAACAGTAAACGCTACTAAACATCAATGAAGAGCAGAAACGGTAGCAGGCAGCCAGGCACTGTTTGGATGTAGACAGGTTTAGCAAAGTGCATATGCATGCACTGGGAGCTTGTATCAAGAAACTGTTTCAGGGTCTGTCTTCATTCCATTTTTCTCAAGTTCTCACAATTTGAAGGATTTATAATGCTCAGATAGAGAATTTATAGGACATTTTCCTCCTCTAAAGCATCCGATGAAAGAGAAGCCAGTGCCTTTTCTGCCCAGTCTGGCTGAACTCCTGCAAAATCTCCCAATCAATGTGCAAGAGTCTTGGGAGGTATTTGTCAGCATGCACTGAAATGCCTCAATGCTGATAAATAGCTTTTCCTAACAGAAAATTAGGATTACATTCTGTATCTGAGAACAGCGAAGATTTACATACAGTGATATCCGAAGAGCTAAAAAGAGTCTCTTAAAATGACCCTTGACATAAAGCATGGGCCCCTATTTTTTCATAGTTTCATCTGCATTTGACAACCAAGGAAGATGGCAGGTCTAGGAAACTCTGGCCTCGGACCAAAGTCCGCAAGCCAAGGCTGTGGATTTCTTTTTACTTTTCAAGCTGTGATAAACTGTGCAGGAAAGATGAGGATAAGACAAATCTTGTTACCAAGGGCCCAAGCTGTACAGCTGCCGTTCCTAGGAAAAACAGATGCTCTGCACTCCCTGGTTTCTGCCCCTCTTTGCTTCATTTGAGATCATAGGATCCCAGCCTGGTTTGGATTGAAGGGACCTCAAAGCTCCTCCAGCTCCAACCCCTGCCCCAGGCAGGGACCCCTTCCACTGGAGCAGCTTGCTCCAAGCCCCTGTGTCCAACCTGGCCTTGAGCACTGCCAGGGATGGGGCAGCCACAGCTCCTCTGGGCCATCACCCTGTGCCAGCGCCTCAGCACCTCACAGGGAAGAGCTCCTGCCTCAGAGCTCAGCTCAGTCTCCCCTTGGGCAGGTTCAAGCCATTGCCCTTGGCCTGTCCCTACAGACCCTTGTCCTAAGCCTCTCTCCAGGTTTCCTGCAGCCCCTTTAGGCACTGGAGCTGCTCTCAGGTTCTCCCCTTAAGGAGCCTTCTCTTGTCCAGGCTGCCCAATGTCTATATTCCAGCACCAAGTGGGACTTTATACTGCAAACAAAAGACTACCTTGTACCTCGCTTCAGCAGGCTGGTCCGTCCCTCCAGGCTGCAGTTCCAGCGCTCGCTGCGGAACTGGTACTGGCACTCCATGACTCCAAGCCGGATGGCATCCCGCAAGGTCTCTGCCAAGCCAGGCTCCCTCCGGCACAGCCTCTTCTGCTTGCGGGACAGCTTCAGCAAGTCACACTGCTTCATGTGGACCTTCCCCTGGGCAGCGTTTGTGGAGGGTCCCAGGGATGGGAAGTGGCTCAGAGCTTCTTTCCCAGTCAAGCTGGAAGGAAGCAGAAAAGGCAGTGAGTGATGGAGGACGGCAATCCTAGAAGGAAAAAGGTGATCAGAGGGAAGGATATTCAGAAAGCTGATGTTCAGGGTTCTTTAGCAGCTCAGATTAACCAATACAGATTGATTAGATCTAGTATCCCATCTCCACCACACACCAAGCCAAAGATTGTGTTGCCACCAGCAACCTCTGGTGGGAAGGTTTCTTGACTTCATGAAGAGGACATGTTTGCACCCTGCAGTCTTGTTTCCTTCTCAGTACATTCACTATCTCATACAGAGATTCGGTTTATTCACTAGTGCTACACCTTTGTGCTAACTCCTTAGAGCATCAAGCACGTCCTTCCAGGGTTTGGTGGGCACCAGTACCTTGCTACTAGACACAGCTACAGATGACTTCATTAGGGACTGCAGCAATAGGACAAGGGATAAAGGGCTCAAACTTTAACAGGGGAGGTTTAGACTGGATATAAGGAAGAAATTCTCTACCATGAGGGTGCTGAGGCACTGGAATGGGTTGGCCAGGGAGGTTGTGAGTGCTCCATCCCTGGCAGTGTTCAAGGCCAGGTTGGACAGGGCCTTGGGTGCCCTGGTTTAGTGTGAGGTGTCCCTGCTTATGGCAGGGGGATTGGAACTGGATGATCTTAAGGTCCTTTCCAATCCAAACTGTTCTATGAGTCTATGATTCTAAGACCAACAAGGAGACATTATCAGTGACCACCTTCCTAGGGCAAACACATCTTTTGCTGTAAAACATTTTTGTACTGAAAAAATTAAAGGAAAGCTCAACTAAAAGCGTGTTTCCAAATGTCACAGCAATGCACGTGTATGTGTTTATATGTAATTCAGCTGAAAAATGTCACAAACTTGAGACAAATGGTTTCACTCTTCATGGCAAGGGGATATGTTTCTTGCAAAATTTCTCTCCCTTAACATCTTTGGGCTGCTTGAAAACACAGAGAAATTCATTTACTCTGATGCAAACTACCTGGGAACAGTCCTGCATTGGCCCAACCCTGATCAGGAGTGCCTCTCCTTATCGCCAAACAGGTAAGAACTGGAGAGTGCCTCAACCCCAAGCCAGAAAATAAATAGAGAAAACATAGGAAACATCCTAAAACCTCTGCTTTTGGACACATCTCAGCCCCAATATGAACATTTTCAGACTACACCTGCCCTCCTCCAAGCCCTGCTGTTTTCTTTGCAAGTCCACAAGCACTTCAACATGGACAAATGGATGAGCCAGGTCCTTCTAATTCCTCTCTCCCAGTCAGGCAAACTGGGCTATGCTGCTCCTCAAAGTGACTGTGGGATTCAGAGCAGGAAGGGTGGATAGGGAGGGATGCAAGAAGGAGCAATCTCTGAAGCACATCTACAGAGACCACCTGGCTGTGGCATCCCCACCAGCGCTGCAGCGGCTCCCCATCACCTTCAGTGCTTGAGCAAACCAGGCCAGATGGAGATGGACACGAGGCAGTACACTGGTACAATGCCAAACAAGCAGTTCCCCACAGCAGTGTAGGAAGTGAGATTCTTCCCCTCTGCACCATTATCAGGTTCCTTATAAAAGCGTGGCTCTTTCACGGTGCAAGCACTGCAGCTACAATTTTAGTCCTCCACATGCTTTATACTTTAAACACCTATTTCTGAGTTAGATGTCTAGATCTCTCTGTAGTCAATCCACTCTACCCAGGCATGGGGATTATAGCCCAACTCAGCTGACAGCACTTCTGCAGTCATTCTCAGGGTAGCTACAACCTCCAGATGCAGTCAGACGTCCATAATTAGGAACAAGTTCCTACAGGGATGGGGATTCATTCCATCAGATCAGCACACAGACACAACTCTCAGACCAGTGGCTCAGGTACTTTCAATTTACGTCAGGAGGCAGAGAAATCAAAGGAATTGCCCAAGGTTGCTTAAACAGGGGAGGTTTAGACTGAATATAAGGAAGAAGTTCCTTACTGTGAGGGTGCTGAGGCACTGGAATGGATTGGCCAGGGAGGTTGTGAGTGCTCCATCCCTGGCAGTGTTCAAGGCCAGGTTGGACAGAGCCTTGGGTGCCATGGTTTAGTGTGAGGTGTCCCTGCCTATGGCAGGGGTTGGAACTGGATGATCTTAAGGTCCTTTCCAGGCCGAACTATTCTAGGATTCTAAGGCCCAGTGGCAAAGCTGGGCACAGGAGCCACTCTCAAGGTCCCAACAGGCACAGCTTAGATTACCCATAACAGCAAATCCTTGCACCCTCTGTAACTGTTTCGTTACGGTAAAACTACCATGGGCTCAGATCAAGATCACAGTATGAGAACATTCCTACAAGATTAAATAGAAAACATGCAGATATTTGCAGTCAGGCAAACTGCGCATTGATTTTGGATGATTTAGAGTTCATTATCTACAGATCGTATGGCAAGAAAAGAAAATAAACTCTTTGAATTAATGCACACCTGCCAGCAATCTGAAAGAACAATAAGGATCTCCAACTTTTATTTCTCCCTCCTTTTCTCTCTAAGCACTTTGCTAAATTCATCTATTTCCTTTAATCTCCTTCCAGCCACATTCCAGCTGCTTAAGAAACTTCTAACGAGAGCCTGTTCCTGTGCAATGCCCAGTGTCCTCTGGATCTGAAAGATCTTAAACATCCCTAAAGATATGCCTTTTCTACCTCTCCCAAGTCAGGAGAGAAATCAAAGGGAACCACAACAATCCTCCATCTCTGAGTTCATGGCCCTTTCATGTCCCACAGAAATATCTACACCCCACAGATAACTGCAACAAGCACTCAGGAGAGGTGAAAGAGAATATGGGACAATGACAGATCAAATCAAGGCCACTGCAGTGCACAATAGGTCCTCGGCTCTCCTTTCTCCCTGGCAACTCAGTGGAATAGAGTTCTAATCCTTGCAGAAGCAACATTATTTCATCCTCAATATTCATCCCTGGACAAACAGGCGGCCAGCAGCAGTGTTGTAGTGCCTTGACTGTAGGGAATGATCTTCCAGGGGAATGATCTTCCAGGCATTGTACCACCCGCTGTCTACAAAGGAGGTGGCAGAAATCCCCAAAGCAGCATTTTGGGATAAACTATGGATCTCAAAGGTGTTTTACCTTCCTCCATCAGAGTTGTCATTTCAGACCCTCTTTATACTTGCAACCCTCCAAGTGTTCTGTCAAGCTTTCTGCTCCTCACAAAGAAAAAGAGCTTGAATTAGAATCTCAGGTGAGGTTTATATGAGGTTATGAGTTGGAATCCTTTGCAATGAGCTTTTCTGCTTGCTGCAAACCCTTCTTGGGAACAGCAACAGATGATGTGTCCAGATACAGCCTCAGTTTAAAAAAAAAACCCAATTCTCCTGAAACTCCGCAGGGAACAGCATACAATGTTCTTCCATTGGAAGAGATGGCTGGCTTGGGATGAGAGGTATGGCATGAACGTTTAGCTGGGAACTATTGCAATCAGTGCCTATGCACCAGTTCCCTCTAACTGCACTGGGTTCTCCACCCTTACCTGCTCTGTGCTCCCACAGACTGGACATCCTCGGGTTGTACCCTTCCCCTCTTGCCTCAGTCCCTGAAACATCTCCATGTAGCTCCTGATCTCGGGGCAGTGAATTCCCTGCTGCTGAACAGCCGGAGCAGGACAGCAGACAGGTTGATCATTACATGGGAGAGCTAACTCAGTCTAACTCTGGCCTGGCCACGCTCCATACATGAAACACTCAACAGTCAATGGGACAATTCTGTAGGCAGTCTGATACCCCGACACAGCGACTAAGGACACTCTGGGAATGCAAGATCAGCAAAAAGCATCTGTGAAAAGCCTTTACCTATTCAAGACAGCCGTAGCCACACTGTCTCTGCTGTGACAATCACTACAGGCTCCATCTTTTCAAGCCTCATCTGAAAGCTGCCTTCCTTCTCTATTTCTGCTCTCCTTCTGCTAATGCACTCTTTAGGTATCCCAGTATTCTGTGTGCCTGAGAATGCAAAGGAGGATGCTGTAACAAACCCTCCTGATATCCTGTGCTTTGAGGGAGGATTATTCAGCCTGGAAGTAATATAAGCATTTGTTTTATCAGCAACATCGTCAGAAACCTTTCCAGGGTCAGAACTGGACAGCAGAGTCCCTGTTGGTAATAGATTCATCAGGGAAATGCTTCAATAACAGTCACGAAAGCAAACATAGGAATGTAGGTAACTGGGCTAAAGATGAAACCCAAAGCTTACTCACCATCTCCAGAAGGATTACAGGGGTATCCTTCTAGGGAATACAGGGGGATAGATAGCAGGATGCAGGGGTATCCTTGTATCTTGTATACCAGGTGAGGGCAGCATTTTTGAAGGTACCCTTATTTACATTAAGATGTCATTTGACATATTAAGCTCTCTTCAGAGCTATGCAAGCCTAAGCTTCAATAGACCTGCAAGTCATGTGTTGTTTTTACTCCCTAAGGGCCCCTTCCCTCATGAAATGAGCAACAGTTGTGTCACTGACTTTGATGGAAGCAGAACTAGCTCCAGAGGACACAGGTAAGCTGAATTAAGAGCAGCTGTGAAGGCAACAGCACATGGAAGCCTGGTGCCTCTGTACCTACCACAGGTATACAAGGACGAGTTATAAAGAGCGGCTCCAGCAGACCTGGCTGCCCACATTGCACAGGCCAAATGGCTCATGAATGAGACGTGCTGCAGCCAGCTCTATGGAGATCTCTCCAGGAGAAGGCTTTAAACAAGTCTGTGGCTCCCCCCCATCCAACAACATCCTACCTGAATTCTGCCCTAACTCTAGGAAGGGATCCTCTTACACCCTCAAAGGAGCTCTTTGCCCTCCAGCACAGCCTAAACTACTTTCCACTTTGTGAAACCCAGCCCCTAAGAAGGCAACAGGAGGCTGAGGTGTAGAGAGATTCCCACCCAAGGAGCTGTACATCCTGAAGGCAAAAGCACGGCCAGGATGAGGAGAGAATACCTGAGAGGGGCTGCAGCATGGGGGAGGTCGAAGCAAAGGCAGAAACAAAAGAAGCATGAAGGAAGTCAAGAGGTGTACACTGTCTGTGTACCAGGGAGACAGCCACCCCTGGGCTCCTGCATCTAATGAGCCAGGCAAGCCCAACCTCACCTGAACAACAACCAGACCACACTTCATGCAAAGCTTATTTTGTCCCCCTCTGCTGCAGGCTGCAGTGTGCCCCTCTGTGGAGCCAGCATTGGCAGTTCAAGGTCTGCTCAAGCATAGCCAGTGCACTGACATCAGATAGCCAACAACCCCAGGTGATGGGAATGTGCTCTTCCAAGGCCTGCCCACAGCTGCCAGTATTTATCCAGTGTAAGGCTGTGTTAAGTATGGCAAGGCTTAATTCTGTATATTTATAGGTTATCTTCATCTTTGCTGGGACCCCTGGACCATTTCTGCTGGACTTCCCTGGTCACTTCTCGCCTTACCTTGGTCCTGATGGACTCAAAGTTGGCATTTTTCACTGCTTTCAAACAGCAGTATCTCACCTTTGCCAAAGCCACTGTACACAACAGACAAGGCTCAGGTCCTCTCTTTGCAGCCTGGCACCCAAAAGCCTCCTGCATCTTCATGCTTGCATAGCAAAGATCTGGCTCCTGTGCATAAGTCTCTCCTATTTGCAGAACTTAAGAGGTGGACTGCTGCACCAGGGCCTAAGGTCCCCTCTAATTCATCAGTAATCTGGATGTGAGATGCTTCCAAACTAAGCTATACCAGGCATTCACATCAGGACTTCTGGATACTGGAGTAACTCTATGGGCTCAAAATAAGCACCCACGGATGACATTATTCATCACCACCAAGCACCCAGTGAGTTCTTAGACTGTGGTTTCCTTCTTGTGATTTTTCACTGGAGAGGTGGGAACACGCAGGGCAGGCCTGTGACAAACCCCTCAAGGAAAACCCCTCTCAGAAGTGGAACTGCAGCCTCACATCCTGAGCCAGGCACCATCCAGAGGCAGCACAGCCGGACTTCATACCCAGAAAGCAGCTCCTGTCAAACAGATCCTTGTCACAAGAGGAAGAATCAGTCGGGTTGCTTCAAGAGCTTGAGCAATAGTCAGTGACCACTTTGTGGTAGTTATCTGAAAGGAGGGTACAGAGACATTCACTGCCACTAAGTACAACCCTGTGCGTGTGTCCCTGTAGCTGGAAAACCAAACGCTCACCACAACCCAGCTCCTTTGTAGAGCATGTGTACATATACACCATGAATGGCCAAGAAAGGTAGAGTCCTCCCCTGGCAGCAGGTGCTTAGATATGAGTTAGGCTAAACCATACAATTAATTAACCTAAAATCCATCTGTGTTAAGGAAGCTTTGCACCAATCATTGCCCTATGTAAGCAGTGCCAAGCCTGCAGGTACTCGCCAGCAAATGTAAGACGTGTCTGGCACATGATGGGAGGATCAGTAGAGATGGACCAAGACCCTCCAGATCTGCCTTGGGTGTTACTGATACTCACAGCAGTGTCTGAATGTATTGGTATTTGTGGCTCTTCTACACTCACTGGGATATGAGCACCAACAGCTCTGGTTAGCACAAGAGAGTCTGAAAAACCTCCCTGAGAAGCAGCTCACAGAGAAAACAAACCAAACCCCATCTCCACAGGAAGTCCTGCATTGACCCAACCTGTTAAAACCCCACCTTTAGCCTTTAACCCAAACAACCTGAAGAGTGAGGGGAGGACACGCACCCAGGGGCAGTCGTGCCCAGGTTTATCCTGCGTTGTATCCAGGCTGAAGCATCAGTTCTGCCTCCTTGCACCCCAGCGCACCCTCTGGCCCTCGGCTGGCTTTGGGCCCCGCAGCACCCACACATCACTCAGACTTCTCTGCTGAGCCCGGCCTCCCTCCTCCCACCTTCTTCCCTCCAGGGAAGCAGCCTGGAGCGGGGTGTCACAGCCTGCAGCCAGCCGGGGCTAATTCGCACCCTCAACAGAAACGGAGCGCGGTTCAAGCAAGGAAGTTTGGATCCCTGCTGCTCCCAGCATCTCCCCGCCCGTCCCTGCGTCCCGCTGCCCGCACGTTGGCCTTGCCTCGTCCCGTTTCTCCACTATGCTCACACCCAGCACCCTTTCTCCCATCCCTTTCAAACTCCACAACTCCCTGCCGAACACCGCTCACCGGGACCCGCGCAAGGCGCAGCAGCCCGCGGAGCCTCCGAGCCTTCCCCCAGCACAGCATCAGCCGATCCTCCGCGCTCCCCCATATCCCGGCTCTGCCCCTCGGACCCTCCGCGCTCCCCCATATCCCGGCTCTGTCCCTCGGACCCTCCGCGCTCCCCCCATATCCCGGCTCTGCCCCTCGGACCCTCCGCGCTCCCCCATATCCCGGCTCTGCCCCTCGGACCCTCCGCGCTCCCCCCACATCCCGGCTCCGTCCCTCGGCCCCTCCGCGCTCCCCCCATATCCCGGCTCCGTCCCGCGGACCCTCCGCGCTCCCCCCACATCCCGGCTCCGTCCCTCGGCCCCTCCGCGCTCCCCCCATATCCCGGCTCCGTCCCGCGGACCCTCCGCGCTCCCCCCACATCCCGGCTCCGTCCCTCGGCCCCTCCGCGCTCCCCCCATATCCCGGCTCCGTCCCGCGGACCCTCCGCGCTCCCCCCATATCCCGGCTCTGTCCTTCGGACCCTCCGCGCTCCCCCCATATCCCGGCTCTGTCCCTCGGACCCTCCGCGCTCCCCCCATATCCCGGCTCCGTCCCGCGGACCCTCTGCGCTCCCCCATATCCCGGCTCCGTCCCGCGGACCCTCCGCGCTCCCTCCCCGAGTTCCTGCGCGGAGGCGGTGCCAGGTCCCATCCCCGCGGGCGGTGCTGACCCGAAGTAGGCGGCGGCGGGCGGTGGCGGCAGGAGGAGGAGGATGAGGATGGGAAGGAGGATGATGAGGATGCGGCCGAAGGCGCAGGGCATGGTGCCGGGCGACGCCGTTCCGCAGCTCACTGCGCGGCCGCCCGGCGCCGCGGCTCTTTAAGCGGGAGGCGGGGCGGCCCCCTCCTCCCGTCCCGTCCCGTCCCGTCCCGTCCCGTCCCACAGCCGCCGGGCACCCCCGCAGCTCCCTGAGGACCCTCAGGATCTCCGTGCTGGGTCGCGTCCCACCAGGGTCCCTCCATCCTTGTGGGGCGTGGGGGACAAGCATTGGCAGTCCCCGTAGCAGCTTCGGGATGCTCGACGGTGCCAATAGGGAATAATATATAGGGAATATCCTGCTGCCAAAGTTTACTGCTGCCTTTGACAGCTGCGGACACCTGATTACGCAGCTAAACTGGTGGGTCAAGTTAAAACTAAAGAGAGCACCCAGCACACACCTGACCCATTTCTGCTTCTGCCTGAGCTCACTGCTCTAATGCTCATGGACATACCAGGGAGATCCCATGCATGGAGCATCCTCTCACAGACACATATAACCAAACATGCATTGCACAAGCAGACATCTCCTAGAAATGTTGGTGGGAAGGACCTCTTGGCAGTCTCTAGACCATCCTCGTGTCCCAAGGCAGGTTGCTGTCAAACCTAGATAAGGATGGTTGTGTCTTTGTCCTGCAAGACCTCCAAGGATGCAAATGTCCACATCCTTCTGGGCGCTTGTCTAAAGAATGCATGACCCTGCAGGGTAGGCACTGTTTAATGCCCATCCTGATCCTCCCAAGTGCAATTACACACACTTTCACAGAGGAACTCAGCAACAAATGACCAGAACCCAGTGTCTATTGGGACAAACGTTAGGGAGGTTTAATCGCCGTGTTCTGAAGACACTCCCATAAAATCACAGGACTATGGAGACACATCTGTGGTAGCAGGTAACCAAAGAAGCCAATCTTGAAACAGAAGCAGAGTTGTTTTCTATCCTGGCATGTTGCATTGTCCCTGTTCCTGGTAGGGATGCTTCAGGACTTGACATTGTAGATCTTGCTCCAGTTGCATTCTTTTATTTCAGAGCTGGTTTGTTCTGAGCTGTTTTGAAAACACTTTTAGGGACATTTGCCACAACGCTAAACCAAATAGTTTCCTGGGTCAACTGCTTTTTGCAATGTTCACTCTCCTATAGCCATTTGGGCAAGTATCTACATTATTTCATACCCATAGTTTGCGTAGTCTTTTTATCGATGGCATTTCAAAGAGCTTTCCACTGAATTGCCACCCAGCTTTGTTGAATTCACAAGAAAAAGCCATAGATTGTAAGAATTTGGAGGAAAGATACTTTAAGGGATTCAAGAGAACCAAAGAACTCCTCTCACAGCAGTACCAGTAGGCTTACTTGGACCGCACCAAGCTACCTAACTCCAGCCCATGGCATGTGTTGAGTGTGCCTGGACTGCTCAAGTAGTAAGTGATCCCTGCCTGTGGTTAGGAATCACAGCCATGGGCAGCTTGGCAACTGCCCGAGTAAGAATTGCATTCATCCCTTCGACAGACCCCAGAACTTCTACCTGAAGAGTTGTAGCCTTCCTTTAGTCACGCCATCATTCACCACCTTTGGTTATCTTCATCATATTTCCCTGCTCTGACTCTCCTTCGTTGTCAATGAGGAGAGCAGAATAGCACGTATACCAGATATGTTTCCTGTCTTGATCTCTTGCAGGGATTCCTGATGTCTTGTTCTCCACCGTGACCATCCAGGAGATTTGAGATGATATTTTTGTAGGAGGCTGTACTTAATTAAATGCTTATTGTCTATTGGAAACTCATTGTCCATAAAGCGGGAAATTAGCTCAGATATAGACAATCACACTGTAGATGTCCTCCTGTCATAAGACATCTCTCCTCCCATGCCCCATTGTGTTGCAATATCCTGGGAAAATGGTGGTTTTCCCAGCAGCTTTAGGGTAAGGAGTAAATAAATCCTCAGCTCACCACAGGTAATATTCTGGAGCACTGACTGCTTCTGATCTTGACCCAAGCATTGCTTTGTTGCTTTACTAACACTCAACTGATCCCTTATGGAAGATTTATGTTCTTCCTTAGCTTATGCTAATGGAATGGCAAGAAACAGCAACTGTTGTCTATAAGCAGTGTGATTTCATGGTACTTTAAGCTGAGATCCAGTTCTCCTCCCATCTCAGGTAGGAGTACAATAGGACTAGGAAAGGGTTGGAGAATTACAGCAATACTGATCAAGGACAGAGAAGGGCATCTGTAGAAGGAGTTACTGAGTGAGCTGGGCTACATCACTTTGGAAAAGAGACGACTGATGGGGATACAACAGAGATCTTGCAGACCAAGTGGCTGATAGGGGGTGGACAAGAACTTACAGTTATTGGGACATTAAATGAAGCCAGCTGATAGCTTTAAAACTAACAAAACCAAGCCCAAAGTGCCCTGGATGGCTCTGTTCACACAGCCAGGACACTCTCACGAGGAGCTGTGGGACTCCAGGCTACACCGTGTCATAGCAGCCAGACGTTTGCATGCAGTTTAAGGGGAAACCAAGTAGATTTATGGAAGAAACCCCCCTCCGTGTTCCTAAACCCATCAACACCACCCTGGGCTGGGGAAGTCCCTAAGCTGCAGATTCTTGGTGTCTAGGAGGTTTTTCGGGAGGAGAGCCTCTACGTGCACATTCTGTTCTTGTGCTTTGCCCAAGGAATCCGCCTTTGCGCAGCGTCGCTGCTGGGCATGAGCCAACGTGGAGAACCTAAACAGAAAACTGGGAAAACTGGGAGAGGGATCAAAAGGGAACTCAAATTACAAAGATGGCAGAAATGAAAGCAGGGGACACATCAAAGCGCCGGAAATATGCAGAACTGGGAAGAAAAAAGGCAGAGAGGAACCCGATGAAACTCCCCTGGAAATGCTTACTGCTCCCTGACGGGATCCGAGTACCTGGTGATGGCTTCCTAGCATGGTCTTACCTGGAGAGACAATAGGATCAAGGTCTAGTAGCTGGGTCCACAATCACCTCCAGTGCGAGGTAGTAGCTACATCTGCCCGCTTGCACAATGGACAAAAGCTTGGCCAGAGCAGGGTGACACTGATGAGGAATCCAGTGGCTCTGTGGGCCCTCATGTGAGATGGATGGAGCTAAAAGTGAGAAGCATCAGCAGGAGTCTCTAGAGGACCTGAAGGACATCTTGCAGTCTTGAAGTACAAGACACCAGGGTCTGGCTCTCACCACAACAACAGCTTTGTGAGGGGTGCTTTGACCTGCAGTGTAAGCACAGCCACCTTCACCATGCTATGGTGGATTTTCCAACCTGGACCCCAGGCTGGACCTGAGATAGGCTGAAATAAACTGAAATCCTGGATTTGCCCTTCCTTTGCTAGTAAAAGGCCCCAGCACTCTATGTCTGTGCAGCAATCCAAGAACAGGAGGTGGAATGATCAGATGTTCTTCAGACCCAGTTTGAAGTGAGGGATCTTGGTGTTACTCATCCAGATACAGTGGTGTGTTGGGCTGGCTGCTGAAACTGAAGTCCAATGATGAAGCATTCAGAGTCCAAATGAAGGGCCAGCACAGCCTGCACAGCAGAAGGACAATGGGTGATGGTTTTAAACTAAAAGAGGGGAGATTCAGACTAGGTATAAGGAAGACACCTTTACAACGAGGTTGTCCATAGAGGTGGTAGATGCTCCATCCCTGCAAGGTCAGGTTGGATGTGGATCTGAGCAACCTGATGTAGTTGAAGGTGGCCCTGCTCATTGCAGGGGGGGAGGACTACATTTAAAGGGAACCTTTAAAGTTCCCTTCCAGCCCAAACTATTCACTGATTCTATGATGGTTCAAGGTGAGAGACAAGAGCAGGGTCAAAGTAGTTCTTGTACCCTGGAGGAGCCAGGATTGTAGAGCGGAGCTCCCCCATCCCTGCTCATGACACAGTCAGTCTTGCTAAGGTCCTAGGAAAAGGCCAACAGCTCAGAGGGGCCTCCGAAGAGGTGTCTTGGATGGATGGAAAGCATATGATCAGAATTCATGTTCAAGCAGTCTACAAAGAGTTGCTGGGCTCTAACAGGGGAATCTGAGAATGCCAACAAATGAGGAACTGAACCAGTCTCAACAGCTTGGTACTGCCTGAAGGGGAATCACTCTGCCCTCCTTTCTCCTCCCCTCTCTGCTCCCAGAAGCAGACCTGGCCACCCTTTCACACAAGCTCTTTTTTGCCATATTCTGTGTAATCAATGAGCTGAATCAGTCCATGGAGAGCTCTGTGGGTGCNGCTGCCTGCCTGAAGGGGAATCGCTCTGCCCTCCTTTCTCCTCCCCTCTCTGCTCCCAGAAGCAGACCTGGCCACCCTTTCACACAAGCTCTTTTTTGCCATATTCTGTGTAATCAATGAGCTGAATCAGTCCATGGAGAGCTCTGTGGGTGCCAAGCTGGTTCCAGATTGTCTCAGACCCATATGTGGCCTGACAGCCAAAGCCTTCAGCCGCAGCATGAACTAGGTCTTAGACCCCTGATGGGACTGAGCCCTGCGCTGTCAGCATCTCAGCTTTGGGGGAGCTGAACCTTACCCAAAGTGCCTTGAGTTCAACTCCATAATCCCCAGTTTGGTCCTTTTCCCAGTTACCCTGGTGTGCCTGCAGCTCCTGGTGCTGCAATGGGACGAGCTGATCATCCTGCAGGTATGAAAAACCAGCCATTTCCAAAGACCTTAACACACATCCCATCAGTCGGGTGCATTCTGATAGATGAGTCAGGTTTAGGACAGCCAAATTCTGCTCCTTACCCATCCTCAACCAGTGGGACCACATTCCAAGAATGGGATCAAGTCCTAGATCATATTTGTACCCATGCAGCTTAACAGATGCTTTCAGGAGTTGTGTTTTGAATCCTCTGGGTTTGCTTTAAACCACAGCTTCCTGGCCAGATTGTGTGGGATAGGAGCTAAGTGCACAGAGCTTCCTTTTGCTGCACACTCCAGAAACTGCTCAGTGAAACAACCAAGGAAGACAAAGAGCAACACAAGGGAGGAAGAAAATCGTGAAGAGGGAAGAAAGAGCAAATGTGGCTGCTGGACCTGAGGGTTCTGAGAGCAGGAATGAATTATTGACAGCCTCAAATCAATCATCTGCTATTCCTTGGGCACATAAATTAAAGTGGGGTAGAGCCTGGGAGACTTGGAGGCTAAACACTGTGCTGAGATTAACAGGGAAAGCAGAACAAAGATGAGTCCAGCCTGGGGAAGAGAAGGCTGCATGGAGACCTGAGAGCAGCTTCCAAGATCTGAAGGGGGCCTATAGGGATGCTGGGGAGGGGCTCTTCATTAGGGTCTGCAGTGACAGGACAAGGGGTAACGGGTTCAAACTAAAACAGGGGAGGTTTAGATTGGATCTAAGGAAGAAATTCTTTGCTGTGAGGGTGCTGAGGCACTGGAATGGGTTGGCCAGGGAGGTTGTGAGTGCTCCATCAGTGCCTGGCAGTGTTCAAGGCCAGGTTGGATGAAGCCTTGGGTGCCCTGGTTTAGTGTGAGGTGTCCCTGCCCATGGCAGGGGGGTTGGAACTGGATGATCTTAAGGTCCTTTCCAACCCAAACTCTTCTATGAGTCAAAGTTTGAGTAGGAAGTGTTGAGGTAATGCACAGCCCAGGGAAGAAGAGGGCTGAAAACATTGCTATTTAAGCTACAGCTTAATAAGAAAACAAACATTTACCAAGGTTTGGTAAACTGGGCTCTGCTTTGGGATTCCCATTGCCTTCCCTTTGCAGGTGGAAAAACCTGGCAGCGTGAACATGAGTGATTCTGACTGCCCCAGGGGGGAATCTCTCCCTCGCAAGGATGGAAAGGTTGAATTTTCAACCTAACTGTTTAAACCTGGACCCAATGAGGAGCAAACTTGGGTCCTGCTCTAACCCTAGAGAGGAGCGAGCTGCCAGGGCTGGGTTTGCTCCGTGTCCCATCCCTCGCTATGCTGGCTCCTCATAGCCAGCAGGTGGTACTGTGCCCCCAAGGATCGCACAAGGAGCAAGGCCTCCTTTGGAGGGGCTTTTCCAGGCGAAATCATGCTCCAAACAATCGGGAAAGGTGTTCGCTGTGTTTCTCTGCCCTACCTGCTCACCCTAGGCTCCTCTGGTAGCCTTCTTCTGCCCAAAACGCTTGCCCTGTGCTCCTGAGATGGGGCATGAGGAGCACATGGGGGTCTGCTTGCAGGGGATGCTCCTATCACTCCTCAGTGGCATTAACCACAAGAGTGAGTGTTAACTTGGATTTTACTTCCTCACCTGGACCACTTCCATCTGTGAGAGCTGGGGAGGATGAGATGCAATGGGCTAGTCCTCATGTGCGGCTCTGCATCCTCTTAGCTGGGACACCCAAGTGAGGGACACTGCCAAGTACTCAAGGCCTTGGGGAAGACGTTTTCAGGGGTATAATCTGCTACCTGGGCTTTGCTGAACAGCCCAGGTTTGTCTGAAGTGGGCCTGGGAAAGCATCATATAGAGCTCAGTGCCTCGAACTACATCGCGGAAGGACGTTACCTCCTCCTGCTGCCTGGTCAGCCATGGCAGGTCCACTGGATGGCACTGTGTACCACACTCCCAAGCTCTCCTGGCAAGTGACCCCCATCCTATTACGCTTATTCCCGGGATCACTGAGCACGGGTGTGTTGCAGCCGCTCTGTGGGTCATCAGCACCTACATCGCGTTTTAGAACCGTCTTCCTTTAACGTAAAGATGGTCTTTGAGGAACTCACGTAACTGAGAGATACGCGCTGGTTGCAGAGTAGGAGCAGGACACAGCGTGCTGGACATTTTGGTTCTGAGCTGCAAAAATACCATCTCATGGTCATAGAAGAGCAATCCTGCTCCAACACACAGAAAATCTACACATTCCTGTATGCATCTCCCATAAAAAATGGGATAAAAAAACAAAGGAAAACTGATTTAAATAAAGATTATTCCCCCTCTCCCCCCCCCCATGGTTATTTTTACAGCAGCTCAGCTGTGATTCCCCACTTAGCCCCACAAACAGGAACCTGGATAACTGAGGGGTAATCCCAGGAGGGGAACCTGTGGCTGTGGCGACACGGCAACAGAGAAATTGAAGGCAGAGGGGTCCCCAGAGAGAACCAGAGGAGCCTTCATCACTTTATCTGCACAAGGAGCACTGTGGGACAGGTACAGAGAGGACCACACCAGCTGAGGGATGCTCCATGTGGCCTTCTTGCCTTGCTGTGGAACAAAAGTGGATGTACAGGGATCAAAAGTGAAGCTCCAGTAACTTTTCAGCTCCAGCTTCCCCTAGCAATAAGACCTCCAAGGCTGGCCCACTTGCCAAGATGCTCGACAGGGAAGATGCTGCTCACACACTGTGATGGGTGCCATTCCTTTTACTTTCACCTGAGTACAGGAGGCGAGAGTGTCCTCAGGCACTGCAGAGGTGCTTAGCACAGAGCCTGGAAAATGGCTGGCTGCTCTGCAAAGCAGGACCATGGTAGGAGCTAAAGGCCCATTTAGGAGGATGAGGTTCATGGGGTTGTGTTCAGGGAGCAGCAGTGGGAATGGAAGACAGAGCTACCCAGAACAGTACAATTTGGCAAAGGCATATCTACAAACACTTGTCCAAGCAATTCTCAATGGCTGGGGCTGCTCTTCATTTAATGATCATTAACATCCCTTCAGTAAAGGTAGGTTCCTCCTGAGCAGAGAGGTTCATCACTGGGAATGGGGTGAGTGACCAGACATCACCCAGCTTCCGATGAGCAGGCAGGGTCCATGTCTGAACGATCTCCTGTGATCCCAGGACTGTGCCACAGCTTCCAGGGGCCATCATTCTGCTTGCACCATGCACAGTGCTTAGCTGGCTGGCCACATGCTTTGCCTGCTGCGTGGATCTTGGCTTTGTAGCCCATCATTTGGATGGATCCTGCGAAGGTGTTCTGGACTATTCAAGTGTTATTCTCATGCATAAAACCAAGACTATATTGTTAATTAACTTGTAAAGCAATAGAGCATCCTCATCAACCCATAGAAGTACCGGTGGGAAGGAACCTCTGGAGGTCTCTAATCCAACCTCCTGCGGAAAGCAAGACTAATGCCGTAAGGTTTCCTATGGTTTTGTCTTCCTGAATCCCCAAAAGCTCCAAGGATGGATATCCCACAGCCTCTCCAGGTAGTAAGAACCTTCCAACACAGTTCTGGCTTTAAAAAGAAACCCAAGAAGCTGATGGAAACAAACTGAAGTCTGCACCACAGCCCAACACAAGAAAGGAAATGGGCTCTGGAGCAGTGTTCTGAGGGTTGGGAGGGAGAGCAGATCCCAGCCTTGGTCACTACCCCATGTCCTCAGCTCTTTCATAGCTCACCACGACACCCTCAGCACCAAAGGTCCAAGGAGACCTGAATACCCCTGAAAGAAAGAATTGAGCTCTGTTAACCCAGCTGGCCAGGAGGTGTGAGCTGCAAGCTGGGATATCCCTGCCCATGGGATCTTTAAGGTCCCTTCCAATCCAAACTGTTATATGATCCTAAGGTATGCTTTACTCCCAATGCTCTTCTATGCCTGTAGAAGACTCACCTCTTCTGCTGGCACCTCTGCCTCTCACTTTGCTATTCTGTCCCTTGTCTACAACATCAAATAGGCCTGAGGAGGACTTTTTGCAGCATATTCACACTGGAAGCGCAAGAATCCAGGTCTAACCCCACAGTGAGGAGAAACCAGGGCAAAACCTGAGTGCTGCAACACAACTTTGGGCCTTGCATTATGCGAGTGTCACGGAGGAATCAGGGTAAGGCAACACAGAGCTGAACTTCTCCCTTTCACTGTAACTCCTGTCATTTGCTCAGCCAGATCCCTCCCAAAAAACCCCCCAAAACCAAGGAGGAAAACTGTCTCCAGCTCCATTGGGAACGATCTTGCAGGGGGTTGGAACTGAATGGTCTTAAGGTCCTTTCCAACCCTAACTATGATGCTATGATCCTATCCTCATCGCCTCTTCCTCGTGGAGGCTGTGTCAGTGCCGGCGCCGGTGTGATGACAGCCGGCGGGAGCTGTTTATCAGCTCCGAACACGGAAGAATTCCCGAAGCTGGGAGGAAACGGGAGGAATAATGGGCTGGAAGAGGCAGGGGCCTGCCCCGCAGGGATGGGTCCCCAGGGCAAAGGGTGCACAACTTGTCCTAGATTTCTTTTCCCTGCGCTCCGAATGTACAATTGCAGGAGGGGACAAGGGAGAAAATGAGCCGAAGGCTCCTAACTGCAGAGGCCGGTCCCTGTGAGCAAAGGGCCACATGTCTCCTTTTATCGCTGCCATAATTCCCTCCTTGGCTCAAAGGCGGCTGTGAAAAGAGCAGGACTGGTTCAAACTTCCTCGGGGTCTCCGTGGCAACCGGCCCCGCAGGAGCCTTTTCTTCCTTTCCCCCCTTTCCTCTTTTGTTGTTGTTGTTGTTGTGGCATTAAAACTTCCCGGATTGAATCCGCACCAGGCACCGCTCCAGAGCCCCTGCCTGCTCCAGCCCAGCTGCCTTTGCCTTTTCCCATCACTGGGCCAGCAAAGTCCAGTCCAAAGTCAGCTCCAGCCCAGCTTCCCGTTGGGATATTTGGCCTGCTCCCCGCAGCTCCTTCATCCCTTCCCAGTATTTTATCCTCTTACACTTCATGTAAACCCCATGTTTTCCAGCTACAACATAATGGAAAGTCACAGCCTGCAGCAAGAAAAGAGCTGGTTTCAGTTTTACCGGGTATTCTCCAGCCTCCGTAGGCTGGAGTCCTGAGGAAGGAAGGAAGGAAGGAAGGAAGGAAGGAAGGAAAAGGAATGACTCTTGCTCCCTTCCCCCATCCCTGGGATGCATTCCTCCAGATGTCAAGGTAGACAGAGCTGTCTTCAAACAAGCCCAAGACCTGGGGCACAGTTTCTTCATCTGCTCGGCTAGTGCAATTAGTCAGATTTACTGCAGCTGTGAAAGGCAGCTCAGCCTCTCCCAGAGAACAAGGCTGCCCTCAGACACACAAGGGGTAGAGCTGCCCTTCTCTATGCAGCTTCAGAAACAACAGGCGCTTGCCTTACAGAGCCCTTTATAGAATCATAGAACAGCGTGCGTTGGAAAGGACCTTAAGATCATCCAGTTCCAACCCCCCTGCCATAAGCAGGGACACCTCACACTAAACCAGGGCACCCAAGGCTTCATCCAACCTGGCCTTGAACACTGCCAGGGATGGAGCACTCACAACCTCCCTGGCCAACCCATTCCAGTGCCTCAGCACCCTCACAGCAAAGAATTTCTTCCTTAGATCCAGTCTAAACCTCTCCTGTTTCAGTTTGAACCCGTTCCCCCTTGTCCTGTCACTGCAGTCCCTAATGAAGAGCCCCTCCCCAGCATCCCCATAGGCCCCCTTCAGACGTGTTCCCCAGAAATCTCTGGGACTTGCTTTGACACTGCTTCCCCAGAAGCAAGGCATTCGATGCCTATAACCACTGATCTACACATGCTCATCCACTCTCAGCCATCCATGCTTGCTCACATCAACCTACGAGCATAAACCCACACTTCTGCAATCAGAGCTCTGCGCATGCTCAGCCATCCTGGTAGTCTCTCTCCTGTAACTGATGAAAGAAATCACATCATTGTGCAAGAAATTGTGTTTTTCTGAGACCTTTTGTGCTTGGCATTGGCCTCCCCAGCGTGGCTCAGGTGAAGACTGAGCAGAATCCTAAATGTTACCTGGAAATAGTTTTCTCACTAACAAGTGATAGCCGATGGGACAAGTGTCCTGCTCTACCAGACTCAGATCTACCTTCACTTGGGATGACTTGGAGTAGGGATGACCTGGATAGATCAGAAGACTTTAAAGCATCATCACACATACTGCCCCTTCCTAAACCCGTTGCTGAAGCAGCGTCCCCACATGATGCAATGTGGGCCAACATAATTTCAAGCAAGACTGTGCCGATCAAAGATGGCATTTATGTCCTTGTATTTACTGAAGTTTGAGATGGGCTTCATTGCCAGCCCTCTTTGCCCCAAGTTGTCATAGTCACTAAAAGCTCATGTGTCTTAGGGCTTCATTAGGTCACTTTTTGTCTGACCATCTCCATGGCACGGTAGAGGAAAGACCTGAAAATCCAACCAGAGCTGTGATATTGCAGCAAAAGTCTGGTTCAAACTTCCATCTGGTCAAACTACCATCACTGGAAGACAAATAAGTGTAAGGTTTCTATACCATGAACTCAGAATAGGTTCTAAAAGAATAGAGTGATGTAGAGCTGTTTGTAAGCCATGAGGTGATTCCTAAAACACTAAAAACAGTGGTTAAAGGGTTTTGCTAAACCCTGAGCTTTCTCTTACCATCATCTCAGCAGCTAAATCCCAACTTCCCTCTGCTTCACACCTGTGTCTTCAGCAAAGGGAAAAATCTATCAGGTAGAAACAACATCATGGTGCTCATCTGAGCATGTGAAGATCCATTTTCCTGTAAGAGCAGATGTATTTCCCCTGTGGCTAACTCACCTGTAAGCACCTCACAGCTTTGTACATCAACTGCAGGCAGTGCTTCGGTGGACATAACAGGCAGGCAAACATGAAAGGCAATCCTGCAACCCCACATAAGCTATGGGATTACTTGGAGGCACCATTGATGCTTTCCTGGAGTGAACCTGGAGATGAGGCACCTAACAGGAGAGAGGGATGTGCTAGGTCAGCCAATGCAATGTCAACATGCTGGAGTGCATCCCTCAGTATCACTGAGCATCACGGTATCACTCAGTATCACTGGCAGAAGATGCATGGAAATATAAAGGATGTTCCTGTCCAAAGATCAGAAATGATGCAATAACCATTGAGGTCCTTCTTTAAATCACTCTGGTCAGGTGTTAATACAGGATTGCTGTTTCCAGGTAATGACTCCCTTGGGGTGCCCAGCTCACATGAACAGAGATATGGAACAAGAAACAGCAGAGGACAGTCTGTTAGAGCCAGAGGGACCATAAGATCTAGGAGAGAGCAGATTTGGCCAAGAAAACTGAAGAACAGGCAAGTATAGGGATGCCAAGTTACCAGTCACAGGTTAGCAGTGAACAGTGCTTAGAACACACAGAATTCCAGGAGTTTAGGGCGGAAGGGACTCAGTCAGCTCATCCATGCTTTGAAAGGATTGCCCTCTACAGAGAAGGAATTATTTACTCCAGGAGTGATGGTGAGAGCCATCAAAGAAGTAATTTGCTGTGTTAACTCCACTTTGCATGCTAACACCAAAACCAAGGCCTTCCAAACAACTCATTTGCTTCTAAGACTTAAAACCACTTAAAAGATCATGGTCCCAAGGTCTCAGTTTCTGTTTCTGGCTATGCCCAGGAGTGCCCAGATGTGCAGTTCAACATGTGGCACCCAGCTAAGCCACCCTCCACCACTGACCTAGAGCTGACTGGCAAATCAAGCATGCTGATGCCATTGCTTAGTGCTGCCCCATGGATCAGAGGACTTGTATGTTCCTTACCTTCTGCAACACACCAAATCAGGCACCTAACCCCCCTCTGTCAGGTCATCCCAGCCCATCCATCTCTTGCCCTTCACTGTGCATTTTGAGTCATCCTCTTCCTCTCATACTGACCATGGGATGATTCCACCTAGGGCAGCTGAACTGCACCAGGAAGGGCTGAGTTCCTGGTGTCCCACTCCTCAGTGTCTTCATGTGCTGAAACACATGCTGAGAACAAACCAAGAGACTCCATGGTCCTGTCACCTTCCCCAGGCACTTGGTTTCTTCTTGCTGGTAGATTCTGTTAGAGAAAGGAAGAAAAGCTAAGAGAAGAAGCTGCAAAAGTCAGAGCACTGAAGGGAAGGAGAGGCATGTTTTCCATGTGATTGCAATGCTCCTTTCCTGGAATGCAGTTAGAATAAACCCAAGGATCCCTTTAGATGCCTTGGCACATACAGCGGTTGGGTTTGTAGTACCCCGATGTTAGCACAATACAGAAGGACCTTTACACTGACATTGTAAGGGCAACAGGGCTTTTCTTGAGCAGCCAAGCCTCTGGATTCTTCCACATTTCCATTTCTGGACACACTGAAACTGGTCTCCAAGAGTCAATATTGCCAAAGCAGACAGGGGCACGGAATACCACTGTCAGTCAGGGGCACAAGGAGGCACCTGTAAGTGGAAACTTGAAATCGTGCTCTTTTGGATAAATCTCATTTGCTTTTAGAAATCACATTTAAAATGAATGCTTGCTGTGGAACTCCTCAATGTTTGTGCAGGGCAGCATGAAATATCCCCAGGATCATTTCAGTGTGGAAGCATCAGATTGTCATTTCACAGCAAAGACTGAGAGTGAGTCTGTTCATTTCACAGACAACGTAGTCTTCTTCCCTGTGAGACAGGTCCTACCCCTTGGTGAGGCATGCCTGCCTTTTCAAGGGCTTGGGGATCTAGGTTGGTACAACCAAAGGCACTACTGAAACCTGCCATTGCTCTACCAGTCATTCCAGTGGGAGAAACCTGGAGGCAGGAATCACATACGAACAGGGCTGGGGCAGTAAGGACCTTCTACTTGCAGGATGTCACAGGATCTCCAAGCCAAAGCAGCCGCAGACATGCTTGAAACACAGTTCCCAAAGGGGAACATGAATTCCTCATGATGCTGGGACAGTCCGTGATCAGAGCAAAGGTCTGAGAGGACAAGTGACCCAAAGAGCTTCATCAGAGATCTGTCAGTCTATAGAGAGCTTTCCCTTGATTTTAGTGTGCTTGGGACCAAATCTCAACATCTTTCACAACCTGTCTGTGGCCTCACCGGCATGATGTTGGGCAGTTACTGGGGTGTGGATGGGTGCTTTAGCATCTCTACTGCTTTCGCAATGCAGCCTTTCCCAGCACAAAACTGAGCTCTCTGCCCAACACACGCCAGCAAAGTCTTAGGTCACTTTTCCCCCCTTGGTTCTCAGGAGAAGAAGCATTTTATTGCTAGTTATTGGCTTGATTTATCAATCCCAGCATCAAGAAGCACAGTATAAGAGCACCTGGCATTGTTCCCCAATGTCTGATGGACAGGAACATCTCAACCACCCAGGCCTTGGGGATGGTCTCCAACCAATCATTCAATTCGGATTTCAAGAGCTGTCCCCAGTTGGATTTCTGCAGTGGTCAGGATTTTGAAGCCTCTCCCATGGAATGTCAGCCATCCGTAATATCACCTGGGATAGCTCACTTCAGTCTCTGCTTTTCCTGCTTCTTTAATAGTTTGACATTTTAATGACAGTCTTGCTCTGTACTTTTAATCCTTCTTAAGTTTGTGTGGCTCCAAAACATCCCCCAATAGGGGTACAAACCTGCATAAGAATTTCAGGTCTGCTTTTCCTATTTAGACTTACAGGCTATTTAGTGGCAATTCAGGTACTCCATGGCTTACTTTAACCAGTAAGTTAAAAGTGCCTGTGACCATTCCCTGGCACTGGAATCAGAGGGACTGGGACACAGGATCACCTTAATCCATCCTGCTAAACTCATTTAACCCCCAGAAGAGATAGGTCATATCTGAAGGGGCTGTTTGGAATAGTTCCTGTTCCACACTAACCCCAAATTGTGACTCAAGTCTCTTCAAGGCTCTGCAGGTTGGCCATGTCAGGCCCATGCCAGGTTCCATGCTTCATAGCTAAAAACATGGACAATATAGTCCAGGATCTGGGGAAGATTCCCAGGCACTGTTTAGTTTAGTGGATCCTATTAAATCCATGCATCTCCAATTCTCATTTGAAAACCATTGCATTCTTAAACTCAAGTGATTGCATTCGATAAAACATAGCTGGATGATAGGTGAGAGATTTGCCAGGATAGACTACACCCAATATACCCTTTGGGATCTGAAGTCACACGAGAGGAACAAGCCATATTTAACATCTATGATGGGTCATAAGCAGCTGGAAAACCCAACAGATTAAGCCTGGAGAAGCTTGGCCTCATAGTCCTTGCAGCAGATGCAGGGTCTGATGAAGAGGTAAGGTGCAGAGCAAACGTCTGGTGGATGTTCTCTCATGGATGTGTGATGACCACTTATGAGAACAGCTCTCTACTAATTCAGTGTGCAAGTACACTGAAAGCCATGAGAACTGGGAATCAAAAAAGACAGAGGCATGAGGCAGGTGCACCCTGGTGATTAAATAGCATCAAGGGATGCATTTATACCCAGGAGCTATATTAGGCTGCCCCAGATAGGACCTTGGACTTCTGTTATAGCCATTCCTCTGCAATAAATTGATTTGTTGGCTTCTCCTAAAGCTCCTAATCTCCATCTTATAAACTGGGCAGCTCCACTGCAGGCGATGCAGCTGCGATTGCTGAGGATGCTTTAGGAGCAACAGCAACTTCTTTGACTTCTCCCATTTCTTTGTCCCATTCTGTTGAGTCACCCCCTTGGTCTGCTATTCTGACACATCAGCTCCTGTAAAAACAGTGTCTCTATGCCATAACAAGGATTTTCAAGGAGAATCTTTGTTGGGTCTATTTGCAACACACAACCTCTTTAGAAAGGTGGTACTGCTTGTGATTTCCTTTTTAATTACACAGGTGGGGTTTGGATCATGTTTTCATCTTTCTGCATCCAGAGATGTACTGCACAAGAAATTCATCCATGGGACATCTTCCCATCTGCCTGCTCCCCTCTTGCCATGCATTGGCACTTCTTATCGGTAGAAACCCAGGCTGCCACTGCTTCCCTCTTCATCCATCCCACTCACACACTTAGATAAACCTGAGCAGGGCACATTTCATTTACATTTACAACCAGATTTGCCCACATCAACGCTTTCAGGGGGTTATTCTGCCTCTTCGGTGCTCCCATCAGCTCTGCCTCCTGCAAGGGTTAATGTTCACCTCCCTTTCCACCTAAAGAACAAGTTGTCTATCTCACCCCCACCGTGAGATTAAGTGCAATCGCCGTCCCCCTTCGTCCTTACCTTGCAAAGTCTTGGCACACCAAACCAGAAGCGAAGTCTGTGCATCCTGGGTTTCTGAGTGAAATTAAAAGCAAAAAAAAATTGGGTTTCAAAGTGAAATTAAACCCAGAAATTAAAAAAAAAAAAAAAAAAAAAAATACATTAAAAAACCAAAACAAACAAAAACCAAGGAAAAAAACCCAACCCAAAGCAACCCAACCCAACACCCAAAACCTCAGAGCCCCAGAAAAGCCCCTTGCAAAGAGGGTTTGTCNACCCAGAAATTAAAAAAAAAAAAAAAATAAATAAATTCATTAAAAAACCAAAACAAACAAAAACCAAGGAAAAAAACCCAACCCAAAGCAACCCAACCCAACACCCAAAACCTCAGAGCCCCAGAAAAGCCCCTTGCAAAGAGGGTTTGTCTGTGGAAGCAAGGAACAAAGTTGTGGGGTGGAGGGGGAGGAGAGCGTGATTGACAGCCCTGAGCTGAGACTCATCCCTTACCTTGGGCCATGCGGTCTGATTGGCTGCCTGCTGACATCCCCAAGCCCTGCACTTTTTAATAGACGCTTTTGGATGATCTACAGGGAAAAGGCTTGGAGAGGTGTGTTTCTGACAAGGCAGAAAGTCACCCGCACTGCCAGGGACTTGCTTTAACTCTTGTGTTTTGAATTGATCCCTATTGGGGTTTTTTTTTTTCCTGGGAGGAGGGGGATTCTTCATTTTCACACTTCATGTTTTGCTGAAAACTTCGCTGAGATTCACCCCTTGCACCAGCCTGGACTAATGGATTACCACCTGCTTGGACTAATTCTGTCTTTTCTCTTCAATGGCACAAAGGTCTTAGCCGGTTACCCAATTTGGTGGTAAGATTTCTTCCTCCTCCCCCCCCCCCTTCCTTCCCTCTTTGATTAATGAATTAATGAATTATTAGCGATGGGATCTGTGTGGATGCGTGTTCCTTCCTTCCCACCCTTCGCCCTGCTGAGCTGGCCACAACTGCATGTTTGATTCTAAGCATAATTTCTTCCAATGTGGTAAAGAATGAAAAGTTTGGGGGTTATTTTGAAAGGGCAAGGTTTCGCTTCCCCTTTGCACAAATGGAGCCTTCCCCACCGCACTCTTTAATTTCTCCATTTTCATCCCTGTAGCAATAGGCATTTGTTTCGGATGTAAAAGGATGCGGTCTTATTTTCTCGTGCAATAGGAATTTTGGCTGCCGTATGACTGCGTAGCAGGGATTTTCCTAATTCCCTGAAATTGCGATCAATCCCTTAAAAAAACCCCATTAATTCTATATTCTTTTTGGCTGCTACAGTTTTTGGACTTCTTTTTCTTCTTTTGTTGTATTCTGTCATGTGAATTTAGTCCGGCAAATAAGCTGAGAACGCAAATGGCACCTGAAGAAAATATTCCTTAGTAAAATTCCTCCACGATGGATTTTGTTCTTTTGAATGATGGAATTGTCACTTCGCTCCTTGCACCAACAATAAAAATCATCTCTCAAAGAATTGGCTCTATCTTATAATGGGCTTGATAAGTGACCTGAGCTATTTTGCAAATAAAGATACGACTCGAGGCATAAATACATGACCAAAATGTAATGGGAGCAAAACAATCCAGAATCCAATATTTCAGGTCATTGAAACACAGCAGACAGCGAGTTGCATAACAGAAGATTTCAGTTAATTTCTCTCTTTCTCATGTAGGATTTCTCCTTGGAATATATCCCATTAAGTTTCTGTTTGTGCCAGGTAGGGGCTGTAGCCTGATGCTCTATTCTGGCAAAGAGGGAGATGCTGGAATTTGGGAACTAAGATTCTTGGGCTATTTTCACCTTTCCAGAAAAGTCTTTTCTATTAGCACCGAATTATCACTGAATTAGATCCTTTCAGTGCCAACATGGAGATGGCAAGAAGTAGGTGGGAGTGAACTTGGGAATGGACTGCCATGTCTGGGAAGATTTAGAAAGCAAAAGGGAAAAGCTGATTTTCTTTTTTCTTAATAATCTACTTATTACCGTGGATTTTGAGAATGAAAATGTGCATTTCCAGTAGGGAAAGGCTGGGAATACAATGAGAAGTCCATGCTCAGGAAGCATTTAAAAGCTACGCAGGTTCAGGAAATGGCTAAATCACAGCAGGTTTTCCTGAAGAATTAAATGATTTCCTCGCCCTGAGTGTGGCTGCCTAACTTCAGGACCCAAGCCTGGGGCAGGGGAACCTACTGAAATAGAGGCAGCATCACTTTGATTCCTTCTATTCCTTTTCCCCTTCATCTGGGGACCGGCACGGCTGAACAGGGGTGCGCGGTGGGTTGTAGACCAGGTCAAAATTGCATGGCTGGATCTGAAGGCAAGAATCTGCACGGGGCAATGATACCTTGCCATGACATCCGCTCTCCCAGGGTCTCACCAGCTCCTGCCCTGCCTCAGGCTTTGATATAAAACAGGATTTAACGCCTGAATCAAGGAGGGGTTTGACTCACAGGGTGAGGATCCGAAATCTTCTTGACGAAGAGATGAGGTTTTCCCCCATGAAGCAAAACTATCCCCATGAACAAAATGTCTCTCCCTGTTTCCAGGAGAAGATGCTGCAGGCGGGTGGCTGCCCCATGTCCTGGCCTCCTCCAAAATCCCTCCAAGTTCAGCCCAAATGAACAATACAGAGGACATGTAAGACAGAAACACCGGGGGCATGGCCAGCAGTATCCATGGGAAAGGAGGGAGGCGAACAAGCTGTCTGCAGAATTCCATTCAATAGATCTGCATCATGCATGCCTTTTTGGAGATTCTGGCAATATCAAAGTGCCAGAGCATCTCTGCGGCACTGAAAAGATGGGATGAGGCTCCCCACATGGGGTTGAGGGCCTTTCATAGGGTTTTAGAGGGGGTTTTGAAGGCTGAGGGAGCTGAAGAGCAGAAATATCTGGGCCAGGAGTCCCCGACTGCTCAGGCAGAGACAATGCTTCCCATAGCACAGAGAATTAAATACCTCCTTCAGTCCTACTGTAAGCTTTGAATCCCAGCTCTGTGAGTCCGGGGTCCTATGTGCACTGTGCTCTAGCGTGATAAATACTCTTTCAGAAAGCATCCTTTTCCATTTGTCTTGCTGATCCTCTGATCTATAGGCAGGCACAGAGCTGACTTTGGGGGATGAATCCCACCTGCAGGGTTCAATATGCCCCAAAATAGGAGAAGGGAAGCAAGGACGAGGTAGAGCATCAGCCCAGTCCCCTGTGCTGGGCTCCTGCACCCTTCCCGGCCAGACTGGACTAGAGATCATCAGTGCTTCTTTATCCTCAGCTAAACCCATCTCTGCTGAATACAGGACCTTCAGAAAGACTGCTCATCTGGCAGGACCCAAGACTGCTGACAGATAGTGCTTGGTCCTGCTGGTGCAACCTTCCTGGGTATTTTACTACTGTATAGGAAATATTTTGGCAGCAAAATCAAAACAGCTTATTCCTGCTTTGGGACAACTGGGAAAAACTGCAGAGATGAGGAAGCATCTGAATGTGCCCAAGGAAAAGGGAATGAAGTGAGAACGAAGCCTCATCACCTTGTAAATAGGTTTAGGGGTGGCTGAAATGATCCAGCTGCTCCACAGTGCAGTCAGACAATGCCAGGAAGCCCGACATCAGTGACAGTATGGTGGAAGGGATAAAAGCACAAAGATGGTGCTGCTGAGGGTTTGCAGAGGTGTGATTTCATTGAGGAGCCATGGAAGGATGCTGGACATCTGATGGTGTTAACTAGAGAGAGCACAACCCAACAGCACCCTCCCGCTTGACGCTGGCATGAGGCCATTGGCCTCAGTGGTGAAACGTTATGTGCAAGGCAGTGAGGCTTTTGGCACAAGGAGGAGGCAGGATGGATGGCATGAAAAGGGAAGAACTTTGTGCTGCGAATACAGATCCGCAGTGCCCAGGCTGGTGACAGCAGCAAGTGGAGCCACTGGGCTGCAAAGCCCATCAGTCCAGCCTGATGGATTGCCAACAGCTCCCTGCCATCCTGTTCCCAGCCAACAGGCATTTCCCCATTAAACACCTGAGCAAGGTCCAAGGGGTATCATGGAGTGCAGATGTAACCTTCAGTGAGCAGTGGGGGTATTTTGCCTCAGGTCCAACCCTTCTTCATGTGCTTTCATCCTATTACAGCAGTGGAAAGGAACAAATGGGGCACAGATGGGAAAAGGTCACCTAAATGCTGCCTGTGAGAGTGCTGACAAGAGGAGCTGAAGCCAACAAAAGCTTTCTCTGATATGTGTCCAACACATGTGGTTGCTGCTGCTAAAAGAGAGGCAAGGAAGGAAGAGGTGGAAAGATGTAGTGAGGCCGTGGAGACAGGAACTGCTGCTCTTCCTGATCCTTCAGGAACGGCATGGATGGAACCAAAGTGGGTAGCGGGGCTATGCCTGGTATTACAACCATGGGTCATGTCAACAGCCTTGCTAGGTGCCAGCAGAAGGGATGGTAGTGACACTAACCACACTTGCAGTCATGTTTTCAATCCCAAGTACTCTAATGGCAGCAGGGACAATAGAACATGTCTGAGCCATTGGGGGTCCAGCATCTAGATGGACTGATGGATGGACCCAGAGCTTTCTGGTAATGCCCTGAGAGCATTCAGATGAACATATAGCCCATGGCCAGACCTGTGTCAGTGCAGGCTAACAGGGATACTGTGGCCCAAGAAACAACAAGAAACCACTCCCAGGATGCCACTACATGGGCAGGGGCTGAAAAAGAATATGAGAGAGAGAACTCCACCCATGGACTGAGAAGAAACACCAAACGCTTCCCTCTTCCATGAGCATCATCCACTAAGAAGCCTTGAAACCCTCCGGTGTGTCCCTCACCTGGAGAAAGGAGCCAGATTTGGAGTCATTGGTGTAAACAGGGAGTAAAACAATCAGCCCTACTCCTCTCCTGGTTCCTCAAGACAGAGTAGTAACAGGTCACTGCCTGTAACACTCTCATCAAATGCATCTTCCCAACCAGCATTCGGTAGCCTCTAAGCAGATGACTTGAAAGAATGGATGGCTTTGGCTGTCATGTTATTAAATCTCATTTCTATCCCTCAGAAATGCTTTCAGGGGAAGCTGAAGGCTTTGGCAGCTGGCTGAGGATCCCAGTGGCCTTGGGCCCCTAGGAAGAGGCAGATAGAAACTTAAAAACATGTTCTCACTGGCCCCAGAGTTGCTTCCTCATTAAGAAAACCCTGTAAGTGAAAGCCATTTGCATGCAGATGTAGTCTGAGGTGACATGTAACTTGTCTGCTTTAGCTTTCAGCATCTCACCTTGCTGGGATGAATGGGAGCCTTCATTCTCTTGGCAGTCTGTGGGTTTTTTCATTCTCTGAAGGTTCAAAACATATATATCCTGGACCCCGTGTTTTGCTATAGGCATTTGGCCCTTAAAGCTTTGTTCAAAAGGAGCAAGATAGCATCAGAATATGGCAGTGGGTTTCCTGGTGCAAATCCAGCTGCTGTAGCACCACAAAGGAAGAAAAAGACCCCTTGGATAAACTTCCTACAGACCAAAATGCAGCCGGTTCTAGGGAAAAGCGACTGAGGCAGTGGTGGGGTTTGTCAGGAACGGAGGTGACAGCGTTGGCCACACGAGCCCAGAGGTGCTGCTCTGGCTCCTGGTCTGGCGAATGGAGCCAAAGCAGCTCCCCCACCAGCCTGTCCTGGCACACGAACCTCTGAACTGGAGAGGCTGACACACAACCCACACGTCCTCTCCTGCTGACGCTGCTGAGGGGTGTTCACACCCGCCGGTGGCTGTAGTCTGCTGCCCCTGCGTGTGCCAAAGCTTGTCTGATGCATCCCTGGCAGTGTTCAAGGCCAGGTTGGATGAAGCCTTGGGTGCCATGGTTTAGTGTGAGGTGTCCCTGCTTATGGCAGGGGGGTTGGAACTGGATGATCATAAGGTCCTTTCCAACCCGAACTATTCTAGGATTCTATGATTCTGTGCTACCCGGGAATTGCGGTTGAGGTTGGCGGTAATGAGGAAAGATGCTGGGCTGATGCATGGCTCCCAAACAGAGCTGTCAATGAGTAAAAGCCACTGGCATTCTTGTGGGTTTAAAGGTTCAGGTTGGATCTAAGGCAGAAGCTGTTCCCTGTGAGGGTGCTGAGGCACTGGCACAGGGTGATGGCCCAGAGAAGCTGTGGCTGCCCCATCCCTGGCAGTGCTCAAGGCCAGGTTGGACACAGGGGCTTGGAGCAAGCTGCTCCAGTGGAAGGGGTCCCAGGGATTGGAGCTGGAGGAGCTTTAAGGTCCCTTCCAACCCAAACCTTTTGGGATTCTATGATTTTTCCATAGCTAGTGGGAATCCATGGTTAATCCATGCCATGAAAGAAAGAACATTACAAGCTGGAAGTCAGATTCATGCTGCATGTCCTGCACAGCAGACACGTATGGGCAGCTCCAATCACTGCCAGAGGAGAGCTTTGGAAGCCATACAGCCTTGTGAACCTCAGCATTGTGAACCCTCACCTCTCCTTGTGAACCCAGGTCTTGGCAGAGTGTTAGCATGCTCAGGTAGCATCTCTTAGTTTTCACTCTCCCCTACCTGGCAGAGCGCAGTGTGGTGGAGTCCTGAGCTCAGTAACAGCTTCCGAATGATCCTAGAAAACAAGAGCACGGAGCAATGAGAAACGCGTGCGTTCCCCTAAGTCTCAGGAGGTCTCATTCCCTCAAAACCTAACCCAGGAGTGCCCCAGCCCCAGGGATCCACTCTGTCCTGCAGTGCCAACACAATCCTGAAGGCAGAGGAACACTGGGAGGAGGGCTCTGACTCACATGAAGACTTCAAAGTGTTTCTGCCCTTAAGGCAGAGATCACAGAATCCCAGCCTGGTTTGGGCTGGAAGGGACCTTAAAGCTCATCCAGTTCTAAACCCCTGCCACAGGCAGGGACACCTTCCACTGGAGCTGTTGCCATTCTTGTAGCTAAACTCACAAGTAAATGCAAGCGGTCCCAAAGAGCTTTTAAGGGACAGCTTAATTGTGAGCTGGTTGCTTTTCATTTGAGTCTTTTATCAATAGCAACACTTGACAAAGTGAAGCAGCTGCCTAAGGCACCCCATGTAAGAGCATTGGGAATTCAGGGGGCACTTCTGGCCACCCCTTACTCCTGGCTTTGGGGTGTTGGGGATGCTGGAGGCTGCCAGCCAGGGATTCACCTGACTTGTTTCCCAGCTGTACAACAACACTCACCTTGATGTGGTCAGGTAGAAACTTCACACCCCACTGATACAGCCGCGTGTGTGCCCAGGCAGAGAACTGGTGATGGTGGTTACCCACAGGAACATGCACTCACAGCTGGGCTCATCTCAGACACATTGAGCTGTGTGCACTGGGAGGAGGAGTGTGGGCAGCAGATTGAGGGCAGCTGTCATTGCCTGCTTGGCATTTGAGGCACCTGTAATACTGCACTGGGGAGTGTCCTGCATTAGCTCAAGAAGGATGTAGGGAAACTGGAGAGAGGCCAGTGAGTGCTTCTAGGATGGTAAAGGATTTGGGATATAGGGCTCACCAGGAAAGGTGGTGGGACCTGGGCTGATTTAAACTGGCCAAGAGGATGCTGAGGGCAGTTCAACAGCAGCATGTGGCTTCTTGAAAGGCTCATACAAATATGATAGAGCCAATCTTTGTTCCATAGTGCCAAACGATATAAAAAGGGACAATTGCCACAAGCTGGGACTTCATTATTGCAGGATTGCACCCTCCTTGCTCAGGGTGCTGTGCCCTAAGCCAGGCTCTCATGGAGCTGAGGAGCTGCTGTCCTTGGACCTCTGCAGACCTCCACTGCACAAAGACCTAGCAATCAAGCAGCTCTCATCCCTGTGACAGGCCAAGGCTTACAATGGCAACATACAGCCCAACACACATGCCAAGGAGAAACTTGATGGTCACTCATCACCCCTGCTATGTTTATGTGTCTTCTGTGCCCAGAAATGAGCCATTGCCACTCCAACTAGGTCATGACAGGTCCCATAGTTAATGCTTTCTTGCTGCTTCTCTCTTGGCTCTGTTGGGCTCCAGGTCCTGCAGTGCAGTCACTGCTCTACTGGGGGTGTGAGCCAAGGAGAGGTGTAAGAATGCCTCCAGCCCTGCAGGCACAGCGCAGACCTGGGCAGTCTGAGCCCTCGGAGGCTCTAAGATCCCTACATCACTTCTAACTCTTAAATTACACTTTCACCCTGTAGCTGACACGCCATGGGACAGAAACCCCCATGTGAGCAACAGTGTGGTACCCTCCTGCAGCAGGAAAACCAAGCTGCTTCAATCGGTGTATGCTTAACGTACAGATATCATAGTTGGTTGGGTTAGCAATGGTGCGTGTCCAGGTCAGCCCCACTGTTAACACTTTCAGCATTGTACAACTGAGTTGCATGACTTGGGTTGAGCCAAAGTGGTATCTATGGCAATTTGCCTCAACTGGAGCCTGTTTTGGAAGTTTTGCCAGGCCGGAGAGAACCATCTGGGGCAGGTTTAGGTGTTTGGGGTGTAATATGTGACAGCATCTCAAATACAGAACATTCCTGAGCATTAAACTAGAAGGAATTGTGGATTCAGAGTCCAGCCATTCAACCATGTGGACATATCCAGAGTCCTTGGTGAAAGTCAAGGCCTTTGTCCATTCAAGAAATGCTTCTGAGTCGTTATTACCACTTTTTCAACATTATAATGCTCATACCAAAGGCTTTTTGAAGGTGCATTTGTGGCTATTATTTGTGTCCAAATGGGTATGACATCTTGGGGACACCGTGTCTTGGGAGACACAGTCAGACCCCAGGAGGCTGGCATTCTTTCTCTATTTGAGCACACTCGTACTCTCAGTTTCCTAAAGGCAATGACTCTGTATGAGGCCTGTAATGGAAACTGTGCCCAACCTGGAAGCATAACTCTGGAATGTTAGAAAAACTACTTCTAAGAATCCTAATTTATAGCAAGAGGATTGCAGTGGGAATTCTAACCCAGAAAGGCAGGATCCTGCTATATTCAAATCACCAAAACATGGTCTGCTGCTACCTGTCTACAAGGCAGGTCTATTGTAGGTCTGATGACCCAGTTTCTCCCTTCTGTTGGTAGCCAGAGCCACCTCACGACTGCAGACAGGGCACCTATTTTCCACTGGCTGTTGCTGGAATGAGACAAATTTGATGGTCACCATACCCATAATCTCACTCGTCAGTTCCCAATACCTCTCAGGGCATCAATGATCTTCCTAAAGGCTCTGCAATGGGAAGGAGTCATCAGGAACTTGGCTCTATAATTTACACAGGACATGGATAGACAGTTATAGCTCATGTTCCTTAAATTACTGAATTCTAATTCTGGTGGCAGATGCAAGCTTCTTTTTGCTGACTTGATCTGAAGTTCATGTTGTCTCTACAAACTGAAGTGATTTCGCATCCCTTCAGTTTGCAGGTAATATTACAGCAGTACTGGATGCAATGGAAAGCTTCTGATATCAGGCTCTATTATTTCTGGTTGTTCAGTTGAAGTTTTCAGGATAAAGGCCATATCTGATGGGGCATAGGCTAAGAAACAGCGTTGGGATTAACCTTAGAGCTTTTTTCCCACTATCTGTGCATTGATTGACTGCATAGGATTTACAGTTTTTCCTATGATAATACCTATGAAAAGAAGGCTTAGGACTAGGAGTACCTTGAGAGTTCCCACCTCTTCCAGCCCAGGAACCCTCGGTTCATCATTTCCTCTGATGAGGAGTATAGCCAGGACTCCTTAAAAATGCCAAACAAACCCCAAACCAGAAGGTATTTGCAAAGCACTGGGTCAGGCAGTGGTCCTTTACACGTGCATCTCATCTCCCTTGTCTAACACATTACCCTACCTGTCATCCAGCACATGAAGTAGAGAGACAGGCTAGTGCTGCTGCAGGTCAGTGAGGAAAACCTCCACTGGCACCTAAGAAAGGAACTGTGAGTGACCCTTGGCTGAAAGGGCTTCTATTGCACAAGCTTGGGATGTGGAGCAACAAGAACATGAGCACCATGACAGTCAGTGTAGCTGCTTTCCCACCTCTGAGAGCATGAAAGAGGCGGGTTTTGATAAGCAAACTTGCTCTGATAAAAGAGCTTTCAAAGTCCTTTGCTAAAGATGGGTTTCCTGATTCGCTCATTTGTCTTTTTCACCATCCTCTGAACCCGTGGGGTTTTAATTAACCTGACAAATCTAACCAGGTTTAACTGGCACCTTTCCCAGTACTTGCATCTTGCAGTTCTGAATGAGAAACGCTTTTCCTGAGCCCTTCTAGCACTGCAGTGTCTCAGACACCAGAGATCTTCCTCCACCTTCTCAACGAATTGAGCCTCCAAGTCTGGAGCAGAAGGGGTTAGGGTTAGGTGATAAAAGGCTCAGTTTGGTTCTTTATCCTAACCCCGTTTCTGTGTCTCACTCTCACCCGGTTTTCCTGCAGTGATTTTCTAGAAACAGTGATGAATTGTAAGTAAGATCCTTGATAAATGTCACTGGGCCTTTCCACAGCTCCAGGGGAGTCCTAACAAGTGCTACTCAAACCCCTACTCCTTGCTCCTCTCCACCCACTGGGTAGATGCAGTGCAGGTAGCTTCATCTTAGCTAGTGCCTCACATGAGCAGATTGGGCTTTACGTGCAGAGCTCTATGCAAAGCCCTGTAGTGACAGACAAGGGACGAAAGAGCAGGTGACGAGGTGCATTGGAAGCTGCAGATCCAACCTTGCATGCAGGTGGTTCAGGACATGGGTCGCTTGAGATTGTCCCAGGAGATGACAGTCCTGTTCAGGAACATCCTGAATGCCCAAGCAGCCTTTTCCCAACCAGCTTTGCCTATCCCACATTGCCCATAGTCATCGTGCTTGCACTAAGCACGGGGAAACCCCTTCCCAAATCTTTGCTCGCGGAGCCAAGCCATCATCATCTCTGTGGCAGAGCAGGACAATGGTGTCAGCTGAAACGTCTGCAGCCCATCCGATGACTCCCATCAGCTGCATGCACAACGCAGGCAGGCCCAGGCTTATCTGCAAGCCTCACAAAATGATTTCTTGTCTTGTAGGACTTATCACTTCAGCCTCCAGCCCAGATCCCAGCCTGGGAATAGCACAGCTATCCCATGCCTCAGCTGTACGATTCCCTCCTCGCTGATGCAGTTTTCACCTGACTTCCTAATATCGCCGATGCTCTCAAAACAATGCTTGGTTTGGGTTTCCTCATTGGTGCAAAAGATTTTCAACTGCCTTTTAGAATTAACCATTGCATTGTACGTGCTCTGGCCTCGCTATCGTAAACTCACCTGTAATGAGGTTTTGGTGCAAGGCACCTGGTTTCTGGTTTACATTGCGCTGACCTGTGCGTTTTCACTGCTCTTTTCAGTCTGCTCATTTATCTTCCTGTAAATCTCCTCAAAATAAGACCTCAACAAACGAAAATCTCCTTTGTGGCTTCTGTGGGGCATGGCCTGTTGCTTCTGTTTGCTTGAGAAAGCTGAAAGAGCCTGGGAGCTGACATAAGACCTTACAAAAAGGGAGCCTTTGCCTCTAACCAAGGCAACAGTGGTACAATGGTCAGGATCATAGTTTTAGGGAATTAAGCTCTACCAAACTCCCCGAAGGAGTCTTAACCCATGTCTGCTGGGGCCTTGTCTGCAGTCTTCACAGCCTTATTATGAATAGTGGTCTTGTACCTTGGGGGCAACCTTTACTCAACCTTTGATCAGATAAATGAGCTTGCACAAAGGCACTACAAGGAGAATTAGGAACAGCCAGACAATAGGGAGATACTGGTGATAGCGCTGTCATCTACACAGACTAAATTATCTAGCTCTTGAAAACCAGCTTTTCATCCCCAGAGGTCAGAGATGAGGCTTCCCAGATGTTCAGGAATGATGGCATTCCATTCAGCACAGCTGTTTCCAGAGCTGAGGCAGACATTCATTGCCATGGTGGCATCTCCCCACCATACCACTAGTACCAATGCTACTCCACCTGCCCACACTGCAATACCCACCTTGCTCAGCCCAGTGCAGGAGGCCTGGCTTACTGCTGGAACCTGCATATACTGGGCAAAGCCACCTTTTATCCTTGCCTTATTTCTCATGGTGTTTCCCTTGGTACTTAGTTGCTGGCTGGGTTTCAACCATGACACCTACATAACCAAGATTACTTGTGGAGGAGCTAGAACAGTGGCCACACAGACCTTTGGAGCAGACCCAGTGCATTAGCCAGTTCAACATTATCTGCTGCGTTCATGGTAGTTTGAGCCTCCCATCTTCCTAGAGCCAAGCACCCCACATACTGAATGTTGCTCCATGGAAATGGGATAGCAGAGGTGCAATTCTTCACCACCATAAACCATCCAAACTAATTCTAGATCTGGTTTACAGAAGATCCAACTCAGATTTTTCCATGTTGTATCTGACAGAAAGCACTTTAAGATCCAGTTCATCCAGCTGCAGCGGAACCGGGTGCCTTAGTCTCAGCTACACTGCCCAGAGTGGCCAGAGCCATGCTCTGTACAAGACCATAGCATCCACTGTCTCCTCTTGGGCAAAACACGTCCTTTTTGGGGTACCCTCAGCCTGTTTATAGGAGCAGAATCACCCCTGGTATCTTTAATCTTGATCTCAGGGCACAGTGAAGGGCTCTCCAAAGACAGGCAGCGCGTCATAGATCACACCCCAGATTGTGGGGCAGTGGAGTGGTTGTAGCAATTCTCATCCAAGGTGTTCAACTGGGTGCTCCCATAGTATCTGAGAACAGAACAGATGCTTTTCAATGCCTAAGCTGGTGGCTCACAGTGGGCGACTTGCAGACAGCTGACACTGACCACTATTGAGGACAGCTACCACCAGAGCATCCCAAGGCAACACCCCAAACTGAAAGCCCAACAGGGCATGACCAGTATCCCCACTGGCCTGAGTGGAGAGGTGTCTTTTCCTTCCCTTGATGTCCGGATGGAGCGTCCCATCACTCCCATTCCCTCCCTAGCAGGAAATGCCCCTCCATCACTGGCGAAGGAGGCAGGAAAGGAAGGTGGATCCAAGGGGTGAGCTATTGCTTTGCTGGGAAGGCCTCACGGGCAGGACCGGCAGTTGGATGGAGCAGCAGCACCAACAAACATGGAGGCCATGGTCACACACTGGGCACACACAGATCCAGAGCCCTGCCAGGATGCGGTGATTTGGAGCACCCAGGTCTCCAAGGGGATTTCAGTGGCTCTCTTTGGAGGCAAGGGCTTGCAGTGCTGGAAATCTTGCTGTGTTTACTGCAGTCACAGCCTGGAAGCCTTCGTTTGCATATGCAAATCATATGCATTTATGTAAATTCAGGGGAGAATATTATCACAGTCCCTGCAGAACAGATTCTCTCCCATGGCAAATCACTTGATTGTGTTTTCTAAACTGAGAGTAACATTGCTTTGACCAGGCATTACTGAACATAACGTTTATATCTGATGCACAAGACAATAAAGCAGCCCAGTTCCTGGACACAAACCCTTGTCACCAACTTTATTCAGGCTGCATTCATTAGGAAGAGAAGCAGATTCCAGCTCCCAAACCCTGCCCACCCCCATTCGCATCCTTCCAGCATTTGCTGTCAAATAAGTCAGAGCCAAACCGTGTGAGATGCCAAGACAAAGGGGTGGAAGCAGATGCCAAATCACTTTCAGGCCCATGACAGAGCCCTGAGTCACCCAAACTGGAGCAGCTCTCCCAGAATGGGCTCATCTCACAAAAGTGCTGTTGCTGCAGCAACACTAATCCACACGCCAGTGGGCAGAGGGATAATGGAAGGGATGCAACAGCAGATTCATTTGCTCATGCTCAGACAAGGGGAAACTGGAGTAATCTGAAGGGATCTGCTTGCTCTGGTGCAAGGCTCTTTGCTGTTGTGGGGCTCCTCAGGAAAAGGGCCTCTGACATTGGAGGGAACTGGCCCCAGTGCAGGTGAATGGCTCAGGTCTGACCCCGTTCTCAATCCCAGAAATGGAGCAAGAGGGACCTGACCAAGTTCCCTTTGCTGGCTGGGCTGGGAGAGGGACAAGGCTGGACCGTGCACCACACCACATCCGATCTGAGGAGCATCCAGGTCCTGGATCCCTCCATAGCAATCGCTTGCGTCACCAGCAGGTTCAACCCTAAAGGTGACATAGGGACTGCAAAGAGAGTTGGTACTGGCAAAGGACACGGGGCCAGGCTGTCCCTTCAAGGGTGTGGGCAGGACACTGAGGATGAAGCGCATCAAATAACTCAGGAGAGAAAAGCAGGCCCAAGTTGGGAACAAGAGGCTGGATGTCCATGGGGCTGCCTGTCCTAGGGCATAGTTTTACCTTAATCCCTTCTCAGTCATGATGCCTGGTGCTCTCCATCCTCTTGTGAGAAAGGAACGCCTGCTTCTCTGACAGGAGATCCAAAACCAGCATGGCTCTTCCTCACATCTCCACCAACATCAGTGATGGGCTGTTGTTCCAACACATACAGATGCTTGGGCTGCTCATACAAGAGCCAAGGCAACTCATAGCCATGTACTTCTGCCTCCATGCTCCACCATGGTCCATATGAGCTAAGAGGAGACGGCCCAAGTCCTGACCTAAAAGACATCAATCTCCAGCACAAAGAGCTTTTGCTGTGCAGAGCAGGTGTGCAGGGCAGGATCCATGCTGGTAGCAAATACACAGTTTTGGGAATGCCTGACAAGGATGCTATCTCCAGGGTGTATTATCTCTGGTAAGGATGGGGGATGGAGAGCAGCACAGGGTATGCAGGAAGCCTGTGATCATTAAACTGGTCCCGATTTGGTGCAGGGACACTACACTGAGTGCTGCTGAAGTTGCTACTGGCCCAGCTTGACGTGCAGGACTGCTCTGGGTAGCAGAATTTGTGTCTGCTCTTGAACCATCAGGACTCAAACCCCAGGTGAGGCTGTGAAAGAGGTGCTCAGAAGGCAGACACTGCAGGGCAGGGGGGGAACTCGGTGGTTGCTTGGGGTGGTTGGAGCAGCTCCCAGGTTTCTGTTGGCATTTTCAGGCCGTGGATGCTTCCACAAAATGAGTTGCAGGCAGAGCTCTCGAAAACTATTTAAAGCTGATCCCTTCACAAAGCTTGTTTGGAGCACAAAGGAACAGAGCAGATCCAGGCCCAGAAATAACCTGCAGGGGACAGAGGAGCTTTCCTCAGTGCTCTTTGAGTTCAAGGGCACTATTTCAGCACCACAGGTGACCGCACTGCGAGGGTATCCAGCACAGCCATTTGGGGAAGCCAGTATCCTTCCTCCATCCCCTGCACTAGGGACCTGGATTCATTCGTGGGCTGCACTTAGAATGTTATTTCAAACTACTGAATTGCCTTAAACCTGTTCCATGCAGTACCCCCATCCTTCCATGTGTATCACCTGGTACTGAAAGCTGATGGAAGAGTTAACCTTTGTCTAGAGAGGAAATAAGGAATAATACGGATTTCCCAGCAGCCCTCCCTTACACTACAGCTGGATCCAAGCTCCTGTGGTGCTGCCCAAGCATATCCACCTCCTTTTGCTGCCTCTGTCAGTGCAGAGGACCATTATGGCAGAAAGCACAGCAGGACACGGGCCACATGGGCTCTCCCTCTTCAAAAACCCAGAGGACAGGGGAAAAAAGAATTCCCCTTGCAAAGCCAGGCAGGGCTGTGCACCGCAATCACTGGATTTGATCCTTTCACCCCAAGGGTGAGGAATTCATTTGTGTTGGCTCGAACGGCTCTTTCAGACAAGCACAGGCTGCATTGGAAGACAGTGTCAGAGAACCTGCAGCAAGTGTTGGACGTTTGTCTTTTCCTTTGAAACTTGTGCCTTTGCATTTTGCTGGTCTCAATTCCCACTCCCCAGCCATTGTCCTGCCCTCTTCTGCTGGACACAAAGTCTTAATCTTCCCCTTCTTCTCACTGTAACTAAATAATCTCTCAGAAGTCTTTCCAATAGACTAATCAAACTGTCAACATAAGCCAGTGCCTCAGCTCACTGCTATTGCTCTTTTGTCCCCTTTCCGTGTTTAACAGCCTATTTACAACAAGGAGGAGGGTTAAACCACTCCACTTGCTGCAGTAATGGCTTGCAGCATCATGTGCTCTTGACTGGACAAGAGAGCACACACTTGGCCAGAACTCAATGAAGGCAAGAGGGAGACAAAGCTATCCTGAATGTGTCCAGGAGGGAAGGTGCAGGCAACCCTCAGAGCCTGGGAGCTGGGTAATCCAATTTCATAAACATGGCTCTGCCCTCTTTTCCCTTGGATGTCTTATTTAACTTTGCTGAATGTCAAAGGAGATGGTTGCATTCTCATGGAGATACCATTGTAGATGGCTACAACTCACAGCTACGCAAGCTTCATTAAAGCACTGTGTGGCTGCTGTTAGAGATGCCACATTTGTGAGCAGGCTTCCACGTGCCCCAGCAGTACCTGTACACTGCAGGCTTGAGGAGATGCTCTTGGACCATCAGACATAGCAGAAAAGACATCCTTTGGTGAACGCTGCAAGCCAGGCACCAGTGGTACCCGCAGAGCTGCTGCCTGTGGGTTTGCTCACTGACAGGGGGTCATGATGGTGCTTTAGAGCCTGATTCTGGCTCGGGACTCATCTTGGAGCTGGGCACTTCCCACCTCCTGCGTGGCACTAAGGGAAAAAAGAGGTATTGTCAGTGCAAGGGGAAAGTGCCACAGAAGGCTTTGAGTGCCCAGGTGAGCACCAGGATGGTCATTCTTGAAGAACTTTATCCTTTGGCATCCTCTACCTCCGTTTTCGTTTTCAATAGGTATTGCTGTGCTTCCCATGTTCCAAACTACAGCTGCAGTACCTAAGAGACAAACGCTTCAGGTGTCCTTTAGGGGATTTACATTTCTTCAACCAAACTCAGCTCATTTCCACTGAGGGAAAAGGAACTTGATAAAGTAAAATCAGTGCAACAGTTTACCCCTCTCAGGAGAGAGCAAACCAATCACTCCATCTCTCTTCCCTTTGCCAGCAACTTATCCTCCCTGCCAAGCACTCCCCCCCATTCACTTGTGTCTGGTTGGGCATCACTTTTGGTCAAAGCCAAATCCAATGGGACTTGCTAAACTCAGCAAAACCCAAACTAGAGTCAGTGTGAGGGGAACACTGGTGCAGGGCAGCTGAGACATTTGATTTCATTCTATGAATGAAATCTGCTCTGTAAAAGCAGTGCAAACTAGTGGCTGAGTGGATGCAGGGATGCAGGTGATGGGTGTAGGTCCATACACAGGGATGCAGCTCATGTCAGGCCTACAGGACCAAAGGAGATAAGGAAAAACAAAGTGGAATAAACCAAGATTGGATTCAGTTCATGCTGCAGAAGTCTCATCACAAACCTTCCGCCTTGCTCAGGTCCTGGAGGTGCTCTGCCCTTCTCTGTGCATGGCATTGTCTGGGGCTCAAGGGCAGCTTCAACTGACCTCGCTTAAGAAGCCCTTCCCTAATGCTCTGTGGAGTCACTGGAGCTTGTCTGCAGTGTAGTTCTGCTCCTCTACAGCGACTCTAGGTGGACTCAGTGTGCACAGGGAATGAAAGAACCCCCATCCCACTGACAACAGTGACTCCTGGTTTAGAGTGGGGGAAGAACACGGAAGACAAACAGGCTGCTCCTTTGTAGGAGGGAGGCTCTGTTTCGTCAATCTTTGGAATGGTGGAAATTGCAGAATGAGAAATACATACAGTGATGGCTCATGTTCCCCAGTGTAAGCACCCACAGAGCCCACCCCGAGCAGGACAACCTCCTCCCCAGTCACTTCCTTCCAACACTTACCCAACACACTTCCTTGAGCCTCATCCTGGCTTCTTCCTTCTCTAGCTTTCCCTTTGTGCTGTATCCCTGCACCCATCAACCTCCTTCCCATTCATGTCTCCCTGGGATTAAATGCTCAGAGCTTAGAGTAATCCATCGTCTGCCAGTCTGTCTACAGGGCAAGCTTCTTCTTGCCTTCTCTGCCATCCATTTACTCACTGGCACTTTCTTTTCCTGATGTAGTGTCTCTGCCAGGCTCATGACCCTCCTGCAAGGCCCAGTCAGCAATGATGTGGGACAGGACTTATTGAGCCCTTAGGAAAGTGGCTGAGGTCCCATCTCAGAGACCTCAGAAGAAATTGGCCTCTCTGCTCCTAAAGGCCAGTGCTGGGCCAGCGCCTCAGCACCCTCACAGGGAACAGCTTCTGCCTCAGAGCTCAGCTCAGGCTCCCCTCTTTGGGCAGGTTCAAGCCATTTCCCTTGGCCTGGCCCTACAGCCCCTTGGCCCAAGCCCCTCTCCAGGTTTCCTGCAGCCCCTTCAGGCACTGGAGCTGCTCTCAGGTCTCCCCTTCAGGAGCCTTCTCTTCTCCAGGATGAGCAAGCTCAAGATATAGGGCTTTTCATTTGACTTAGTGTAGATTTAGCCTGGGATGTGTTTCAGTAGCTACTTCAACATCAGTGTGCATCGGAGGCTTAGACAAAACAACACCAGCACCTCCCTGTCATTCCTCAGACCCTAGGCAGCTCCTCAGCATCCCTTTGTAGCGTTCATTTTTTAGCTATACCTGAGAAATCGTCCTTCTGATCTCTCAAAATAAAAGCACATGCACCAAAAGCACCTCCCCTTCATCTGGGATTACAGGCAGGGTACTCACTGCAGCCCTCGGAACACTCATCACAGCATCATTTCATTCAGTGCTTTCTCCTTGGCTCCGTCTGGAAATAACCAACATTCCTCCACAACTGCAGCAGGGTGCCAGATTCCCAACCAGCTGGTGCCATGTGCTCCAGAGCAGCACGGGTTGACCACCCTTGGCCTTTCCAAGATCCTCTCATGGGGCACTGCCTACCTCTGGGAAGATGCTCGTGTCCTGCAGTGCCTGGAGGAGGGATGAAGCCCTCCTAGCAGAGGTTGCTGGATGAGGGCTCTGCAGCTGTAGGTAGGACACAGCTCATGGATGGAGGCACCACTGCGATGCATGAATCATGCAATCAACTGGGTTGGAAAGCTAAGCTCATCCAGCCCAACCATTCCCCAGCACTGCCGAGGCCACCACTAACGCAGGGCCCTGAGGGGCCTCATCTACATGTGGACAATAAATAAGTCACCCAGGACCTAGAGGCATTGAACTACCTCAAGCTGTCCCACTGGGAGAGCTCTTAGAAGGATGCTCAACCTAGTTCAAAGCATCCAATGGTTTGGGAGTGATTCCCAGATGGACTTTGGCCTTTGTGAAGGGTTTAGAAAGGTTTCTAGCCCTTAAGCGTGACTAAAGGAAGGGAGAATCTTAACTGGGGAGAACCTGGCCCTGTGGGCTCCTGAATTTTGGGCAGATCATGGCATTTATACACAGACAAGGAGGTGGTTTTCAAACACTCCAGCTGGGAAAGGACAAACAGCCTCCTCTGTTCAAGAGGTCACATCACACCAGGGTGTAAAGGCTACAGAGACTTTCCAGGGCAGCAACAGAGGAATACATTCCTACATCCAGGCTGATGGCCATGGGACTCACCCGTGTCCAGGGCAAAAGCCTCTGATGCTTTGGCACTTCCATCTATTTTCATAAAAAGAATGAATTTCCTACCTGGTTTTGTGGGATTGCAGAGTTTGGTGGGGAGCTCATGGCAACGGTGGCACCTCACAATGAGGACACAAGTCCCATTCTACAGAGGAGCTCGAAACTCAAGACTCATCCAGTAGAGATTCAGCAGTGGGTGATTCATGAGCAAAGGCTTGGGATTCATTAAAGCTCTCCAGTTCCCGACCCAACTGAGACGTTCCTTATTTGAACTCTGCCATCCTTTTGTTCCCCACATTCAGCCAAGACCTGACAGTTCTCAAGCTCATAGGTGCATGTATATTGCATGCTTTGACTTGCACCAGTTTCCCTCTTGCTTTTCTTGATCTTCAGGCAAACCCAAGGATTTGTGTCTTGCCCTGTTCACAAAGGGCTGCTGTCAGCACGTTATAAGGATTAAGATATGAATATTATACCAGCTATGACACCCCCTTCAAAGGTCAGAGTTAGCAGCTGCAGGTACTGCTTTGCATCAAAGTTGGGGTGAGATTCATGATCTCTGGGCTTACAAAGACCCCTTGAGCATTGCACCAGGCTGAGGTAGACAGCTCCAACGCACTAAGACAAAACCAACAGGGTCTGGCTCTCCTGGAAGGTTTGTGTGGACCCCACACCTCTGCTTGCACTGACTTTGCACAAGCCTTTAGTTACCTGTAACACAAGTGTGTGGGGAGGCCTCTGCTAGGGAGAGGGGAAGGACAAAACTGGGGAGAGCTGGGAAGGGCTCATCTAGCACTGACTGGAGAGAAGGAGCCAGCAGGAAAACTCCCGGATCCCAATGTGCATTTCAATGCATCACCCTATGGACACTCAGCCCTGCAAACCAGGGGGTCCCAGCCTCTACACTCGTCCCTTTCAAACAGAACATGGCCCAGAACTGGAAAACACCAACTATGTCTAAAACCAGCACGAAGGGAAACCTCCGGGCAGAGGAAGTTTTCCTCCAGGACAGCGGGTGGCAAACGAGAGCTCAGCTGGGACCTTGCTTTCTCCTGCTGATCCCGAGCTTTCCCAGTGTGTTACGAGAGCTGCAGGGATCCATACGGGGCATTGACGAGGCACAAGAGGGGCCAGCAGGAAGGATGTTTGCCTTGTAACGTGATGAAGCAGTGACCTGAGATGCAGGGGGAAATGCTGTGTTTTAAGGGTCCAGGTCCTTGGAGCCCTCAAGGAGTGCTGCTGGCTGTGGCTCTTGAGGTGTTAGCAAAGAGGAGCTGTATTGAGTTGATGCTGAGACATAGGGAGAAGATGACAGCGTTGAGGCTCCCCAGCACTCACAGAGTAATAGACTCATAGAATGGTTTGGGTTGGAAAGGACCTTAAGATCAACCAGTTCCAACCCCCTGCCATGGGCAGGGACATCTCACACTAAACCATGTTACCCAAGACTCAGAGCCAAAGGAAGTCTGGTTCCAAACCTACATGTTCCATAGGCAGAGGAGAAAGAAGAAATGTCCCAGCAGCTTTTGCTCTCACTGGCAGGAAACCTTTCTTAGTTCACCCTAAAAACTCCTTTTCATGTATCTCGGACACATATCTATCCATGTATCTCGGACACATATCTATCCATGTATCTCAGACACATATCTATCCATGTATCTCATTCCTATATGTCTAATCTGGCCAAACTCTGCCACTTCCAAATACTACTAGGTCTAATTTCTCTGGATACCATGCGTCTTCCCAACCAGTGGCCCGAATAGAAGATGGGTTCACTGGCCATCTCTGNGACACATATCTATCCATGTATCTCGAACACATATCTATCCATGTATCTTGGACACATATCTATCCATGTATTTCTGACACATATCTATCCATGTATCTCAGACACATATCTATCCATGTATCTCAGACACATATCTATCCATGTATTTCTGACACATATCTATCCATGTATCTCGGACACATATCTATCCATGTATTTCTGACACATATCTATCCATGTATCTCGAACACATATCTATCCATGTATCTCGGACACATATCTATCCATGTATCTCAGACACATATCTATCCATGTATCTCATTCCTATATGTCTAATCTGGCCAAACTCTGCCACTTCCAAATACTACTAGGTCTAATTTCTCTGGATACCATGCGTCTTCCCAACCAGTGGCCCGAATAGAAGATGGGTTCACTGGCCATCTCTGTAGGAAGGATGAAATTGAGAGGGTGGGCACAGTGTCTCCCCAGCTGAGGCAATGAGGGGATCATTCCAGCCTCCTCAAGGATGTGCCCACCAGAAACTAGTAAGAGGATCTGCACAAGAACATTTATTGCCATAGCTTAGCTCATCCCAGACCAAGGGGAATCACACAGAGTCAACTTGAAATGGCTGGATCCACAGCTTTTCTATGTCTAGCACTATCAGATGGGACAAAAAGGAGCCACTGGCCTGACAGTGTTGGGACTCCTGGGGGATTTAAGGGACCAAGCAGAGAAAGAGATCCCCCTGCGTCTGCCATAGGCACTCATGCTCCTTGTGCTGTGCACTGCGCTCACACACACACAAACCCCTCCTTTATGTGCGCATCCATCTGCTCACACTTGTACACACAGGGATGAACGGGAGCCTCCCAGCCCAGCGGGGCTTTTGTGGTCCTGCCTTTGAGTGTGACTGCTGGGAGAACACCTCTGTCCCCTTCCGTGGGTAAAGCTGTGGGCAGCAGAGCGGTGCCAGCTGCTTTCCCAACCCTACGCTGTCCTCTGTCCCTGCAGGTCCCTTGCACTAGGGCAGCAGTACAGCTCTCTGGGGTCCCAGCCCATCCTCTGCGGCTCCATCCCTGGCCTCGTCCCCAAGCAGCTCCGCTTCTGCCGCAACTACATTGAGATCATGCCCAGTGTGGCCGAGGGGGTGAAGTTGGGGATCCAGGAATGCCAGCACCAGTTCCGGGGCCGGCGCTGGAACTGCACCACCATCGATGACAGCCTGGCCATCTTCGGGCCAGTCCTGGACAAAGGTAACCAGCAGAGCCGGGGGGCTGCGGACAAAGAGGTTTGGGGGGGGGGGGGGTTAG